>CM036620.1:71530705-71973205 GCA_020746105.1 Trogon surrucura
CAGCTGCTGAAAACAAAGAGCTACAGCTTGGATTCTAGACCACTGTTAAAAAAAACAAACAACCCCACACACACAAGAAAAACCCAGCACATCCAAATCTGAACAAAGCCAGAGTAGAGGAAAAAAAGCAGATCCAGACATGAAGCTTTTGCCACATGCTTTCTTGGTAAATTGAATTACGTTTTTTTTCCTCCAGAATTCTCACCAGCCAGATCTACTTCTCCTACTCTGGAAAAAATAATAACTAGTGAGATACAGAGATGAATACACTCATGAACAAAAGGCACTATTTAAGTTTCTCATTTCCTTTAGCTCATCTTTTCATTTTCAAAGCTATTCACTGACCTGCAGTATGCTGACTTGTGGGCTTAAGCACCCTTCTTATACCTGACCTATACCTCAACTCACTGTTTTCATTAATCTTGGTTATTTTATTCTAGGAATCACATCCACCTCATCTGCTAAAAAAAACTGAGAGAAAACACTGGGAACTCCAGTGCAAACACCTCCATTCTGTGGTCCTCATTCAAAAACAGCATCAACTCCTTTCACCTTTTTTTTTTTTTGCTTCCCAGACTCTGAGGTCATCTGTCCATAGCCTATTTTTATCATCCTACCCAGTCACCTTATTTCCAAGACACACTAAGGCACTGTTACTATGCTTTAAGACTAAACACCAGTCACCATTCTCTCTTCATCTAAGACCACACTCTTTTCTATCTACTCAAACTAGATTCACTTGAATTTCGCTTCTTTCTTCTAACTGAACCTGTACTGAAAGATAAAACCCTGATCTATCCTCTGATACCCTGATCTATTCTCCTTCCTCTGGGCTTTTTTTGCAATTAACATTCTACAAATTATTGCCAGTTCAACCAATTATACTTGTTTTCTTTATTTATTCATCTCCACACACATTGCCTCCCCCTTCATCTTTACTCCATGGCTACACATTTCATCATCCAATAGGCTCTCCACCCCAGCACCGCATCAGCGCAAGATCATGAAAATCCAGACCTATACCGCCAAATCCAAATCCTCCCTCAGGTTTAAGGACAAGTTTATGCAGTACATAGATCCCTAATCTAGTAAAGAGAGAGAACCAGAATGCAATGCAGCTACATGAAAGTGTACTGATTATTCCAGCTACTCATGCCTGTACTGCTCAGAAGCCCCTTTTACACTTTCCTCTTATGCAGCACTTCATCTTTGATTGCTCCAAGTGATACATTCATACATCTTTCTTCTGATACTTCTGTATTTTATCACTGTGAAATTACCAGGCCATCTTTCTACGTATGTACTGCAAAAGAGTAAGACCGCAAACGCAACAGATGGCAAAGCATATGTACCAAATGATTAAGATGACTAATGAGCGTCTTCCACACACCTACCCTCCTTCCCTAGTTATGACTAAACAAACATAAGACAGATACTATGGATTACCGACATTATCACTCTTTGTTCACCACTGTACATTTTAGAGCTGCTAACCAAGAAAATAAAATAAAAGGATGCATAAGAGTGAAGTTAGCTGGAAATGCTGTGTCTCATGACATTTTGTATTACAAGATGTCTCCTCATGAAAGGGGACATTAGTAGCAATAATTAGTAGCAGCTCAGAAGATCAAGATTGAAATAGCCAAGTACCACTCCAGACTCTGCTTGCCTTAATTACGGCTCCCTCCAAATGCTCTTGTCAAAATCCCTAAGTAAATTGCAAGACCAAAAGTAGAAGTCTGTCTGATCATTTTACTTCAAAGGTACACACTTTCAGTGGCAAAATCAAAAAAAAAGCTAAGGGCTCACATATCTGTCAGTACAGGGCAGCAGCGTAATCAAAATCTATCATAAGGGATACCTGCTTTAAGATGAAATGGGAAGACCAGTCTCTTCACTCTCAGGGAGTGACAGCCTTCTCCTTAACTGTACTTAGTAACTTGCATTTTAGCCATGTATTTCTTTTCTACCCTCCTCCCCCTCCCATGGGGAAAAATGTGAGAAGATGAAGGTTACCTTCCCCCAAACTGTAGCGGATTCGTACATCCCACGCGTACATTGTTTCCTTGTTCTCAAATCCCAGCATCACAACTTGAGAGAGACAGATGATTGCAAGTGTGTGATTCAAGCCCTCATAGGAGAGCCCAGGCTCCAAGCCACAGATGTCTTCTAAGGTCATGCTGCTCCTCTCCTTGTGCCCTTTTGCTCGTTCAGATTTATCTTTGTACACCAGCATGAGCAAACAGTCTAAAAGAAGCAAAACTGTCAGAGACGATGAGGCAGAACATAACGCATTTCTCAGTACTCTGCTTCAATACAAAGATGCTTTAGATAGCTGCAGGGTCACTCTGTTCAAGTCAATGTAAGAACTCAAGTTTCCTTTTCCCACCCCACCCCCAGGTCATCTGCAGTCCTTATTTTCAGGGAGCAAACACTGAAGGCGTGTTTCAAAGGTAATCTGCAGGCTCAGAAATAAGACAAGTTGTCCTCAAAAAAAGAGTTCCCTATTTTACTTTTCAAAAATCCAGTGGTTTTCTAGATACTCTCCTGAGTCTGCAACCAACTCATTAACTCTGGACATTAAGAGTTACGCTACAAACGCTCAAGACCAAGAGGTTATTGTCATCTGTATTTCCATTAGAACATACTGAACCACAAATGAAATTCTTACAGTAGCTCACAGATTACTCAACTACTAAATGGCGAGCAGACTGCAAGGCCAGATTGTCAGTGTCAGCTCAGGTTTCCTAGTTAAATGTTACACAGTAGCTACCGCTAAATAATCATTATGTGCCACACCTCTTGTTTGTTTGCTTGCTTTTTTAGATATTTGCTTCTGTCACTGTTTTTTAACCCCTTCCTAGAGGTGTTTATTACACAATAACTAACAGCAGAAAGTAATTCAAGTGCTACAGTCCCATGGGAAAAAGCACATTTCACAAGCAAACCCAAAAGGCAAGAAAAAGGGGACCGACCTCTCCCACCTTTTGCACTTGTAACAAGATCGCTTCTCCCAGGTTCCCTTCCTATCCCATAGCACTCACTTGTAAATGAAATTAGCCGTGGATATGAAAGCTGCAACATCCACAGCTTAAGCTGACCTACATACCACAAAGGAGCAAGCCCCCTGTGCACCCTTTGATGAATGTTGGGGTGTGGTACTCGGAGCCCTGGCGTGGTGCCCTGTGGCTCTCAGCTGGGCAAAGGACTGGCAAATCTCCCAAGAGGTGAAAAACGATGGAAAGACTGAACTGTGTGCTGACCCAAGTGGAGCTTCCTGCAGAATCCCAATTGTTGTCATGCACCTGTTAGCAAAAACAGCTGCAACTATGATATTTAAGCATTCTGCAGTGCAGCTGTGTGTCTGAAGAAAGAACAACTATGGTTTATGGTCCAAGAAAAGCAAACAGTAAGTTTTCAAAGCAAGCTCCCTCATTTTCCCCCTTCAAACCTGGCTTACTCACGCTAGAAATTCAGGCCGATACTCACGTGTCTAGACACTAGCTCTGGATCACAGACGACCATTCACATGGATTCAGCCAAGATAAAAATATTTAAGACACTAACACACAACTCCAACAACTCAAACAACAGAGTTGGGGCTGAAGGGCCTCAATTACCAAGAAGCCTTTAGCCTACCAGCAACAACCTAGAAAAGATGACATAATGCACTTCACAGAAATGCAGATTTGCATTTTCTGAGTGTAGGCAATATTTGGCCTTGGAAAGACACACTTTGGGACCCAAATGTTTTCCCTGTTAGGAATAGATGAGGAAACCTGAAACCTACTTTTCCCTCTCCAGCAGTAAAACATCAACTCTGAATAACATTTGCAATTCCCCCTTTGGAAGCGTGGAAATGATTTTTTTATGATTTTTTTTTATAATTCAAAATGTCATTTTATTTTTAATTTCAAGTGATACTTTATGTCAAAACACAGATCAAAAATAACTGCTGAGCTTACAACGTCAGCTTTTTTTTTTTAAGAAAAGCCACCAATCACCCTGAAGAAATAATATTTTTTTAAGGAAAAAAAAAAAAAGAAACTGTATTTTAAACAGGAACCAGAAGCAAAATCAAACAGCTGTACCTTGAGAAATCACCTTTCCCAGTAGTTTTAGTCAGTGCCTGATACTAAAGTACTGAATATCTTCCTTCCGACGCCCGGCACGACCCCGGGGCAGACCCGCGTCACCCCCGAGGGTCTCAGCGTTACACCCGGGGCCGCCGCCAGCCCCTGGGGGGGCATCGGGCCCGCAACCGCCCCCGCGGAAGGAAAAGCGGGCCCGGGCCGTTACGGCCCGCCGGGCCCGGGCGGCCGCGCAGCTCCGCGCCGCGCTCCCGACACCCCGAGGGGCTCCGGCAAGTCTCCTATTTTTGGCCGCCTGGAGCGTTGCCAGATAATTTATTTCCCGCTCCACCGAGGGGTTTTTTTATTTTATTTTTTTTTTAAAAAAAAAAAAAAAAAAAAAAAGAGCAGCGACGGCTTGAGGAGAGTCCTGCCGAGGGTGATCTCCAGCGAGGGGAGCCGTGTAAACTCCCCGTCCCCGGGGCCCCCAAACCCCGTCCGTCCCCTCACAGCGGGGCGGGGGAGGGAGGGAGGGACGCCCCGGGGCCTGCCTCCCCCCAACAGGCCGGGCACCCCCCCTTACCTGCCACCGGGGAGGGCTTGCGCAGCACCAGCCACCTACTCTTCCACTGCAACGAGAGGCAAAAGGAGAGGGTTAGGCAGGGCCGGCGGAGGGAAGAGCGGGCTCTCTCCCCTCCTGGGGAGGGGGGCGTCGGTCGGGGACCCCCGGCCCCGGCCCGCCGCGGGGCCGGGCCGAAGGGGTGCCGGGAGCGGGAACCTTTTTTCCATCTCTCAACTTGACGTGACCCTCCACCACCACGGAATCCGTCATCTTCAGTCATGATTCCGGACAGCTGCGCCCGGCTCGCTGCTCCCTCCCCGCGCTCTGCCCGAGGGGTCACTTTCAAAATAGCTTTATTAGGGCCCCGCACAGGCACACGGAGCGACGCGGGCGAGCGGCCAGCGCGGCCCGGCCCGGCCCGGCCCCCCCTCCGCCCCGACGGCCTTCGGCTGAGGGGAAAGGGGGTCTCGGGAAGCTCTTCACTGGTTTATTCATGTAGTTTATTGTGCTGTGGAGTTTGGGGTTTTTTAAATTATCTTTTTCACCAGGGTTTCGGTATCGGGGGAGGGAGGACACGAGCCAGGCCGACAACCCCGGGGGTCCGCCCCAGCGGGTCTCCTCCGGGCGCGACCCTGGCGAGGCGCCGGTGTTCCCCTTCCTGCCCCCACCCCGGTCCGATCCCCCCGCGATCCCGCTCCGGGCTTTGCAGCTGACCGCCGAGGCAGCCCCGCGGCCGGGGGCGGCGGGAAAGCCCGGACCGGACTAGCTTTGCCCTTCCCCGCGCCCTCCTCGTAAAGCCCAAATTTCTCTGTCAAAAAAGTGTAATTACTGCTTCCCTTGGCTTCCAGAAGACATAGAGCCAACAACTCCGGATAAAAATACTCTTTTTTCTTCTTCTTCTTCTTGGCAATGCAACTGTCACACGATAACAACCCACTTACACCAAACCCAGAGCAGCTACAATTAATAGAATAAGACGTGTTAATGATGTCCTCGGATTTATTTCAACAAGCAATGGACTAATTAGGGTCCATTATTCTAAAAATATTCCTGCTGCATCTTCTTTGATGGTAATTAGTTCTTCAGCTTTTTTAAACAGTACCACAGCACATTTTACTTTCAATAGCATAATAGATGGGTTTTTTACATATTTGCAATTATTTCTTCCCTTTGAATTGGTCAGTTTGCGTGGGATAACATATAATTTGATAAAACCATATTTAAGTATGTTTCATAATGAATTAGGGACGTGTTTGTTCAACTGGTGTTGCAGTCTAATTCATTTTCAATATAAATGTTAGGAAAAATATCAGATAAAATTTCACTAGTAAATTTAAGTTGGGTTTCCATTTTAACAATGCAATAAGCACTTAAAGGGAGGAGAAAAATACAGAGGATGAATTTCCATGAAGTAATGCTCAAGGGAAAAGCAAGAGGCAGAAGGTGCTGGAGTGCCCCGTGGGAATGTGACCCATGTCAGGGGTGTGTGAGGTCAGGCAAGGACCTCGCTTAACCTGGGCATTTCCTTGCCAGCCTTAGTGTGGGTTTGTGGGTTTAATACAGTGCTCGTCATCGTACAGCACATGCTCAAATAATGAAGTTTAGTTCTACCAAATCAATGCAGTAACAGTGGACAAACGGGCTGCTTTGAAAGCCACAAAATAATTTTAATGCATTCAAAATGCGACAGCATCGACTGAAGATTTGTCATTTAGACCTTTGAGGGCAGAAAATAGACCGTTTCTCATGTAAACTTTCAATGTTTTTTTAAAAAACATTTCAGTGATTATGTTGGTGTTACTGTACACTGGTGCAAGCAGCATAGATTTTGCAAACAGGGCAGCTAAAAAGCTCTACACAAATTGTCAGAAACAAGTCTAACACCTTTCCTATCAGACACCTTTATAGCAAGACAAGACTGAGACAATATATATGAGACAAAACTATAAAATTAGAATAATTCTCAGTATGGATGGATATAAATTTCAAAGTGAGGCTGAAGTCACAGCATAGATACGGATGTTTGGAATGGCCTAAGCTTGGCGTGGAAACCTGTTCCAGATGAATCCCTTCCAAAGAAGGGAAAACAGTTCCTTCAGGCAGATTTAGGACTTGTCTTTCAGAAGCAGGTACAGTCAGTCTTGTCATACAGTCACATTCATTTCACAGAGTTATGCAAGCCAGACTTGTACTCCAAATGGCCGGGAAGGCAAAGCTAGGCAAGAAGAGTTTTCAACTTGGTTTGGAATCAAGACTCCAGAGGTGGATCTCAATTTTTCAAGCTAATGTTTAGTGCTTCAGAAAAACAAACTAAAGACTTTGATCTTAGTATTCACAGTATTCATAGCTGAAATTCATGTCTAAGCTCTTACATCTGTCTACTGGAAATTTGCGTGACACTTGCATAAAACTGAGAGCACCACTAGCTGAAACTGATCCTTATGCAGAGATTTTTAGATGCCTTCCAGCACAGAGAAGTGTTATTTCATTTTTTGCCAATTCTCAATGTGCTGAACAACTTACAGAGGGATTCACAGGTATAATTGTATCTGTATACATAGCAGACCGAGTCCAAGAAACAGAGGGTAGACGTTTTTATTAAACAGTTAACATAATTCTTCTAGATTAGCATTTTTATATATTTGTACTTACACACATTCAGGTTTTGGCTGGTTTTCCTTACAAAGTTTCTTTTAACTGCAGAAACCACTCACCATGAAGACAGTACCAGTATTATAAAACAAAACACACATCTGAGTATCTAGGTTCCCCTTTAAAACTGTATCTTAAAGCATGGCTTTGCTTGAAACATGTAAAGGAACTCAGAAATGTTCTCTATCAGAGAAGAAATACATTTCACATCAACGCTTTCAGATATACACATCTGACCTGGCTAAAAGTTCCTGTATTTAAAAAAAAAAAAAAAAAAAAAAAAGGTTATAATTTTCCATTTTTCTTTATCAGACTAGATTTAATTTTTTTGTGGAATCATTTTCTGCCTTTTTTTGCTAACATAGCTGAGTCCACAGCCTTTAAACAGCTATATATTTTAATAATTAATTTGATTGTTCCCATAACAACTCCATTGACAATGACAGTAAAGCCTGTGGTTTATGATATTGCCACATCCCCAATGAAAATGTCAAGCTGTTCCCCCAGCCACCCAGTTTAAAAATATGTTAAGAGAAACCTTCTTTCTGAGTTATCTAAACAGTTGAACAACTTGTTAGTACAAAATCTAAGACATTTCCATAACACTGACAGATTTAAGAAACGTTTAGGCATTTATCGTCAAGGTGAAGTATTTCCACTGCTGCCCTCAGGGTGAGGAGCAGGTCGCTCTGCAAAAGGTTCTAACTGCATCAG
This sequence comes from Trogon surrucura, assembly GCA_020746105.1. NCBI lineage: Eukaryota > Metazoa > Chordata > Aves > Trogoniformes > Trogonidae > Trogon > Trogon surrucura. The sequence continues at coordinate 71,538,704 of CM036620.1, forward strand.
CCTGAAATCAGGTACTCTGATTTTTGTGCTCTCAGGAAGTGAGAGCATTAACCTTTCTGGAAGATTGCACACCAGATTCAGCAGATCTCTGAAGCGTGTTCCTCATTTTACGTCAGTGGAACATAAAAATGTGCTTCCATGTTTGCTTGAGTCAAAACCTGGTTTGTTGCAGTTAGCTGAGGAGCAGCTTCAAACACGTTGCCCTATTGGTGTCCCTCAACCTGAACTTCAAGAGATCGCTTCTGAGGGGGAGGAAATTTCATTTTTGGTGCTCCTCCTGTTTATTTTTTATCTCATCTGAAAATGTAAGGCCAACATTGTTACAGGTTGGTTTGGGGGATGATAGTTCCATCAGAAACTGCACAAACACGTTCAGATAACTTTTTATGTAATCCACCAAGCAGAAAAACAGTTGTAGATTTTGGTGCCCTGTCTCAGCATGTTTTGGGTTTTTTTTAAGCCAAATAAACATAGTCTTGTATACTGAGCAATCCACAGCCCTAAAATTCTAGATCGAGGATGCTGACATCAGATGGAGTAGACCTACTTCAGGTGATCTGGTCTGGAATTGCTAAAAATTACCACAACAGTTTTGATACTAGCCTGTAATAAAATATTTATGCCACGTTAATGAAACCAAAAGACTACTGAACCCTGCTTCAAATGTTAGCATATTCAACTGTTCAACTAGTTTTTCGGGGGCTTATTTTCTCATTAATCCAGTTTACATAGTTTGTCACTCGTGTGTATACTCCAGGTTTGTTGACTCTGCCACAGCCATCTCCCCAGCTGATAATTCCGTAGAGGTAAGAGATTTCATTTTCGTCACAGGCCAGAGGTCCACCAGAATCTCCCTGTGTTAAAATTAAACAAGGATTATCTCATGTGATAGAAGGCTGTCAGAAAAAAAATCAGTTTGGGAAAGTCCTAAATTAAGAATGCTTGCACGTGAGATTTACACACAAAAAAAAATAAATATGGAAACAGTGGGCTACTGAACTTGCATTATATAAAGGTTTTTTAGTCATACTCATTTCTGATATAGCATTGGGGTTTTGTAATTCCACATTGAGTAGAAGTATCAAAAGACCAGATTTTGTTTAAAAATCTGAAATTCTTTCAGATTCAGACACCTACTGAAGAGCAGGGTTGATGTGAGTCACTTTCAATGGGAATAAGCAAGTCTTTGAGGCTTATGCTACAGTGTGATGTGGACACTGCATGGATGGATTACGTAAGGCAGAGAATATTTGGAGAGCTTCTTAATGCAGTTTATTGCAACTGTCAGATCATGAAAGTTTTCAAAGAAAGGTGTTGCATACATACACGCTTTTCCATGTCTCTGTGGGATGGTATAATTTTATGTGGCATATGGGGTTTTTGCATCTGTTGAATTGGATGCTACTGAGCATTTACTTTGTCATTAAAACCATAAACCAAAAATAGGACCAAACTAATGTCTGATGACACACTATGGCAAGGATGAATTTAGAACACTTCTACTTATTTAAAAGCTTGCAAACATTCATGAAATGGGGCTTTATTATTGTTAGTCTTAGATTGTCTTTCTACAGAAATGAAAAGAAAAATGCAGCTTCATAAACAATGCTGGTGAAAGGAGCCACCACTCCAGTCATTTGAGACTAGGGAGAAATCTTTTCTTCCTGTTTAGAAAGAAAATACTTCAAGATCAAAGTAGGAAGGAAAACTATGTTGCCTTTATACTAGGAGATTTTTGTGATCAATGAAGGACATCAACTGAAATCTTGCATCTAAGATCAGAACCTTGCTTATTTCTCCATAACTTTTCATTGATTGCAATTTTGGTATCAGTGTGCTGATTTAAAAAAAAAAAGTTTCCAAGAAAATCTTTAAAAATAATCAAGCAGAACACATTATCTGTTTGGCGTTTCTTGGCTTTTAAAGATTTTTATAGAAACAGATGGTTTACGGTTTGATTTTCTAAGCATGCGGTAAGAAAACTCAGAAGTCAGCTACATTTGTTGTGACATTAAGAGACCTACACTATCTCTTCTCAGACCATACTACAAGTCTGACAACAGGATAAAATATTATTGATTCACTAAAAATTATTTCATCTCATGAGCACTGTTCCTCAGCAACATCTGTGATTCTAAATCACTGTTTCTCAAACTTTGCAGCTCTCTCCAGATCACTTGTCTTTGTGCTTGTCTCTTCCCCTTTCTTCTTTCTCCCTTGTTCCTGATCAACTCTGTTTTTTTCAGGGCAGGGAGCAAGAACTGGCTATAATGCTGTGTCTTGTATTTGTATATCCTGAGTAAGGTAAGGAAAATTGAGCAAGTGAGGTAGTTTCTAGTGCTCTGGCTAATATGAACCCTTGCAGCCAATAACTACAATCGTTTCTCAGCCCTGGCCTAGAAACCTTGAGCAATTGCTGACTGCTTCCATTTCACTCTTGACACCTTTCTTTGGACACTTTTATGATCTCTGTAGGGGTTCCAGCATACAGTATACATGATATTCTTTGCTTTACTTGTATTAGTAAAGTGCTGCCTGTTACCAAATTTATGATAGTAGAGTATAACCCTCTTCCTTCAAACTGAACTGAAGATAAAATCTGGAGGTTTATATAAGGAATAATCTGATCCTTCATTTGAAAAAATAGTCGCATCTATCACCACAACAATTCTGCCTACTTATTCAGAGGCAAGGTGTGACATAATTCAAAAAGAAATGCAAAGTAGTAAGAGCATGAGGTCATTCCATGAAGGACTGAAGTTATGAAACACCTTTTCCAACTGACTAATATTCTACACCATTAAATCCCATAGTATAGTAAACTCACATCCTTCCTCCTCCAAATCTCACCACTGCTCCCCACCTCCTACCCAGGTATAATTATTTCCATTCAGGCAAAAGGCAGGAGCTTAGGGATTTGGCTCCACACAGTACATGCTGGTTGGCCTGCCAGGGCATCCCCGCCAGCTGGCCAGCAAACCATTGCCATCACACTGCAGGCTCAGCCAGGAGCTAAGCAACTCACCCTCCAGCACATAGTCACTGCCTTTTGTGAAGGTAGGAGGAATCATAGAAACATAGAATTATTTAGCTTGGAGAAGACCTGTAAGATTGAGTTCAACCATTAACCAAGCAATGCCAGGTCCATCCAGGGATGGTGACTCAACCATCTTCCTGGCCAGCCTGTTCCAATGCTTCACAACTCTTTCAGTGAAGAAATTTTTCCTAATATCCAATCTAAATCTCCCCTGCCACAACTTGAGGCCATTTCCACTCATCTTACCTCTAGTTACTTGGAAGAGAGACCGACTTCCACCTAGTTACAATCTCCTTTCAGGTAGCTTTAGAAAGTGACAAGGTCTCCCCGAGCCTCTTTCTCTCCAGGCTAAACAACTCCAGAGTATAACATCTTGCAGGGTTTTATACACTTTTGTAGAACTTAATTGATATTCAACAGGTTAAAAAATGGAGGTGGAAGCAAACACTGCAGTCACATAAGGTTTTTTTTCTTTAGGAACATTTCTTTTCTTTAGGAACATTTCTTTAAGAACACTGTAATGTCAAAAGCACTGTAACACTGCAACATTTCTGGCAATAATATACATTTATATTCTCTGCCTAGAAATGACTCACAACATTACCTGACAAGCATCAGATTTGCTATCGAAGTAGCCAGCACAGAACATATTTTCAGTGATTTCTCTTCCATAAATTTCAGGGCTTCTGCACTTCTCCTCAGGAACAATTGGTACCAGTGTTTCTTGCAGAACATTTGAATAACCAGTTATATCTTAAAAAAATTCCCAGAGAGGAAAAGAAATAATTTTTATATAATGTGAAAGCGTAACATGGAAACACAATCCACAATGTGGCATATGAACAAATTTAACACTTCTAAGTCGTATTCATCTTGTGGATCTCTTTAAAAAACAATAATTTTTCCAGTAATCAGATCATTTTCTCATCCTCCAGCCAGACTCCATGCCCTTTAAAATAACAGCATGCTGTGTCCAGACACTAATCCACTTTAGGTTCTCTCATTTCCTAAAGACTCTGGAACAGTCCCCAACACTCCTGTCCTCTCCTCTTTACAGATGTGGTATTAAATCATCAACTTATCAAATACTTCATTTCCTCTTTTTGCTTTTAGTTACACATTTAGACCAGAAAAACATTTGCTTATTCTAAACCTCCTCCTAAAATGAGGCATCTTTCTGGTCTATGTGCATGGGTCTCTGTTATCTCCATATTGAAGCAGCATGGCCAAGCCTCATAATCCTGAAATACTTAATCTGAAAGGATGAGGAGGACTTTTCCACCTTTCTAAAGCTGGGTGTAAGCACTTCTTAGCCCAAAGTCTATCTGGCCCTCTTCTGTTGATGTTTTCAGTTTCTTGCTTGATGAAGGTAAAGATCTCCTCTATCAGAGTAGTAAGTTGACTGTGTTTGGTTTTCAGTCTTTGACATCTACCTTGAGAAACCAAGGGTAGGATTCACTTGATTAAGGTGTCAACCTGCTGGCACCTAAAACTAAGCTATTTTCTTCCCTCCATGGAAATCTGGCTAGCTCATCCTAAAACAGACACAAACATTTGGTCAAGGGAACCACACTACAAACTCCAAGGGCTATAAAGGAAGCTCAGGATGAATGTTTCATGTGTAAACTTTGTAAACATATAAAGGTGGGTAAAAAAGAATCCCATCAGAAGTCCAGAAAAATACTAAACTATCAGTTGTATAACACATACTTGAGCATAGAGTTTTAATTTTCACCATATTTTTCTGCAAACACCAACTTTTATTTTACTTACTCTCATGCCTATGTCCCCATCCAGAAATCTGACATTTGAACTGATCAGGGAAAACAGTGTTACTTTCTGGCAAGCAGATGGGCTGAACAAACTGGGACTTGACGGCACAGCGTTGGCCATTCTTCTTCAGCTTAATCAAAGCTGCAAAACAGAAGAAATAGGAAGAATAAAGTGACTGTTCTCTTTCTTTAATGGGAATGGCAGCAATAGGTCTCAGATACAACTTTAATTATCCCCTAAGCCTCTCTTAATTAAGATATTTCAATCAAAGACAGACAGGCTCATCTCAACAGCACCTGATTTCACAGCAAATTGAAGGCTGAAACATTCAGCTACGCCCCTTGTGGGAATATTTATTTTATGCTGTGCTCACTGCCTTTTTTTTTGCTTCACTGCCTTTGTAGAGAAGGGGGAAGATAGAAAATACATATGTCTCCTCCCACCTTAAAGTTAAATAACAGTGGCATATCCACAACTTTCAGCTGAAATAAGTGGGATGTGCAAGTGCTCACTGCTTGTGAAAGCCTGGCCACTTGCATGTTTCCAGTTTGATTAAAAAACCTAATTACTGCAAGAGCTGATGTATTTCATGCTGTGCTATCACTGAGTTCAGCAAAAAAACTGAAGACCTTGAAAATTAAGGAAAAAAAAATCAGGATATTTCAAAACCGAGCTTCCGAAAGCTACAAAGAATTACACAACATTTACTATCCCCTCATGGGGCTGAAAACAGTGTAAATACAGAGCTGTGCATCATCATGAGCTTGATTCTGAAAGGAGATGTCAAAACCAGCAGCAGTGTTGGCTTCTCTGCAGCAAACTCACTGTATTTGGCTGTAGAGCAACAGAGGGGACTTTGGTGTTTGGTGTAAGAAGGACAACGGTTTGGGATTGGGCACGCTGCTCAAAGAGGACAGAGCTGAGGTAATGTGGACACACCTATTGAAGCTTCACATCACACCTTTTGGAAGCTCCAGGTTTTCTGAGCACAGCTGTGTGGAAAGCATGAGATCCCACCGGGTAATCTTACTTCTTTACTGGCTGCATTTTTTGGCCTTGGTGGAACACATAAAGAGTATCTCAGGCTGAGAAGCCCACACAAACAGCACTCCAACACTTAGCTGCTTGCTCTTCTTTGCCTTCCTCCTCTTTCCCACCAACTCTGCCTGTTTCTGAATCTCCCACACTTCCCAGCAGAACGTGCCCCCATATCTCCCCCCCCCCCGGCCCAGTTTCTGCCTGCTTCTTTATTTTTGCACTTGAGCTCATCTTGGGTGCTCCATGTTCAGCTGACCCTTGGGTGGGACATTACTCCCTACAGCGGTTTATGGCAGGATGTTTCAGAGCAGAGTAATACCCCAAATCCAGTTCATCTCCTGGTACACTGTGACAGAGCTGCCACCAACACTGGATCTGAATGTTTTTTACTGCAAAATGGAACATATTCACCACCGGGGAACAAAAAAGACAGTATATGCCTGACCTAAAATATCCCTGATGCCAGCCTGTTAAACAGTCTCAAAGGGCTCACACAGTTGGGTACCTGGGGTGACGTGCCACCTTCCACAAGAGCAAATCAGAAAATAAGAAGCAAGTTGCTGCTCCATTGTCATTCTGACTACTGTTATAAGGTCAATCAGAAGGGCATTTAACTTTTGACTCATAAGACAGCTGACTTCTAGATCTATCTCAGTGTAAAAAATGATTCTTAGTATTATGGATTTTTTGGAGCAGATGGGGCTATTATATTCATCTAGTCAGATCATCTATACAACACAGACAATAGAGTTTTACCAAGTAACTCCTGCATCAAGCCCACAATTTCTGGTTCAGTTGAAAAAATGCCTAATTCCACAAAGGCTTGAAGTGATGATAAATCTGCCACACTTCTAGGTAAATTGCTCCAAAGGTTAATTATCATAATTATTTTAAATCTGCAATTTATTTCTCATCTGAATTTGTCTAGCTTCCAGATGCTAGTATAACCCTCATAGAACTAAGAAACCTCCATGCTCAAAAGCCTCTCCTAATATCTACGATTTTTCCACTAGGAAGGCAGTTTTTGACAGATTAACTAAACTTGAAACTAAGTTGAGTAAATAGAAAATAAAACTGTAAGAATAAAAATACTCACCAATATCATGTTCAGTAGGGTTGAACACAGAATACTGAGGATGCAAGATGTATTTCTCTATTTCAAATGTTTGCGTCACATCAGTCGTTCTATTAAATATATGCTGACCCAGAACTACTGTAATAGTGGATTTTGGTGGGCTGTAATACACGAGAGAGAACAAGGAATTCTCTAGCAGGACAAATGAAGCATAATTTCCAATGGCTGGGTATCTCATGAACTGTTGCAACCTCAAGCCCCCTGTCATGTCCATTATTTACCCTCTCATAATGCCCTGGACCCGTTTTCCAGGCTTCCTACCTACTGACAGCAAGGAAAAAGGTTGACTAATGTTACAGTGAATCCCAGATTCTACAGGTCCTGATTAGCCTAATTAAAGGCTGCTGCTTTCCTTAACAGAAGGAAAAGGCAAGCACAGGCACTGCTGCCCAGCTGCTGCCTGGCCAACAAGCATCTTCAGGGGCTTTTTGCTCTGGAAACTTAACTGAATCAACTTCAGTCAGACTTTGCCCATGAGTAAAAAATTACTGAGAGGAAAAATGAGTGACTAAAAGACAAGTCAGTGGTGGGCATCTTGTTTCTCCGGGAAACCAGGCTCTTAAAAATCTTACAAGTGTGGGTCAAGATTTTAAAGGTGCTGACAAACAGACAAGTCAGGAGCATCTGGGCAGCTTCCACCTAAGAGCTATCACCACTTCTGCTTTGAGATTAGACTGATCTATGTTAAATCACTTTAACTCTAAAATCAAAATCAACTTGGTGGAGGAAGTTTCCAACAGCACACTGATCTAATGGGAAAAACCGCACTCAGAGAAGAATACGGGCTTTGTAATCCACACCGTCTTTTCTAGCCATTGTATGTTTACTTTAGAAAGACCACAGTCCTCTCATATTCAGTGTTCTAGGACAGACAACTAGTAAGAACCAGCATAACAGTTGGGAAGAAAAAGATATCTGGGAGTAATCAGGAAATGTTTGGAAAGACAGTAAATTCACTAGCTTTGAAAACAACAGAATTCAAATTTCACTCTTGCTTTAAAACCAGTTTGATCTGTACGTGTATAAGTCTACAATGAATATGGTTAGCAAGTGTCTTTAACATCAGAGTACTCATACGGTTTTGGAGTAGAAAATACCTGCGGTCATGTATCACAAATAGAAGCAGAGTGGTAAACATCATTGCAGTTTTCCTGCTTCTGTTTCTGTACATCACCAGCACCCATCAGATACAAAAGCACTGTGCAATCTCCTCCAGTACGAAGCACAAAGCAATTATCAACAGAAAGGTACTTGCAGTTCAGATAGCTGGCAACAACAACTTTGCTTATAATTATCAAAGCAAAGGGCAAAGTTTAAATTCTTGTGACTGAAAACCAAGAGGACAGTAAAACATTGTTTGGTCAAGATGATCAAGGGGCTGGAGCACCTCCCCTATGAGGACAGGCTGACGGAGTTGGGGTTGCTCAGCCTGGAGAACAGAAGGCTCCAGGGAGACCTTATTGCAGCCTCCCAGTACTTAAAAGGGGGCTACAGGAAAGCTCGAGGGGGGCTTTTTACAAGGGCATGTAGTGATAGGATAAGGAGTAATGGCTTTAAACTGAAAGAGGGTAGATTTAGATTAGATGTATGGAAGAAATTCTTCACTATGAGGGTGGTGAAATACTGGAACAGGTTGCCCAGAGAAGTTGTGGATGCCTCCTCCCCAGAAGTGTTCAAAGCCAGGTTGGACGGGGCTTTGAGCAACCTGGTCCACTGGAAGGTGTCCCTGTCCATGGCAGGGGGGTTGGAACTAAATGATCTTGAAGGCACCTTCCAACTCAAACCATTCTGTGATTCTGTGATTTTCTCAGTATTCTGGCAGTGTAGACTCCCTCCCTTGAAAATCAGATCTTGAACCTCTAAAACAAAGTGAAGTTCACTTCCCAGAATAGAATTTAGAATAGGTTTTAAAGGCACTTAGTAGTCCTTCTATGACTTCCAGGTGGTTCATTCAGGAAAAGAATTAAAACACAAAGGGTGTTGGAAAAGGAAAGAAAAAAACATCAAGTTAGCTGCACAGGTATCTATTGTCTCCTAGCGGAAAACAGTTGAAACTGTGGCTAACAGAGGTACTAAACAAATGGAAGAGTGCAAATTACAATGCAGCAATTACGGAAAATCTGTATATACCAAACTACCAGCTGGAAGTGGGTGGAAATGTCCTGAATAGCTGCCAAAGTTAGTAGCTATTTCACAACATTTAAAAAACAAATGCGTTGTGGCTCGAGCTCCAAATGCTTCAGTACAGCATTCAGAATGGTATTATTAGCTCTACGAGCTATCAGTGTATGTATTCTGGCATGAGGTTTTCTGTTTCTCTTGGCTTCTTTACTATGCAAAGGAACAATGGGTTATGAAATGATGTAATACTTTTCCCATCAGTGTGATCGAACTAAAATCAGGGAAAGTGTTCAGTATTTGTAGAAAATGAAATACTTAGAATAAAGTAGGAGCATCCTATAGTGAGTCTTTTCTCCAGTGACACTCAGCTGGAAGATAAAAAACTCTAAAAAGTCTCAAAACACCTCTCGAGGAAGTCAGTCTCAAAAAATTTAACAGCTCTTCTCTTTGGCTTTTTGTAAAGCTCAGTCCACTCTGTGTCAACCAACAGTAATTCATTGTCTCTAATAGATCATTGCCTGGCTCTCTGAGCCTTTTTGAGCAGAACACAGCAGTGAGCATAGTCATCTCTGTTATATCTCAAAGCAGGCACAAACGTTCAAAAACATAACTGAGAAATACTTCTATCCACCTGCAGATGCCTGCACATGCAAGTTCCCTTTCTTTCTCCTGCTCCACCCTATGTTATTCCTTCAGTCATGTTATTTAGCTTCTTTGAGACTCTTTGAGGAACGAGATAAGGGCTTATGATGTAATAGGACTCCAAGCTCCTGAACTGCATTCAATTTACCAGAAACTCCTTTTTGAAACACTGGTCTTTTGTAATCCCATCTTCTTTCTTACTTATTTCCGTTCAGTTTTATTGTAAATCACGAGAAGGCACCGTTTGTGAGGAGGAGAGGACCTACTGTCGTTTTCACGGGCGAGTTTACCTGTTAGCAAAGCAGTGTGCTGCCGATACAACCCAGCAAGTCTGAACAAGGCTTCCACCGCAAAAACTCTCTCCAATATATATAGCTGCTGTCCATGGATGAGATCCAGGCAGAGATGAAGATCCCCCGACAATCCTAGGTCTCACAAAACTCCTTTTTTTGTGTCTTCTCCCACATGGTCTTCTGATAACTGCAAAAGTATCTATGCTGTCTGGAACTGGTGGCCTCCTTTCCCTGCTTGCTGAGATATAAGGAGATACGGCATCAGACTGTAAATCCTCATGATTTCTAAGGACTGGAATTTTTACAGGAATCCTTAAAAGAAAGGTTCATTAAATAACCATGAAATATTTTCATACAACAGAATCTCATTCAGTTCCTCAGGATACTTGCAAGACTGAAAGCTTGTGAGCTTGAAATAGACTATTCCCAACACTGGCTATAGGTGTAAGTTATAGTGTAAAGTAAATGTACCTGTGAACATTCCAAGACACTGTTTCATTTACCAGTACAAATATAACCTTCACTACTGAAGAAGGCACAAGAGAATGCATCATAAGTCACATCTTCATTTTTGGATTCCAGACTTATTTCATATTCATATTCATTTCCCATTGCAATAGCAAGGACTGGGACGCTTGTGTTAGTATCATCTATCAAATGCACTAGAACCATGCAAGGGAAATAAAAGGGCCACTTTATAAACTGGCTTTTCAGATTATGTTCTAAAGGTCAGCTTCAATATTAACAACAGATAAACATTACTTTAAGGGAAGAGCAGAATCTTTGGGTTTTGAAATTCATTATTAGGTCTCATACGTGATCTTCATGGTCCAGTCCTCTATTTGCTCACAGAGGCCCATTCCCTTCTCTGAGCCTGTAATTCCGTGAGTGATGACACTTTGTACCAAAGCATCAATCATTTCTGACATCTCGCATGCTCTAGCAGAAAATTTGGTGATGTTGGGATGATTGTGACTGAAAGCAGTAGTGTGACACCGCTGCTATTTCAGGACAAAAATCACAGATTGTATCAAAACTCAAAAAATGCAAAAGAAGCCTGTTGCTGTCATCTGATTTACTGCAAACAGTAAAATATTCAACACTCCTGGGAACATTTAAAATTACAGAGTGAAAACTTGTTCTAGTATCAATAAATCTTTCTTCATTCATTCATAACATGGATTTTAAGGGAGCCTGTACATACCACAAGATGGAATATCACAATACTCCCAAGACAAATTGTTGTCCTTCATGATGTAACACCATGGCTTCTCGTCATCGTCTGGATTTCTAATTAATTCAGGAGGAGAGTGAATTACAAACATTAAACACAGTGTTGTTCCAAGCTTCCCAGAGGTTTTCTGCTTTTTCCTCTCGCACCATGCAGAGGACTCTCAAGATTTGAGCCATCTGACCAAGCGCTGAAGCACCCATTAACCCCTGAATGGGTGAGCAGCCCTTCAGTAGGATTCATCATGCTTAAAGATAAACAAGTCTAAGGTTCTCTAGGATCTGAAATACAGACACATGACTAAACACCTGTAAAATTTGCCTACAAGTATTTGGATGCATGAGCATGTTCATACGGTTTAAATACAGCCCACACTGAAGTGCTTTAACAGGTACCAGCTCAGCTATTTTCAGGACTAAATCCCAGGGGAGAGATTCCTTTTTTAGATGATTTTTCAAGCAAGGAACTTCCAACACAGGTAGATTCATAGAAAATCTATAACAAAAATAGCTAGCAAAAATGAATTAGAGAAGCTTAGGTTGACAATCCCAGGAGAGTCTGAGGAAGTGGAAGATTACCTCAAGAAAACATTTTATTCCTCAAACAGGGCGGGGGGGGGGGGGGGGGGGCAGGGAAGGAATATGAGAAACAATTTAGCCCTTTGTTACGTTGCTGTTAAACAGGTTTTGGTTTGATTCCATTAGGATTTCTCCATGGTACAGCCTAATTGTCTTTATCCGTGTCTTATAAATAACCAGAAATTTGCCCAGCTTACTCCTCCAAGAATACAGAGAAACTTTGAAGATCCAGAAAGATCTTCAGTAGACCAACAAAAATAGAAAAGGCACCAGATATACAGTAACTCTAATTTCAGTTGGATTTATCAGAAACAGTATTATTTTAAGGTTCAATATTTTTTTTCTTTTTAATCTGACTGCTCTTCAGAAAAAGATTAAAGCACTTTCAAATTCTCAGAGCTGAAGAAGCAACACAGGTTGAGTCATCTTCCGCCAACAATGTTTCTAAATTAGACTATTTGAAGAAGATATCTGCAGGATTATATAGTGTAGCAGAGATATCCCAGAAATTGTAACAAGCTGACAAAAAAAAAGTGAAAAGCTTTTTTTCGCAGCTCTGCAGAACATGAACACATCAGCTCCTACACCATTTTGTTCTTCAGATTTCAAATCTGCAAGTGAATATTGTGCTTAAACGATGCAAATTGAAGGGATCAAGTTTTATCAAAGCATAAAATATGTGACCGATAAATTGCCATACTGCGCAGGGACACCATAAATCTCGTACTCAAGTGCTTGAATCAGGACTAAGCCTTTGAAAGCAAGTTGATCCAGGTTAAGGGAGGGTGTAGGAACTGCTTATTATTAGTTCATGTTAGACAGAGAAGAAGAGACACTTTCAGCGTACATGCATGCTTTTTACCATCAAATTAGGAAGAATGGTACATCCTGATTTTCCTGAAATACTGGTCTAGCTTCCATGAAAAAAAAACAACAACAACAACAAAAAAAAACCAAACTTGAAAATCCCCAAAACCTTGATATCAGCCAGTAGTTTACAGAGAATCATCAAAAGTTTTTCATTTCTTGCATTTGCTCATCCCTGGGATTCTCTCTAAATAGAAACATTTCCTTTATTTGTTGATATCCATTGATCTCAAAGACAGGGGAAAATAAAGTGATGAAGACGAAAGCACAAACCTATATACCACAAGTTATTTTTGTTATAGCTGAACAGAAAACTGCAGCAGAAATGTAGTTTATCAATATGTGGTTCAATCAAAATTGAAATACTGCGAAATCTTATTTGGCAATAACTTTGCTTTGGGAGAAATCCAGGAAAGAAATTTGACATCCCATTTCAACATCATTGAAATATGGTGCTTTGATATTTCATTTTCAAATAACTTTTCACTTTTGAAAATATTTTCCTTTATGTTACGTATTCCGCAATTTAAGAATTAGGAATAAAAAGTTTACCATTTCAGTTTGGCTACTGCATTTCTTCCTCCTTTGGGATAGTTATTTATGAACAGAAGTTTTGCACTATGGTGTAAAGAAAAAAGGACCTGGAATTTTCAACATTATTTTTGTCTGAGCTCTCCTTGGCAGGCCCCACTGTTGATTTAGCCTATCTACCAGATCTTGTCTTCTGTACACTTGTATCCCTTGTTGTCAGGAATTTCCAAGACAAGGATAAGACCTCCCTTGAGATTCCTGGCACTTCTTTCCACAGTACATCCATTTCTTCATTTACAACTACAGGACAAATGAGAACTTTCCTCACCTGCAGTAAGAGAACGGCCCCAAGCCAAGTTGTACTGCTTTCTCAACGGTGTCAACATGAAGTTCTTCATACAGCAAGTCTGAGTTCCAAGGCAGACAGCTGTGCCCAGCAATAGTCGTCTTTGCCGTACCTCTGTATTCTGTGCCATTGCCAGCATAGCACCTATGGCTAGGAACTGGCAAAGCATAAAACACTGGTCAGGAATCGATGCTAATTTTGTGTTAAATACTTACTGCAGAGTTGAGGTCCCAAATGAAAGCCAGTGGGCCCAATTCTGTATAGTGCCTTTCACCTTTCACGGGAATTGGTTTTTTTAAAAACACAAAACAAAACAAAACAAAACAAAAAAAACACCAAGCACTTTTAACTTCTGTTTAAAATTAGGAGTGAGTTACCCTGGTTTACACATGCACAGATAACTGTTCAACAGCAGTAAGGCAGAAAATTAGACCCAGAATTCATGCTGCGTATGGAAGATCTTAGCCAGCAATCTGCAGCAAAGTCAGCAATATGGCTAGGATTCCTCCTGCCTAATTTTAGACACAACTGAGCTCATCAATGGAGAATCCCTTTTTAGTCAATTAAGAGAAACAGACATTTCTAGCGTCAAACTGATCCATCCTGTTTCAGGTGACTTTTTTAAGATGAGATAAATCTTACCTTATGTTACCTATGTTGGCTGAATCTGCTTTGACAACAAATGGTCCTTAAGTCAACCAGCTCTGATAAAGATATCTGTGTTGAAAGTATTGAAAACAATTCTGCCCAGCCAGCAAATGCTTAAAATCTGATTTTGGAAAATACTTCTTTTTATGGCCTCATACATACATGTATATTACATATCATAGAATCATAGAATGCATTAGGTTGGAAGGGACTTTTGAAGGTCATCTAGTCCAACCTCCCTGCAGTGAGCAGGGACATCTTTAACCAGATCAGTTTGTTCAGAGCCCCACCTTAAATGTCTCCAGGGATGGAGCCTCCACCACCTCTCCAGGCAACCTGTTTCAACGTTTCACCACTCTCATAGAAGAGAACATCTTCCTAACATTCAATCTAAATCTACCCTGCTTTAGTTTAAAACCATTGCCCCTTGTCCTATCCCCACATACCCTTGTCAGCAGTCCCTCCCCAGCTTTCCTGCAGGCCCCCTTCAGGTACTGAGAGGCTGCTATAAGGTCCCCCCAGACCTCTCTCTTCTCCAGTCTGAACAACTCCAACTCTCCCGGACTGCCCTCACAGGAGAAGTGCTCCAGTCATTTTTGTGGCCTTCTCTGAACTGCTCCAACAAGTTCACATCCTTCTTGTGCTGAGGGCTCCAGAGCTGGACGCAGCACTGCAGGTGAAACCTCTCCAGAGCAGAGCAGCAGGATCACCCCTCTTGATCTCCTGGCCACACTGTTTTTGATGCAGCCCAGGATGCGATTGGCCTTCTGGGCTGTGAGCATGCACTGTTGGCTCATGTCCAGCTTTTCGTCCACCAGTAACCCCAAGTCCTTTTCCTCAGGGCTGTTCTCTATCGCATCATCCCCCAGCCTGTACTGGTAATGAGGATATATGTAGCTATATAATGCAAATATATGAATTTTGCAAAAATCTGACTAGGATGTTGAATTTTCTTATTCAGAACTCATTTCTTTGTCACCTGCACATGGGTTATTTCTTCAGATAGGTCTGACACGTACATATTCTATGACTTCTATACTCAGCTGCCAAGATCTATCAACAGCACATATCAGCATTATGGCTGAAAAACATATGGGCATGCACTTGTATACAAATAGCTACACTGAGGAGAAAGTCTACACCTCAAAACACAGCTCAGAGTATCCCTAAGGAAACACAAAACCATCTAATGTACAAAGAGGATTAATTGTGACCGAGCCTCAGAGGGTTTCCTATCTCAGCTATGTCAGTGTGACTTATCCCTGACATGTGAAAGACTGGTGGAATCTTATAAACATGCTTCAACATATAGCATCATGATATTGCCTGACTGTTGAAAAATCACACTGTGGCGATGATCTCTCACACCACACAGTGAGGACAGCTATTGCCAAAGATCTGTTTATTTTGACAGAATGAGGTGACACATGAACCAGGGCATATATCCTGCACTGAAATAGTGAATCACAGCACTGAACTGCTGTTGTCAATTATCCCTTCAACTCATGAGACCTCAAAACCACAAGCAAGCATATGGCATAAATTTTGGAGCTGGAGGTCAAGAATTTTGGTGCAAGAACTTCAGTCTGAGTTAGCATACAAGTACTTCACAAAATTTGCTTTCTAGTTTGGCCTTACAGACACTTGTGAGATTACGAGAAATTTTCTCCCGCATGCACCCTGAATCAAATTCCTGTTATTTCACTAACTATGAATTCAACATTAAATCAAAGTCATATTTGAATGACCATAATCTAGGAGCTCACAGAAAATAATTTGTCTACCATTTGTATTGTTAGCAATTGTAACCATTTCTTGGCAACCCTGCTGTTTATTTTCTGGGCAAGTTGCAAGTTAGGCTGCTTTGTTTGCCTGAAACAGTGTCATGCAAATACCACCATCATTCTGTATGCCAAATCTCTCATTTATCCAGGGAAGCGCCAGGTGCTCTTTTTATTTGTACTGTATTTATCACATTCCGAAATGGTTTTAGAGTTCACTATTTTTTTGAGGATGAAACAAGAGATTCTGTTTCAGTGCAGAACCGGGGCCATATTCTGTGATACAAATGGTGTGGACATCTTGCAGACAGCGTTTACAAGTTGCATTCACTCTTGTCAGGTTTAAAATCCAACACATCTCAGTTCGGTCAGATCTGCCAGTCATTGCTAAAGCTGCCAGATTACAGCTAGAAGAATTTGGCCCCTCTCTAAATCATCCCTCGCGTTCTGTAACTAAGAAGTTCAGATTTTATATTGCACTTGTTGAAAGGAACAGCAATATCTCTCAAATTTTTGTTTCTTTTTGGCTTTATAATGAGTATTTTGGGCACAGAAATAAAGTGACTTAATCTTGTACCTTGTGGAAGAGCATCTGGGTTAACACAGCTGTTTCATTAGTAGCTTTCCATCAGTCTGTTCTCCACTCCATCAAGCTTTACTTGCCTAACTTGCAGTAGCACTGCAGCACCCGCATCACCACTCATTAAAGGGCACTTCATTATGTATCTAAGACCATTAAGAAATATACTCAAAGCCAAATACATTTTATCGCCAACAACTCAGGACAAGTCATTTTCAAAAAAAAAAAATCTCTGTAACTATTGCAGTGTCGCGGGTTAGGGCTGGGCCGGCCACTAACACGAACAGACGCTCTCTAATCCCCTCTTCCCCCCCCAAACGGGAAGAGAAAAGGGAATGAGGCAGAGAGACTTATGGATGAGAGAAGAAAAAAACTACAACAGTTTTAATGAAAATAATAGGAATAATGGTAAAAAGATAAAAGTAAAGAACTATATACAACTATAGATAGTAGCCCGATACCAAACCCGACTCCCTCCCCCGATAGCAATCACCACTGGTGCTGCAGAGCAGGAGGCACTGGGGAAACCCCAGGCTCAGCGGCGGCAGGAGCTGGATACAGGGAGCTGGATTCGGGAACTCAGGATCCGGATCAAAATCAGGAGGTCAGATGGAGTCCTCTCTGGACACCGGCCATTGCAGAAAAGAAGGGCCAAAAAGACCGAAAAGAGGGCAAAAAGGGCAAAAGGGCGAAAAAAAGGGCTGAAACTCTCGTGATCACTCAATTTATACTAAATATGACGTATATGGGATGGAATACTCTCGTTGGTCACCTGTCCTGTCTGTTACCCCCCGGAGGTGCCACCTTTTACTTCCTTGTGCCCCCCCTCTTACTACCCAGCACCCCCAGCGTGGCACACAAGAGCCAGCAGTGGCCTTGGTCACTGCAGGAATAAGTATAAGCAAGAGCCTTTCTACATCCCAGTCCCAGGCAGTAACTGTAAACATCAGGTGTTATCACTGCCAGTAGCACACACTGTCTGCAAAAACATGCTGCCGACCTCAGAACGTGCAGCCTTTTAGAAGACACTAAACTGAAAAGTAAAAATCACTAAACAGGACTGGGTTTTTAGCTAAACCCAGGACATGCAGTCATGTAGATCTTTTGCTTCTAATACATTTTTTTTTGAATTGTTACAGAACTGAAAAAAAAATATCTTTTTCCCTCTTTGTCAGAAACGGTGTGTAGGTGGTCTGCTTTCAGCAGTTCTTAATGGATTGCTCTAACTGGGAATTGTTTGTTCTCAATTCTTTAGCGCTTCTGCAACTTCTCATAACTCTGAAACATATTTATTTTCTTATGTGGAAGAAAGTAATGGAAGGAGTAATATATGTATTTTCTCATTCATTCACTTCCCTGTGGTACTACCAATCACTATGTTAAGTGTAGAAATGGCCTAAACTATTGGATGATGAAAGTTTTGATGCAAATGAAGATTCAAGCTACTCTGCAGACCTATGTCACTGTCACCACTATTTGTTTCTTTCCAGAAAAAAATATTAAAATTTAAAACTAGAAGTAATTTCCTCTTATCTTTTAAAACCCAAGAGGTTTAAACAGTTCACGTAAAACATTCTAGTTGTGTTAGGATGACATATTTTATTACTATGTCACACCAATTCTTTGCCTTTTAATTTTTTGGCAGAAAGCAGTTTCAGATCTTAAAATCAATAGCAACCTAAAATGGCTGTTTTCCAACCATTTCTAATTGCTAACTTACTTAAAACATTTCACAAGACTTTTTGTCATCAATTTTTTTTTCAGGTTCTGTAGTTACGTACTTTTACACTTTCATGAGTCTCTTCTGGAAGTCTTTCTTTAGAAAGCAACGTATCTTTCAGATTTTCCTTTCCTCAAAACATCTCATCAGCGATTTTCCTGATGTCTTTGAGTTTTGACTGTATTTGCCTTCCAGATATGCTTAAACTGTTTCACTTTGTTAATAAAAATACATTTTTTTCACCTGATGGTCCTAATCCTGAGACAGGATAGTTTTAAGTAACCCTTTCATTCAGTAATGCTTTGGTTTATCCATGACCAGCCTGTACTGCTTATATTCAATACAGTGTTAAATTTCTTCACCAAAAGGGTTGTCAAGCACTGGAACAGGCTGTCCAGGAAAGTGGTTGAGTCAGCATCCCTGGCAGTACTTTGAAAATGTGTAGATGTGGCACTTACAGACATGGTTTATTTGTAGACCAGGTAGTGTTAGGCTGATGGTTGAACTTGATGGTCTTAAGGATTTTTTCCAGACTAAACAATTCAGGGGGTTGCATGACAGCAACCCCAGGATTGGATTGTTTCTGGTATGAAGCAAATTGCTTCACATTTTTATGCACTGATACTTGTCTGTGAAAGTGAGAAAAACACACCTACTGTAGCTTTCAGAATTTGCAAATTAATGAACATAAACCACAACTGAAGTATAAAGGAAGCTATATACCTATAGGTCCATATTTCGGTATAATTCGGTTATACATTTCACGGAATCATAGGATCATCAAGTCCCACCATTACCTAACTCTGCCAGGCCCACTTCTAAACCATGTCCCTGAGCGCCATATCCGTATGGCTTTTAAACACATCCAAGGATGGAGATTCAACCACTTCCCTGGGCAGCCTGTTCCAGTTTTTGATAACCCTGTCAGTGTAGAAGTTTCTCTTAATGTCTAACCTAAACCTCTTCTGGTGTAACTTGAGGTCACTTCAAAATTTCTGTTTGGGTTTATGACTCAGGTACAACAGCAGGTAATGCACATCACTAAGTTATAACAAGTAATTGATTCAAATAGTTGTGCTGCTTTTTGGTTTGTTGAATAGCAACTAAAACTTCTGGACTGACAGCACCTAGCAATATAATAAATCCCTAGTGAAAACATAGTCTGATTATGAAACACAGAGTTTGTCTGAACCAAAAACTAGGCAGAAATGTGGAATAATTGTTATCCTTATGTGATTAATTTAATCTAATAGAATGTTACTGTGTTAAACAAAGATGGATTTAGGACTGGGAATACAAAGCAGTTTATGTAGCATCTAAACATAATGATGGCACCATCTATTCACTGAAGCTAGACTTATTTATATATTTTATGTTACCTTTTCCAAGCATATTTGTACCTTTGTACATTTCATTTATCTAGTAATAATCTTAAATTCTAGTATGACAGTGATTTGCAGAGTCATAAATGCAGTCAAATAGGTAAGTATTTAGAGTTAAAAGGAGCAACATATTTAGGAAACAGACTGCCAATAGGTACAGGAAAGACACTCCAGCAGCAAGTAAATCTCAATGCTGTATTATTTTGACAGGGAAATTACCAGTTGCATGAACTACTTTATGGGTAGTGTGCTAATTCATAGTCAAAGTTTTAAGTATTTTTTTTTAATATCCCTGTATCCTTATGTGTTGGGAGTATGACTCAAGATAAGTCTCTGGACAGAAAAAGAGACAGACTGGATAGGAATTAATGATGGTCAATGGATGAGCCAGCAGAGAGAAGGAGGTCTCTGGAGCACCCTGAGTGGACTGGTGGAAGAGACAAACTACAAAGATTTCTGCAGTAATCTGGGGGGGAGCTGAAAACCTGTGAGCTACTGTACCAAAAATCTACGACATCTTCCCTTCAGCTACCTCCCTAAATGACAATTATAAAGCAAAACAGATTGCATGGATTAAGAGAGGCCAGTCCCTTCACATTTCAAGAGAAGATGTGCCCTCTATAAAATGTAATTAACTGATACTACTGTCATGTGTCAAATCAAAAATAGTATTAAGATCACCTTTATGGCCTTGAATTAACCAGCACCCAATAACTAACACTGCTGCCAAGTCAGGCACCCTATCATAAGAGTAAGGGCTAAGCAGCTACTTCTTATTATTTGTATTAGTTTATACTAGGATTACAGCAAAGATCTGTCATCTAAAAAGGCACCACTGTAGGAACAACGAAGACACCACAGATACCTTAGTGTCTGTCAACATCTGGAAAAAGCGGGTTTTTTGTGAAAAGAAGCCCTCTGTTTATCTTCAACCTACTCCTATCTCTAACTTGAGGAATCTTTGCCTCTCCCTTGGTATTTGCCTTATCATTCAACTCTTATAAAGTTAATTCTTGCTGTACACAATGCTGGTGACAGTATAGCTCATTAGCTTTCTCCTCTCTAGCCCACATCTACCAAAATGTCAAGTGTAAATGAGTAATCCATAACCTCCATGCAAAAAGTGCTCCCTTCTTCATTTGTGTTTTTCTCTGTGTCAGCTAAAGTCTTTATTATGATTCCTAACTCTATAAAAAAACTGGGAGGTGACAGTAGCCTCTCTATTATTGTTCACATCTATCACCTCCATAAATAACACCTTATAATTATTATTTTGCATAACCACAGTTATCGCTAGTCTCCTGTTCATCATCCCTTATATTGGTACTGTCTTAATGCAATGAATCAGAAGTGGGGTCTTAGTTCATAAAACCATGCTCATACGCTTCATCCTCCAGTTCCTCCTACCATTTATTGTTGCCTGCAAGTCTACTAGACCTAGTTTTTTCTCCGTGTAACTCCGGCATTAATTGAATTTTCCTGAAATAATTCAAAACCTGATAAAAATCCAACCTACCCTTACTGTTTCTGCAACAGTGCCCTAGGCTTCCTCTTCATTAACCTTGCCTTGTTAACACTTGCCCTGCCCTCATGCAGCCTTCCAAGGCAGCCATAAAACTTTACCCCTGCAAACCATGTAGTCACCACTCCAAGCTATACTAAACCATGATTATGGGGTTTTTATCTACTATTCCATCCATTCTTACACAACTATGGAGGAATACTAACTCTGCTCTTTTCCATCCTAGTTTTATTACTAATTCCAACACTCCATGCATGCAAATAACAAGCAGCATCCCAGCCCTGCTTACAAATCCTCTTCAGCTCTTAGTAGCACAACTACTTATCCAAGCTCGGTGGGGGATTGACTGGTTGAACATTCATCATTGTCAGCCAACTGATCTTGTTGTTATACTTTACCCTATTTCTTCTCCCACTGGGGTCCTGGAAAATACGAGTAATACAAACACATTCTAGTAGATTATGGAGTAACACTGGCAAACATAAACCAAGTTAAGACTCATTATCTACTTTCACTGTCTTCTTCAGAAGAAAAAGATTGAAAACTTTCCCTCCAGCCTCCAGAGCTGAATTTCCTTTACAAAAGTACCTTTTTAGTAGAAAAGTGAAAACACCCTATATCAGTAAAACAACCACTAAAAAGGTGGGGTTTCTATCTTTTTAAATATCTTTTATTACCTCAAACTCCCACGGTTTAACCCCCAAAGATGTGGCCAAGAGGTTTTTTTCCTGTATGTAATTATATATTCAGCTATTCTGTCATCTTCCTCTTCTAAAAATCTTCAGCCTACTTCTGACATACAACAACACATCTCCTTATATAACCATAAACCTTACACAATTAGCATTCCAAATTAGCATTCCAAAGCTTTAAAGCTATGGTACCCCTCTAATTCTGTTATCCATAGCCTAACTAGGGAAAAAAAAAATAGAAAACATAAAGGATTTTCAAAATCCGTACTTCATACTTCATCATGATCAAAACACTAACAAAAGTATTATTGCTACCTAAACCTCAATCCAAAGAAAACTCAAAATACATAATTCTCTGTGCAGTCCTCTCAATACTCTCAAACTTATCATCTACTGTAACCCACAGCCACAGTGACACAAATCCAAACGGGCTTTCCAAGTGCTGCTTCTTACCTCTTCATTAGTTTAATCATGACAACCACTAAAATCTGCCACTACACACCCACCCCACTGATTTATTACACAGCTACCTTATTTTTGCAAATAGCTCCACAAGAATTAACCCTGAGCTCTTGCTGAGTCCTTACACAACAAATCATCCAGAAATAAACCCCAGCTAGCTGTCTACAACAATGTACTAGGCAATGATTAAGGTAATTCTAGACCCTAAAAATCCAGTTGAAAGCTGACAAACCATTGAAATACTTGGTACTAAACCTCACATAGTTATCCACATAGAACTATGAGCTATTCATCTGAGTAACAGTAACGCAACAAAGCCACCTACATAGACTAAATGTTTCAGGAAAAGGTTTGGCAGCTAGTTAAACAAAATAAAGATACTCCGCTAACTAACATACTCTCTAATAAATAAAGAATAAACCTAAATACAGAAATGAGACCCGCAAATTAACTAGCAACCCACACTCCAAAAGAGTGTGCAAGAACTGCATGATAAGGAGGAAGAAGGGTTTTACCTGGGAAATGGGGCAAAATATTTGTTACCATTTCCACTTTCACTTCAACCAAGGACTACAAGGTGATTACTATGGTGAGTTTTCAACCACGGAAACCTAAAGGCATCAATGCCTTAAAAAAATATAACTCTACAGCTCCTTCCTCTACCCTCCAACTTCCTTTATCATCTGCATAAATGCTCATTATAATGAATTCTCTGTCCTCTGGCCACTTAGCTCCTCCTCTGTCTTCAGCTGTGTGTCCCTCTGTTCAATAAACATCTCTACCATGGCTCCTACCTCAAAGAAACGTAAAATGCCAAAGTAATTTTACAATTATTTGTTCGTAATAAGTTGCCATGTGATCACTTCCAATGGAGTTAAACATCTCTAAAGTTAAATATTTCTCAAAAAATCTTTACAACTCCCTCTCCACTCACTGTACCACCTAAGGCCAGAGATAAAATATCACCTTCACAGCCTTCTTAGGTTCAACTTCTTCCTAACATTTATTGCTGCCAAAGTGGCTGTCTGAGCATTTTTGTAGCTTTCTCTGTACAGTAGGACAACTATTGCTATTCATAGTTGCATAATTAGTTCTGAATTTTCACCAAAATCTGGGTTCAGAGATGTCTCAGCAAAAATCTCTGTCTCCCAAGTGAATGCAGTTACTCTCTTCATACAAAATATTTATTTCTAAAAATAAGTGCATATGTAAGTGCAATTATTATTAATTAAACTTAATTAAAAATTCATCCTTGAGTATTTCTAAACAACATCTGTTTGGGGATGGATTTGTTAGCGATATAACTAATTTCCTTTGGAATTAAAGTTCACTAAAAACTTGCACATAAACCGTGGTAGAACATTTTTTTTAAATGGCAGTTCTTTCTTTAGTACTGAAGTTTTTTTCTTCAGGGGCTAGGAAATAATGTATTACCAGAAAGAATAGAAATCTATATTAGAAACTGTCTTTTGTATATTGATCTCCTTTGTTATAGATACATCCTATGTTACGTTTATTACCTCCCTTTTTTTTTTTTAAAAAAGTCAGCTCATCATTTGCCAGTAACTGTATGGTCATTATGATAATGGCTTGGCAATATATATACATATATAATGATTGTTTGCAAGAGAATTTCAAGAACAGTGAAAAGATGATTTCTGAGTCTTGACAGGGACCTCATAGTCCAAAAAAAGAACTAACAGACAGATAAATAGGTATCTGTAAAATCAGAAAAGTTATGATTATTCTCTGTTACTCACTGTTCAAAGGGGGAAATGAAATTATCAGGCAGTAGGTTTTAAGCTAACAATAGAAAATACTGTTTCTCATCTATTTAAATTCTGGAACTTCTTGACATGGAGTGATGGGAGAAGGAAGAGCATAAAGGAGTTCTAAAAAGTTTAGACAAAGAGGTAAAGGTCTATCAAATACAATGGTCCAGCCATCTACTAAGAAAATCCTCCACCAGGAGAAGTATTTCTCAGTAATTTCCTGCTACTTATATTACTCCTCAGTC
Organism: Trogon surrucura; assembly: GCA_020746105.1. NCBI lineage: Eukaryota > Metazoa > Chordata > Aves > Trogoniformes > Trogonidae > Trogon > Trogon surrucura. The sequence goes on from CM036620.1 coordinate 71,563,100, forward strand.
ATCCTCTACTTTGCCAGTGCTTGAGTCAGGGTAGTACTGAGACTTGTGATCTGACCCAGGATAGCACTTTGTTTACTGGTATTTGTGAGTGTGACATCAAGATGAAGTAGCTGGTTTTCCACTAGAAACATACAAAGACTGGTTATTCTTTGTAGAAGTCAAGGGCAGAGGACACCAGAGAGACCTCAAACACGTCACAGCCCAATAACATTTTGAGGTACTTACTGTTTATTAAATTGATGGTTTTCTTTCTTTTTTTTTTTTCTGAAGAAAACAAACATTTTTGCATCATAACTTGGGTTTAATGTTCTCTCTATAAATGCATAAATTAGAATAAAGTACATTTTGGAGACACTGTAACTTTCTCTGGATTGAGCATTGTAAACATAACTATTCAGACTAAAGGGTAATCTCAAAATTCAGTCCTGTTAGACAAGGGAAACTGTAAAAGAAAGAAAAAAGGAAAACAAAGAAAAAATGCCAGCTGTGCTCACAGCATCAAATTGAAGGGCTGAATGAAAAGTTAATCCAACATATATTTAAAAATCAGTTCTACATTCTCTGAGGGCACAAGGTCCAAGTGCTCACACCGGTGTGCCATTACCCTCGCATGATCGTACTACCAGGTCTGTAGACCTCAGCACTGACTAATTTGCATTAATTTAGAATGATTATATCCTGGCACAGAGGACTTTCTTCTTCCATTTTTTAACTTGTTATTGCAAGGCCCAGACACATAAACACAGCTCCCGTTTTGTGTGGGGGTATTAGGCAGCTGAACGCAGATGGGTTGTAACATCTAAAGCCATTTGTTTAGCAAACCGAATGTTTGCTTTATTATTTTCAAGTAATCAAAGAACACCTGCTTGTTTCTTCTTCTGAGCTAGTCAGACAGAAACCTGTATCATAGCTATAACACTGTCATCCTGGTATTTATAATTCAGGCCATGCTGGGTGGATGCTTATGCACAGCGTTGCCGCTCTGTGCAGGGGAAGCGGGTAACGAAATGGGAATTCGAAAAGCTTCATGATCTGAATTTGAGCAGCGTGCGGCCTTCCCCAGGACCCGGGGTCACACCGATACTGTGCACACATGACCCCTCAGCCAGATCCACGCAGCAACATTCACAAAGCCCAGGATAAATCTCCCTAGGACAAATAAGGGACAAAAAAACCCCAGAGCTACAATGTCACTCCTTATGGAGGACTTAAAAGCCACCAGTTTCCCAGTTCACTCCTGCTATTTGTTATTCCAGCTGTACTGCTGGTCTCCCAAATGAATTTTTTTTTTATCCAACTTGAATAGATGACTATGCCATGTGTTAACCATGAGAATAACAAAAAAAAAAAGAATGTCAGGTAACAGTTCCAGTGTTCACTACGATAGTTTTATAGCCCACTACCCATTTGGATCAACTAGGTGCCCACCATAGCTATCGGGAATCTTGTCTTCAATTTTGATGAGCTCTGGGATTTATGTACTCAGAAAGACTCAAGTCGGTGAATTGATGGGATCACTAGTTGGTATGACTGAAGGTCTTTAATAATTTAAGCCTAAAACCTGCTGTATTTGAAAAGTAGCCACTGAGACCTGGTTAGCTCACTTGGTTAGAGTGTGGTGCTGATAACACCAAGGTCATGGGTTCAATCCCCGTTCGGTCCCCATGTGTTGCCTGATCTAGTTGAGAAGCGTCCCTGCCCATGACAGGGCGGTTGGATTAAATGATCTCTACGGTCCCTTCCAGCCTAGGCCATTCTATGATGGTAACTGGAGGATCCAGCATGCAGGTAAGCTTTACAAGCAGATTTAATACCTGCAGTGTGAAATGTTAAGTCTCTTGGAGGAAAATCATATCAAAAACTGTGTAGCATCTAATAAGAAGCAACACAGAACAAATACATAGGCACCAAAATTTTTCTGCCCTGACCCACCGATGTAAGTCAGGTTTTTTAGTAAGTTGTGCTAAATGTTCTATTAACTTAAAGTGCAAGGTAACCCAGAGCGAGTGCATTTTATCTTTGTCTACTTCCCCCAATAATCAAGTGCTACCAAATGCAGCTGCTAGATTTTGTCAGAACATAAATTCTTGGTTTTTGAGAGGTTGCATGGATCTGTGGGGAAGCATTTGCACTAGAAGACAACCCTGTGAGTGATCCTGCAAAATGGTAGCATGCACTCTTTTTATGGGCATGAGTAATTAGATTTCTGTGCTTAATTTTCCATAGACCTAAGGACAGGAACAAATATTTTTAGAATCGGGGTCTCAGTGGTAAGAGGGTGTTATGTTTTAGACTGGAGGAATATATTAAACACTTGTTCAGGGCGACTCTTCAGTTATTACAAGAAATGTCTACAAAGGCAAAATACAACTCAGAGGCAAAAAACATTGGATGAAAACTCTGAATTTCCTGCCTGCCAGTAGGTTGTTATACTTACCAATATTGCAATATTTCCCTGCAAAATTTCCTTTGCAATCACATACTATTTTCCCACTGAAGGTAACCATTTTACATTCTCCGCCATTCATGCAGGGATCATGAACACAACCTGCAAGCAGAAACCAAAGGTCAAGCCAAAGGTATAAACTATTCAGGAGGACTGGTTCATTTAAACTTATTTTAGTACACTTTCTCCGCGCCCGTGTATTTTGGGGAAGTTTTTCCCTTTTTTACTCATCTCAGATCTACACTTGATATAAATTAAAGGAAACTCTTCTGATTTCTACCCCCTGAGGTCTGTCTCATTGTTTTCACTTTTAGTGGATAATGTCAGCCTAGCTATTGAAAAATATTATCAATGAACAATAGGTAAAATGGGGGTGGTGATTATTATTACTAATGGTGGTGGTGATGAAATTAGCACTTCTTTCTATACAGAGGGTTCTGCCAATTCCAAGTTTTCCACTGAACTGCATTAAAATCTATAATAATGTATCCCTCAGGGAGCTCAGTTAAGTATTTAGGATCCGTGACTGGGAAGTGTTAAGTCCAATCAATTTTTCCAGCTCTCCCATGGACTCCCAATGTCCTGGAAAAACACTGACTCTTCATGTTTTATTTTCTGGTTGTGTGAGGTGGGGAATAAAAGCATCTACCCATTTCAAAGGACTTTTATGAAGCTTACTCAGTACTGTAAGTTATTGGGGAGTCTGGCCAGGGTAAAAGTCAGCCAGACTGAATAACAGAATATCCATACCAGACTACATACATAGGTGAGACACATATGGTTTTCTTCCCACCATCTCTCCTTCCAAATGTGAGGTTCTGTGCTGGCTTCATCAGATAAATAACAACCCAAAGTCCATGCCCTACAGCTATCTGGCCAGCTGTGTCCAGCACCTGGGAGCCACAAAACAAGGAGGACGGTTCATAACATAAGCATCACCCCGGTCAGGAATGGGTGTGTCGGGCCAAAAACCATGGGGTCAATGCAGGACATATGGGATCCTGGAGGTGGGTAGAGTTTGCACACTGCCCACTTGAGAGTGGGTTAGGCTTGGGAAGAAAACACAGAGGTGAAACATCAGTATGATTTTGTAGGTGTGCAGGGTAAGAGTAGAGGAGGGTGTGCCTCTCAGGCATGCTACAGTTTTTTGAGGAGAAATTTTACCACTTCTGCTTTATAATCTGTGGCGTATTGTTACACGCTGCCGTGCAGGATCACATCCCTCTCAAAGAACATACACAAAGGTGTGTCCCTAAAATTCAGCTTAATGCATATAATTGCTTCCTCAAATAAGGATGGACACTTTGAAGTGATTTCCTGTGTCAGCGTTACTGCTCACACATGGAAAGGAAAGTTAAAATATTCTCTTTTGGGGGACGGTACACGGGTGTTGCTGTGTTTAATACCGCTCAGGCTTTGATATCCTTACTGTCCTTTATCCCCACTCCGTGCAGTCTGGTAGCTGTAATAGAAAATAACGCCTTACTTGTGTGTTCGACTCTCCTGCACTCGATTTGGCCGTTCACACACACACACTGCTCCACAACTCCTTGTTGGACTCTTGACCAGCTCATGTCCACATCGAAGAACTCATAGAGCCTCTCGTCAAAACATTTCTCTGAAACATAGTTCAAAAACTCAGGCTTTCTGAGGGTATTTCCTGTGAGGAATGGTACCACAATCTCCATCATTCCTCGATCATCCCCTTTCTTCTGTTGAGTAGATACACGTTTGTTGGTAGTGCTTCTCCAGCAAGCCAGCCTCCATAGTGTGGGGGCACTGAGCTGCCATGGCAGCAGCTCCAAGGACTTCAAGGTAGAGGTGGCTTTCTCTTAAAGCCCTGTGAGCATGACAGCATCACCACTATTTAAGCCTTTCCAAAAGTTCATACAGCAAGCACAAAAAAACAAATCAGTGGTATATATTTGTATCTGTCCCATTTTACTGCATCATCCACAGAGACAGTGGAGCACCAGAACTGAAAGAGTCTTCTTCGCTTGTTGGTGGAAGAGAAGTCTAGAGCTGCAGGGAACACAGTTTAGTGGTGGACTTGGTAGTCTCAGCTTAACCGTTGGACTCAATAAACTTAAGGGCCTTTTCCAGGCTAAATAATTCTATGATTCTATGAAAAGCCTTCATTGAAAAAAAAAAAAAACAACAGAAATTGAAAACCTTTGGTGTAAAAGCCTAATTCTTTGCTTGACATGCAGTAAACTGAGAGTGACAACACCATAAAACTGAAAAAGTAACCCAAGCAAGCCTTTTTAGTCTGACTCTGCTCCTTTGAAAATTACTACCCTGAAGGTGGAGTAGCTGCCCAGGTGCAAAGCTGACATCACAGGAAAAGTCTTAATAGTCCCATGTATGCATATACATAAGGGATAAGGCGTCACCTGAAATTTTGTTGCTTTTTCATGTCTCTCTGCCCCATGTTATAAAAGATATTATTAGCAATTTCCAAACATTTAAAGGGTATTTAAAAAAATAGAAAAGGGAGGGGAAGAGGCTATTTGTGTTTCCTGTAGCTTAATCCCTCACTAGCTCAGAACATGTTTGGATTTATAATTTTATAATCAAGCTATTTTCAGCTGTCAGTAGTAGATTGTCTGTCATAACCATTTGGAAATCTGCCTACACAAACATTCATGCAGCAGTGGTCTCTCCCATCACAACAGAACTACCTTTTCATTAAGCAAACATTAATGAACTCTACTTCTTACTCTTATTTCATGTTGTAACACTCGTGGAAGAAGATACTTACTCATCTGACAGTGCTCGCCTGTGAATTCCTCAGGACAGGTACAGTGGTACATCCTATGGCCATGAGTGGGAGAACAGGTCCCTCCATTTTGGCAAGGGTTGTTTCTACAGTCATCTAGACAGGCCAAATAAGAAATTGTTGTTAACAGGTGCCAGATAAGCCAGGCTTTGTTGCGTTAGGCATTGACTTGATTACACAAACCCTTTTGGTTGAAGGCATGATGCTTTGAATACCATTTATCAACCTCAAACAAAGTTTATCCAGTCAATTTACACTGGCTTTGTTTCCAGCTCTATAGCAGTTATATTTATCCAGCTTTTAAAAGAACATATAGTAAATCATTGAGATGAACCTTCACCCCCAGAGTAACTTGTCCGAAGGTCGTTAAGTCCAGGCATGAAGTTTCCAGAGGTGGTGAGGAAGAAGGTGGGATAAATGCCCACAAGATGGAGCTGTGCCTTTACACTGGGGAGGAAGCCTGCTGCCCTGCAAGCTTCGCCTTTCACCATTAGTGGACCAGGAATATGCGTCTCTATTTCAAATTACACGAAGGACAACCATCGACATAAAAATCTGCTATGGATTTTTGGATTATGTCTAAAGCTAATGGACAGCTGGAACAAAGGAAATAAAAATGTAAAGCAAAACAATGGAACATCCAAGTAAATCAGGTTGAGCAAGATTAAGCTGCACCAGTCTACTTCATCTCTGTTTCTAAGAAATTGTCTAAATTATGGGAAAGTATGCTGGGAGAGGAGGGGATGTGCCAGGACAACCCTCTAATTCTTGCAACAGAAGCTTTACTTGGCAATGCGCAATGCAAAAGTTGTAAGACTCTTGCTGGCCAGGTAAGGTTTCTGATTTTGGGCAGTGTCAAGGGATATATCTCCCTTGAAGTTAACCAACACCATGTTTTTACACTTGCTGCAGAGCTGGCCCAACAGTTTGTCTGCATTTGAATCTCCTTTTTTAATACTACTCAAACTCTGGAAGGACAACTGTAGTCACCTCAATCCAGGTGCTCCTTCAGTGAGAGAGAGAGGTCCAAAGCCCAGGATGGAACATAGTGAAACACGGGCAAAAACATTTAGGGCTGAAGCGAAGCACAAAACGTACATCCTGAAGTTTGCTACAGAGGTGTAAATAAGAGGTTCCCCTGCACGGATCAAAATATTTACTTCAGAATAGAGTGGTGTAATTGATACCAGATAGCAAGCCTGGGTGTATTCACTGGTAGTTTCACTCCAGGATAACATCAAAGGAAAGCAAATAAAGGCAATCATGTTCCTACCCTTCCTGAGTTTAATAGTTGTGAAAGTTCCAGTGGTGTAATGTTTTCTCAAAGGAAAATCCTGTATTTCCTATTTCCATCACAACTCCAAACCATGACTTGATCTCCAAGACATCTTCTAGCACAGTGGTGCTCAAGTCATTTTTTTGCACCCTCATTAAATCTGCAAAAAAATCTTCTAGTCTTCCATTTCTTTCCCAGTCAGAGTTCCTCACTGCATCCCACCCAGCACTCTCTGGGGTGTTCTATGTCCCTTCTCACCTTTCCTGGCGTCCAGGAACTTGTATTCATAAGCATATGGACACATCACAGTTCCCTTCAGGGAATCCTGCCCACCATTAACTAGCCAGTAGCTAGGGAGTGCCAAGGCCCTGCAAGCCCAGCCTTTGTCTAAAGCCACCCAGCAGTATCTCCCCACCCTCATGGGAGAAACACTCTGTGCTTGTTAGTGATCACTTTAAATTCAGCCTTGCCCTTCCCTTCCCTTCCCTTCCCTTCCCTTCCCTTCCCTTCCCTTCCCTTCCCTTCCCTTCCCTTCCCTTCCCTTCCCTTCCCTTCCCTTCCCTTCCCTTCCCTTCCCTTCCCTTCCCTTCCCTTCCCTTCCCTTCCCTTCCCTTCCCTTCCCTTCCCTTCCCTTCCCTTCCCTCTCTCACACGCATAACTTTTTTTTTCTTTTCTGGAGAGAAAACAGTAGCCAGGACAAGCCCGCACTGGTGTTAAGGCATATTGACAGAGATATTCTTCAGCAAGGGGCAGAGAGGCAGGGTGGCTTTCTTGTTGCAAACCACCCTACCCAGTGATGTGGTGGGTAACAGGCAAAAAGGAGCCAGCAAGCTCAAAAAGGCTTGCAGGCAGCTCACTGCTGAGGTGGCTGCACATGGTGCTGGTGGGGCAGCGGTGATGGCAGATTGAGGGACAGAGGTGGCACAAGGCAGCCCCAGAAACGCAATAGCAGGCTTGGAGAGCTCCTTCTTCAGCTACTGGAAGAGCCTGCCTGGGTCTGCCAACCACTACCACGGCAGTTGGTGCTTCACTGGAGGATTAAAGCAGTCATGAGTTACAGCTTCCAACATTTTAAGCTCTGGGAGGGCACTCATGAATGAGTAAGTGCAGCCTTCATAACCTGCTTCTTGTAAGCATGAACTGTCTATTATAAAGTGTATGTTTGTGGCTGACATACTTGCATATGTTGCTGCTTGTTTTGGGGTTAGGTCACTTGTCTCTGATCTACTGTAAATCTGCTTTAAAGCCAAGCTGGAAAATAATTTAGAATTGTTAAGTTTAAAATGATGATGCTGTGCACTGCTTAATTTTAGACTGTCATTAGCTCTGGTAAACTACAATCAGCCTGGTGATGAGACTCCTGACACAGTGTAGAGCTCCCTGCAAAGGTATTGTGGAAAGAGCCCTTTGTTTGAAAGAGATAAGTGAATATCTGAGGGTATCTGGTTGGATCCCGCAGACTAAGCAAGACAGGTGATATTCAAGAGCAGTGAGATAGAGAAAAGAGGAATATGGTCAGCATTTAGACAGATCCAAAAACATCCTCCGGGGCATCAAGTCTGACCAGTGTAACACCATACTGGGCTGTCAATGTATAAATTGAGAATTAGGTATATGTGTTCCTTATAAAATGAGATTCCCCAGGATCTAGATGATGAAACAAGGAGTTGGGGAGACAGAGACAATCAAGGTCCGGCCATGGAGGTTCTGCTGAGAACAGGGATGCATGTTCTAAACCGGTTGGGATGTGGTGCTTTCACCCAGTGGGTAGATTCAAATGGCATATATAGAAAGGAGAATTTGCCACAGACCTTGGCTTCCTCTTCTAGACAGGCTTTTGCAATGAGGTAATTGTAGCACTAGAGTGGTGACCACATGAGGCTGTAGCACTGCTGAGCTAAGTAACCCTTCCACTGTCCCCCAGTGCTCCTGCAATGAGTGCGTCTGTCCTGTTTTCTCTGGCAAAGCCCAAAGCCCAAGAAAGTCTGGTGTTGAAGGTCTGCTCTTTACCCTGAGACCTCGAGGAAGGACAGCTGGAAGTGATGGCTGTGTGTTGTACAGGGTGTGAAATGTTTCTGCACCTTCTAAAAAAAGCTGATTAAATTAAGGGAAAACTAAAAGGCACATCCAAGCCGTGAGAAGACGAACGCCTCTGTGCTCAGATTCTGTGTTGGCGTTACCATAACTTCTGTCCATGACTTCAAGTTAGTTAACAGAGAGTGAATTAAAGACTGTACGATATTCACAGACAGTTTATGTGAAGACTTGCTTTGTGTACACCAAATAAAAGCAGCACTGAAGGCATCGTCCCTCCTTACTGCAGGTGTCAAAACAGGAGCCAGATATCTGGAGCAACTCAGCAAAGGCTTGCCTTACCTGGGTGGTCTTTGGGCAGTGAAGCACAGTGTCCCCATCTCCTGTCCCGGTCATAATTATGTGTTGTTGAACACCTGAAAAGAATTAAAGTTGCAGTTTAGTGCAGCTTTAAAAAACATAGGTGTCTGCACTGAAACTATATGGTCTTCACACTTTGGCAACCTGGAAATCTTTTTTTTTTTTTTAATTAGCTTCTGTTTCATTCAAACTCTCTTAACATCAGAGGAAAAATACACTTTATTTTATTAACGATGCTTTGTCTCATTTCTCTCAAACAAAATAAAAAAACATTAAGAATGAGATGTGGAAGCAGGACCTGAAATTTCCAAGGAATCCTCCAGAAAAACCCAACTTTCTTTCTGTTTCTAAGATTAGAAAATGAAAGACAGAAATAAAAACCAAAACCAAAGCAAGTAAATTATGTCTCCTTTATTCATTGCAAAACAAGCAGAATAGGACCCAACCCATTTTTTTTTTATGCCTGTCAGTTATTTCAGTAACCTATGGAGGCAGGAGACTGTCCACAGAGGGACTTTTACCTTGCTTTCAGTGGCAAACCTGTTTTGTACTCAGTTCCTTTAAATTATTTCTATTTTTCAAGTTTCCAGATGAAATGAGGAAATAACTGATGTGGGTGATTTCCAAATGCTCAGACGAAACCTCTTCTTTTTGCTGAGCAGCAGGCTGAATCCTGCACACCACGCTGCCCATGGGAATCCTACCAGGACAAAATTTGACAGCTCTTTGTATCCACGCACTTGCCTTGCCCCCGTAAGTCCAATATCTCCAAGACTCTTAGCACTCCAAGGAGCATTAAGCTGCTTCTCTCCCTCGGCAGAAGCAGACTTATTGGCTTCCCCAAGACCATACAGGGAGTGGGGGACTGAACCAAGACTGAATCTCAGAGGTCCACATCTCGACCCGATGCGCCATCCAGCAAAATCCTCCCTAACCAGTTCTAATGCAGCATAATAAATATCAGCTGCCACTACCCAGGAAAACACGGCTACATGACATCAGAAGAAATAGGAGTTTAGGAGTTTGCTTGATTTAATGTGCCTAATAATAAATTTTTATTATGATTGTTTTTATCATACCTTGAACAGCTGCGTTATCAAATATTTTTACCCCCTAGGACATCACAAGGTAGATTGAAATTCTATCGTAGAGCATGCCTATCATTTTTACTGCCCTACTTTGCGTCTTAATTAGATGCTATGTGGTATTTAAAATGCCTTAATTCCTATGTATCGTCTGAATAAGCCACGTATATTAAGTTTGGTGACCTCAATTATATAAGGTGCACAAAAGGAAAGATACTTGGTAGTCTAGTGCAGATTAACTTGACACCTACTTAAAAGAGACTGTTTTCTTACAGGCATTAAGGCCTGTGTGACTCTGCTGGGAGAAGGAAGTTTTTCTGTGCTGCTTTGGTGGGAACTGGATTGTGCTCTTTCAAAGGATGGTCTATTACGCAGAAGGATTAGGGCGAGGAGTAAATTAAAAGTGGTTCTTGGTCCTGCTTGTGTCATTGCTGGCAAAACCATCTGTGACTGAACACTTCATCCGTGCCAGCCGAGACAGGGAAGGAGAATCCAAACTTTTCTGATATAGTTATTGATTTAGCAGAGCAACTGGACAGCATGGAAGGGTCAAAAGGAAAATAAAATGCCCTGTGTACACCTAAAGAATGCAAGCAAACTGATCATTGGGGGGGAAAAAAACAATTTATGTGCTAATTAATACTCTCTGGATTCTGCCCAGCAGCAGCCAAGTTCAAAGTAAATGAGGAGCTCATATTTTTCCCTCTGAAATGTTTTTTTTTCTTATCAGGGACCCTGACAGAGGCTTCTTCCACCAGCTTTCCACAACTCACTGGTCTTCCCATCCAAAGCTATTCACAACCAGTCCCCTCCTTCCCTATTGCCTTGCAGTGACCATGAAGAGGTTGGTCCTTTCCTGTGATACCAGGCTGCCTCCTCAGTGCCAGGCTTCTTGCACATTCACATAATCCTGTCATATTTTTCCACCAAATATCTCTCAATGTCTGGGAGAAGATCAGCACATCCGCAGAGATACTCCGCTTGTTACATTCCTTTCTTTTTAAAACCTCTTCTTTTCTGGGAGGCTTATCAAAAATGTGATTTCATTTTGTTCTTATAGGAGACCCTCAGACCTTTTTAGGTCTTGTCTTGATCATGATAGATGGCCAAACTTCACACAGCAACACCAGAGCAACCACCACTAGCACCAGGAAAGGCCAGAGCCTAATGTTTTGTACCTCCTTGCTCAAATCACATACTCTTCTCCTTTCCAGGACTGGCATAAACTCTCCAACTTGTAATCCAGTTGGCCAGAAAGCCTTCCTTCACACTGCTCTCAGTCTGTGGCCGAAGTATCAAATCTTCCTGTTTCTAGGGAAGATGGTAAGATCACGCCCTTCCTATAAAGACCTAAGCCCACCCTTGCAACTTGGCAGAACAGGGACCCACACACCCAGGGCTCAAGCGTAGGATAGGGCTTCTCCAGGGTGTGAGACACCACCTTCCAAATCACAGCCAAAATCTGCTCCTGCTGTTACCCTTGAGCGGGATCTTGGGGGAACTCATCCCACCATGGTGCACAGGGGCAGGACACTGGCACCATCCCTGCAGCCACAGCTCGGCTGCAATTCAGACCACCCTCCCCGTTTGCTCTCATGGGTGTTCATTGCATCCCCGTTTTGTCTGTCCCTACGCTGATTTGTCTTTCTGGGGGTACCAATGAGTTTCAGCAAGAGTTTCACCTAATTTTTTGTCTTCAACAAAAAAGGCAAATCTACATCAAATCTTTAGTACCTAGTAAGAGGCCATTAAGTAGAAATTTATCTATGGAAACAGATTAAAGGGAAATGCAGTATAGGATGCTGTAAGAGGAAGTTTGTTATTTCAAAGCTGCAATTACTTTGTCTTCTTTCCTGTATTTTTCATAAATATTTATAAAGATACAACTTGTTTGTTGCTCTCAGAGAAAATAGGGAGAGGTTTCTGCAGTGAGCACTCTGATTTATGTTGAAACTTTTGTTACAAATGAACAAGGTCATCTCTGATTGCCTTCCACATTTAGCCCTTTGAATCAACACAGCAGCTTTCATAAATGAGATATCCAGAGAGACACTGCTGTTAAGTGCTTACTGCAGGAGGGCTATCTTTTTATTGAACTTAATATGACGGGCTTGCAGACAATATCTGTGCCATATGCAGTATGAGAATATATATAATACAATTAAAGCCAATTGGAGCAGCCTGTGGCTTACACTAGAAGGTCCTGCCTGTAGTCCTTCTTTAAAGTATGACTGGAGAACTAAAGACATGGACTACTTAAGTGCATAATGCAGCACTCTCTTGATCTGGTCTCCTTGCATTTGGCCCCAAAGAGACAGGTTGCCTCCAGTCTCCCATCACCTCCACCCTTGTCAGCAGCCTACAGGCAGGCAGGAGCAGGAGGGGCACAAGACTTGCCCTCGGCTGCTGCCCACCAGGACCAGCATCAACCCACCACGGGCTAGTGCCAAGTCACACAAAAACGCACAGAACAGGTTTCCCGACTGCTGCTCAGGGCTCTTTTCTTGCCATCTCTGTGCTTGAGGTCACACGTTGGGTTGTTTTTATCTTATGAAGGAAGAATAAACACTGGCCAGAAGGTCAGCCATGAGGTGAAATGGCCTGTCAAAACCAAACAGCTCCAGCTGTCCTCCTCCTCATCTCCCTGCTTCTAAATGGCTTTTAAAAAATCGGAAGCATGAGAGCAAGTTGTCCAAGGTCAGGTCTAAAGTGTGCTTTTGCCTTGGATCCCATCCATTCATGGGGTTTTACTTTTTTTTTTTTTTCCATTTCTGTGGTCTAGCTGGCCAAAAACAAATACACAAAGTGTCATGTATTAACAAGATCCTTCTTAAGCATTGCATGAAATTAAGTGAGTCCAAAGGTCAAACTCCTCATGGCTACAATTCATCAAAGACAGGATTCAAAATGGAAAATTATTCCAGTTCCCTTCCTTCAGTTAAGATATTCTTGAATTCTTGTTTCCTGGAGGCTTTCCTTATCTGGATTGTATTTATGGATGATTGGGAAATTCAGAAGAGGTCTCCTGTGCTGAAGCTCTGTGTCTATTTGTGTAAGAAGGTATGTGTTGCGTTGTTTACATTTACACCGCCACTTACACTTAAAACAGATGTGCCATCAGAAAGATGATGCAGATCATGAAAAAAATTAGACAAGCTGGTATAAAAAATGAGAGTTCTGCCCTGCGTGGGCGAGTAAAACAAACTCTATAAAATATTATCTCCACTCAGGAAACATGCAAGTATGTGCCTTTCACATAGCTCATCTGTGCATGCATTTTCACATTACTGGTACCTGTATATTCCCTGCTTTGTTGCCTTTGACTTCTGTTAATATATGCCCCTTAGATAGGTTTGTCTGCAAAGTTAGTCTTGTTTATTCAGCGCTTGTTTCAGTAGGGTTCCCACCTGCCTGTCCCTACCCCAACAATGAACAATGAACACTTTTAAACATCTGCAAATGTAAAATAACCTTGGCCCGAAATAAAGAGACCTGGCCTTAAAAACACTAGCAGGCTAAATCATTACCCAACATTCAGGTGTAATACCTCACCTCTTAGTACTGCACTGCCCAAAAGAGGCCTGATGCCAATCTGGATAGAAATTATAGATATGGTAGGGGAAAAAAAACAAATTTCAGATAGTCACTGCTGCAGTATAAGTATGGTCCACAAAAATAGAACAATTCCTCAATCAAGAGGTGTCTTTGAGGTGATCCAATCTCTCCTTTCTCCCTCAGCAGAGGGTTTCTATCAGGTCACTCTACTGGTCCTGCCCTTTCTGTTCAAGCTCTTGCACTCATATAAGTTGCAATGCCAATACAAAGGCTGAGGAGGAAACATTTCTGCAGTTCTTGAGCTTTCTGTGGCCCTGGAGACCCTGCACGTGGGCTCCTTCCCCTCTGAGCATGAGTTGACCCAGAGCCATGACTATCAGCACGAAAACTGCATGGCTCTCCCTGGGCACCAGAGCAAACTCAAGTCAATTATTCTATAAACAAGATTAACGCGCTAAAAGGATGACATTTTCATTTGAATGCTTTCTTCATTTATGATTAATGTTAACTCACCATTTCTTTTGGGAAAATAGATTTGATAAACACGAGTGATAAAACCTTCCACCGTACCGGAAAGGAAATTTGCATAAATTTCCATCCTCTGTAAACACTGAAATACAAGCATAAAAAACCTCATCATGCAGCTGAACACCAATGCACAGGTATATATATTATATGTTATTATATGAAATTAGGAAGATAGATACCCAAGTTTTTCAGCTGTACTTTGGACTCTGTGTCTCTGCAACTTCTAGTGCAAAAGAAGATGTTTAAAATCCTACGTAATGACTGAAATCAACAAAGATTAATGGGTCCTGTGATAGAATAAAGATCTCAGATCGTTTCAGCTCAAAATGTATTGCAATTTCTGGTACAGCAAATGCCAATTATATTCATTAATTGCAATTATCGTTTCTAATTATGTAGTATTGTAATAGCATATTAAATTGATTTCTGAAGTAGCATCCTTTCAGGCTCCATATCGCATTGTAGCATCTGCTTAAAACAATTAGGGCACCAGACAGTACAAACTGAAATAGAAACAGTCAGGAGAAAAAGGTTTCAAAGATTTGGGGAGATGACATGTAATTTTGATCATACCACCTTCCCTTTGGGACAAGCAGATTCCTTACAAGTAGGGAGAAATTTATGGGACTGGTGTCTGAAAAGGGCAAGTTTTATGTTTACCACGTCAGTGGTGGGAGTCTAAGGAAGGATGGTGGGAGTCTAACAGAAAAAAATCCTTCAAGATGAGTCTTGAGAATGAAGGAGACTGAAGATTAAAAAGACAATGAAAAACTGTCAGAGCTTATTTAACCATTAAAATAAAAGCAATCACTTCTGAGAGCCGGGAGTGTGAATGGGAAGCCAACCACTGCCGTAAGAGGGAAATGGGGCGCACAACCAAGCTGGCAGCACAGTGCGTTTCCACTCCTCGGTGAGGATCTACAACTGCTCCTTGTCCTGAGCTTACCCCTTCCATGATGTCTGGGGCTCCTGTATGGCTTTGCAATATCTCTTAACCCTGATATCTGTTAAGACCAGACTCATCATCTCAAAGAGCTGATGAGGCTGGTTATTAGCATTAAGGGAAAAAATAACCCGTTCCTGTGGTCCAAACCCTTCCTAACTGGTTGGAATTACAGTCACTCTGTCTGGCCTAACTGTCCCCTTATCTGTCAATATGAAATAGGTACTGCAAGCCCCTCTGCTATCCCTGTTTCAAGCTTGGTTTTCATTGCAGGAACTAATTAAGCCAACGTTCAGATATTTAGCTTCTCTATCTGATAGCTCCTGGTATAAGCAGTTGGGGGAGTTGCGAAAATAGACTTATTGAGAAGACATATCACATCCCAAAGCCCATTAAAGACTGTTCTAAGCTATAATAGGCACCACTAGTGGCCTGATTCACACAATCCTGATCAGCAAAAGCACAGGACAATACAGGCTTTCAAAATGGAAGTTTGCAATGCCTGCACAAAGGCAGAATGTCTGTTTGTTTAGGTGCCATTCAAACAAATGCAACCCAGTAAATTGCACAGGACTCAAACCGTTCACCCACAGAGAGATCAAGGGCTGTGGCAGAAATAGAACCTATACATACAAAGAGCTTATATACTTTAAAGTTGCAGGGCAGACACAGCTCTCATTAAAATAAAGGGAGTTGCACATCTACAGCCACATCACTTTATGAGCGAATATAATCCACACTAGCTGAGACAAACTAAAATCCCATCAGCACCTTCCCATTAATCCACACCTGAAGGAAAATTACCTGAGATTCCTGAGCTAATCCCAAATTCCCCTCTGCATAGAAACTGATATTGCCATAACCATTCCATAATCCTTATTCATGTTGAAACAAAGACAAGCTTACTACCGGCTTGCACAGCATGGACACCGACAGGCAGATCGCTCTTACTGTCATGAAACCTATTGAATTTGACTTTGTACCTTGTGGGCGAGTGAACTCATGTTTTGAGCCTCTTCCTGACTCAGATTTGTAGTGCTACAAAGAGAAAAAAAAAAAAAAAAGAATGTGGATTGCAGACACAAATTCACTCTGGGAACCATCCTATAGAGTCAAATGTGCTTTCCAGGGTGCCCTGAAATTGTGATTCTCCCAGTGCTTCTGCAAAGACCTCATTATTTTTGTGTAATTTTTGCTGGGGCACAGTCTGGTGAAACAGGGTAGATAAACATTGACTTGTGAAAGGTCTCTGTTAAAGCAGAAAAACCGAGCAAAGCACAAAAAAAAGGCCAAGGTTCTGCTCAATTACATCTTTCTATTAGCAAGGGACACATCTCCTGTTTCTTTCGGCAGGAAGCATATATGCTTTCTGGAGCCAGTTCACAGTTACAAATTATATCCCAGCATTTGACTTTTCCTGCCATTTAGCTGTATCCCCCCAGGGCGTTAGTTAAAACAGCAACATTTACTTTGGGTTCGCCCATCAGCAGGCAAAGAGCGCTAGGCTGAGCTGATTTTAAGTCATGGGAAATAGTAAGTGGTAATACACAGAAAGTGCTGCTGCCACCAAAGGTGCTGACAGCTGAACTGTAGCAAAATAAAAATATCACTAATCAGTAAGAGGAGTAGCACATCATGAATGTAGAACTGGAGAGGGGACATAACAGGCAAAGGATAAGACAAAGACGTTGCTAAGGTATATAGGGAGAGCTTGAGCTGTTCTGAGGAAAAAAACAGTTTTTACACTCTTTGCTGGCTCTGCCAGCACAGAGCAGGCTCCAACAGCTTCAGCCAGGGCTGATCTTTTCCCAAGACTGTGAATATTCCACTCCGCTCCCACCTGCAATGTCTAAGGAGATACTTCTGTACTTAATTGGAAGAGTTAGGATTATGGTATCATTTAAGCACATCTGAGGTAGTTTTAACCTAGCTAGTGAAAGAAGGCTAATCATGAAGACGTGCAATTGAGGGTCCAGGCTATTAGGTTTAATTGAACTAGCAAAGCCAAACCATCAGGGCCGTGCTCAGCAGTGCTGCAGGTGCCTTGCAGATGTGCCCAGAAAAAGGCACGTAGTACATGACGAAAACATGGCATGAAAACCAGGAGTTGTGTGAAAAGAAGGAGACAGTGACCTAAGCTGGCATGTTCAGTTACCAGGTAGCAGTAAAGCCTGGAGGGGCAGCACTCTCCCTCCACGCTACTGCAGGTACCTGCTTTTGTCAACACTTTCTGAGATGCATTTTCAAAGTATTTCAATTTCTGTCATCCTTCCTCCCCTCCCGTTCTTCCTCCCTAGCAGGGCATGGATATAAGCAATTTCTTTAAATGCAGATACGCATGGGACCAGTTACCCCACAGGCCTGCTGCTTAGTCAGCACTGCTGTGAGCCTTCATCTAGCAAATCCCTTTTGTTTTTCATTTGAAGTGCTCTTCCTTTCGATCTGTTCAGCTCATCCAACCCCAAGGCAGCATTGTCCTGCCAGCAGCATGTAGGTGATCCACCGCTCCAAAACAGAAGAATCAGACTTACCATCCTTGCACAGTCACTGCTCAGAGTCAGAGCCAAGACAACAGTGAAAGGAGCACAGACTTTCATCTTTGCTCTCGTCTCACGAAGATTTTGTCTGGCAGAGGGAAACTTCCAGGGCTGGGCTGAAGCAGGAGGGTGAATCAGCAACAAGCTTTTGCAAGGGACTGTGATTTACTTGACTTTAGGATGTTTTAGTCTTCTAAGTAAGCAGAGCTGTTATCGTTGTTAATCATTAATGTCTTTGTGGGTAGACGGGAATGCCATGTAGTGAGATACTCCCCCTAAACAACAGGGAGTGAAGAGTTACAAAGTGTGTTACCCTCAGAGGTGATCCCTGGTGTACTTAGCACTTCCAGAGGAGCCAACACAATATTGCTTGTAATCCTCTGATTTACCATCCAGACATTTCCCATCTCTTTCCCATCAGGAGCTAATTAAAAGCATGGTATAGCAATAACAAGCAAGCCCACTCAGGAGATAACATTACATTGCAAAATATGGACCAGATCAATGCTGATATCAGACATAAAAATTACTCATTAACAGACGGTTACCTGCTCAGCTGTGACTTATAACAGCAGCCTTTCAGCAGCAGACTGGGAAAATTAAGGATTAAAAAAAAGTAGCCATTATTCTGACAAAATATTTTGTTTACCAGAAAAAAAGTCCTTCTGCAGCTGCCTTGAGCAAAGCCATTTCTGTCGTGTAGGTGCTTGGCTGAGAAAGCTGCTCTGCAGAAAAATTTCTAATAGGGATGCAGAGGGTATTGCTAAAACTGAGATTTCACCAGTGGAGTCTGTTTCAGCCCCACCTTGCCCTACAACCAAAATCCACAGGTTTGGCTGGTACACCTGTGTCTATGCTTGAGGCTTTTACCAGCCATGTCCTGTCAATCAGGAACCACACCTCTTCACACCCAAAATCCCCAGAGCCACAACAACAAAAAGAATACCGTAGCCCTTGCCCTTGCTTAAGTCGTGCTCTGCCCTTTGAAGTTTCACCAGCACAGCTGTGGAAGGGATGTGTTGTTTTTCGTGTTGGGTTTTTTGAGGGTTTTTTTTTTCCTAACCCTGCAAGATGATGGCAGTAGGGCCCAGTGGTGCAATTTTTTGATGCTAACTTCAGAAAGTGCAGCCTCTAAGAAGAGACTGGGCTGAGAAGTAAAAGCTACAGAACAGAATTGGTTCTGTTTAGTTCAAACCAGGGCAATGGTTTATAATGTTGGAGGGCATTTCTACTGGCTGTGCTATCACACTGTACATCTGTCACCACAGTAATAGCTCTTGTTGGTACACTTATGCATGTATAGGTTTATGGACAAAACTTTCCTACTGTAAGCAAGGCTTGGAACTTGTGGAATAGATCTGTCTTACTTCATTTCAAAGACGGAAACAGGATGTACAGACAGTCTGATCTGCCTGGGGACACCTGGCAAAGCTAGAGCAGAGATTTCCACTTCTTACCCTCATTCTTGACTTTGGCCATGAGGCTTCAAGCTAGGAAAGCCGGTACAAACTAGGAATGCCAATACAATGGCTTTTAGACATCTGCTTACCATCCAGGCTATTGAAATTGTGCAAAGGAAGCAAAGAAAAATAAAAAACCATTAGCTGTTATTCTACTCAGAATTTACAAAAACTGCATAAAGAGAGGAGCAGAGGACAGAACAGTGTGGGGAGAAGGAAGATGATTTTTTAAAGCCACAGAAATAAGCTCTTCTACCCATTTCCAGAATGAAAACCATCTGCTTCCAGGACCAGAAACATTGTGTTTCTGTGGTGACCAAGGCAGACTGTAGGAAACCATTTTCCCATATGTAGAAGGAAGAAAGAAGAAAAGCAAGAATGTATTCTGTGTCCACGTGTCTGCTGTGGTTTGTAGGCACTGAAGTACAAGCAAGAGTTGCAGAATTGCAGAGTGCAGTTTCTGGGCAGCCATAGCTCTAAGCTTTTAGCTCAATCTGATTCCTCTATATAAAAAAAAAAAAGGAAGAAGCACCATCACCAGAAGCCTCTTCAGCTGATAGGATGGTGCTGGCACAAAGCAAAAGGAAAAGACATCAAAGCCAGGAATTACAAAAGCTGCCAGAGAAGCACCACCATATAATAGGAATTACCTCTGAGTAAGGTCTGAATAATGACCGAACGGTGATTTCAGGGTTGAGACTGGAAGAGGCTGCCCAGAGAGCCTTGTGGAGTCTCCTTCTCTGGAGATTTTCAAAACCTGCCTGGAGCGTTCCTGTGTGACCAACTCTGGGTGACCCTGCCTTGGCAGGGGGGGTTGGACTAGATGATCTTTTGAGGTCCCTTCCAATTCCTAACATTCTGTGATTCTATGTGTACTACAAGTACACTGCCTGCATTGGTTCAGCAGAGAGGTGTCTGAACAGGTCTTATGGACATAGAGAAAGGCAGAATTTGAGATGGCTTTTTGGTAAATTATGTTAAATAGTCAGTGACTCTTTCAGCTATTTATAACCAGATGAAAGTCGACCTGACTTCATCATACTTTTCATAGAATAAATAAAAACTAAGTATGCCACATTTTTCTCAGAAACTTGGTATCAGTCTCCCACAGCATCCTTGCTGCTAAACCAAGGAACTGTGGTCTAGACTCTCAGGTAGTGAGGTGGACTGTGAACTGGCTAAGGGGAAGAAGCCAAAGAGTCATGGTCAATGGGGCAGAGTCTGGTTGGAGACCTGTATCCAGTGGAGTGCCTCAAGGGTCGGTACTGGGACCAGTATTATTCAATATATTCATCGATGACTTGGATGAGGGACTAGAGAGTACTATCAGCAGGTTTGCTGATGACACCAAGCTGGGAGGAGTGGCTGACACGCCAGAAGGCTGTGCTGCCATCCAGCGAGACCTGGACAGGCTGGAGGGTTGGGCGGGGAAAAATTTAATGAAATATAACAAGGGTAAATGTAGAGTCTTGCATTTGGGTAGGAACAACCCCAGGTTCCAGTATAAGTTGGGGAATGACTTATTAGAGAGTAGTGTAGGGGAAAGGGACCTGGGAGTCTTGGTGGACAGCAGGATGACCATGAGCCAGCACTGTGCCCTTGTGGCCAGGAAGGCCAACGGCATCCTGGGGTGTATTAGAAGGGGGGTGGTTAGTAGGTCGAGAGAGGTTCTCCTTCCCCTCTACTCTGCCCTGGTGAGACCCCATCTGGAATACTGTGTCCAGTTCTGGGCCCCTCAGTTCAAAAAAGACAGGGAACTGCTGGAGAGAGTCCAGCACAGGGCAACTAGCATAATTAAGGGAGTGGAGCATCTCCCTTATGAGAAAAGACTGAGGGAGCTGGGGCTCTTTAGTTTGGAGAGGAGGAGACTGAGGGGTGACCTCATTAATTTTTACAAATATATCAAGGGTGAGTGTCATGAGGATGGAGCCAGGCTCTTCTCGGTGACAACCAATGATAGGACAAGGGGTAATGGGCTGAAACTGGAACATAAGAGGTTCCACTTAAACTCGAGAAGAAACTTCTTCTCAGTGAGGGTGACAGAACACTGGAATAGGCTGCCCAGGGAGGTTGTGGAGTCTCCTTCTCTGGAGACATTCAAGACCTGCCTGGACATGTTCCTATGTAGCATAATCTAGGCGTTCCTGCTCTGGCAGGGGGATTGGACTTGATGATCTTTCAAGGTCCCTTCCAATCCCTAACATTCTGTGATTCTGTGATTCTGTGATCTCATTAGCAAAAACCTTCTCAGAAAACTGAAAATTCAGTTTTGATATTGAATTCCTACAAATTTCACAGGGTTTGGGACACCTGGAATTTCATAAGGATGAAGAATAAGGTCTTGGCTGCAGATATTTGTGTTACACCATGTGAAGCTTTTGTCCATGAGTGGCACAAAAACTGTGCATGCAAGGACAGTCAGGCAACAAACCTGGGGAAAGAGAGCTGAGATGTGTGAATCATAGAATGGTTTGAGTCGGAAAGGACCTTCAAAATCATCTAGTTCCAAGCCCTCTACCTTGGGCAGGGATACCTTCTACTAGACCAGGTTGCTCAAAGCCCCATCCAACCTGGCCTTGAACACTTCCAGGGAGGGTGCAGCCACAATTTCTCTGGGCAGCTTGTTCCAATGTCTCACCACCTTTATAGTGAAGAACCTATTCCTGACATCTAATCTAAAATCTACCCTCTTTCAGTTTAAAGCAAATAGCACTGTCACTACATGCCCTTCTAAAAAGTACCTTTTCAACTTTCTTGTAGGCCCCCTTTAGGTACTGGAACACCCTACACTGGTCCGGTTCTATGCCATTGCAGATAGGACATGGGGAAATGTCCTTAAGTTGCATCAGGTTGGATATTAGGAAGAATTTTTTTACTGCGAGGGTTGTCATGCATTGGAACAGCCTGCCCAGGAAGGTGGTTGAGTCACCATCCCTGGAGGTGTTTAAGAGAAGGGTAGATGTTGTGCTGAGGGACATGGTTTAGTGGTGTTGATAGGGCCAGGAAAAGGTTGGACTCGATGATCTTCAAGATCAGCCAAAACTGTTCTATGATTCTTTGATTCTATAGAGCCATCCAGCATCATGGTCCTGGATGAGCCGAGGATGACCCCAGAGTCAGAGAGGTGCCAAGCAGGGATGCCATCCCTTACCCTACCATGGTAAAGGGTGACTCCACAGCCTCTCCATTGAGAAACCAGATGCACAGCACTTCCAATGTGAAGATAGTACAAATGGGTAAAAACCAAGCAGCACAGATCTTAGGGAGTTTTAGGAAGCATAACCTTTTTTATTTACTCACATACACCTGTGCTGCAATTGCTGGTGCTTGGATGGTTTGTGGGAACTGCACCTGACCTCAGGAACGGACTAACCAGAGCCAAAGGCAGAGCCAGCATATGCAGCCAGTGCTCTCCTCAGCACAAAGAGTATCAAATAGTCCATGCCCCCAGCAGTCTTCTGCCTGTGAGAAAACAGTCAGATGTGTATGGAGCAAAAAACAAAACAACAATGAGAAAAGCAATGTAGATATGCACAAAATCCATATGACATTTATGATAAAGTCCCTAGCATTAGATTTTAGACTCCATTTAGATCCCATTTTAAATAGGGGTCTGTAAAACACTAAATAAATATAAACATATTAATATTAAAATTAATATAAATAAATATGTCTGTGTGTGACTGTATATATATAAACAAGAGGAAATACAGAAATGAGAGCTAGAGGAAAGACCTGGCTTTGGGGTGGCAGAATATTTGGCAGCTCTATGGCTTGGAGTCTGTATTGCAGCTCATCCCACCAGTGGAACTGCAGCTAGGGTCTGGTCCTTGTTTCCTAAGCAAATTCCGTTTTCTTTTTAAAGAAAGACACATTGTAGTTCTTAACTTTGCTATACATAATATTGAACATTTCCTGTGGAGTTCATATAAGCCAAGTGCATTTAGAGCTAGATTCTGCTACTGCTAAAGTGAGTGAAAAGTTTCAATATAAGACTAGGAACTCTTCATTGTGTTTGCAGGCTGTAATCCTTCTCTACCAAAAGCTAAAATCCCTCATTTTCAGCATTTTCTCATAATATTGACATCATCATGGGAAAATGAAAAGGCAAATAAACATACAATGAACAAGCAGAAAGAGAGAGAAATCTTTGCTGCAGGGGCTGCCTCATATGTCCACCTTTTTCTCACTTCCCACATTGCAATGTTTTTTATTTCTTTAAATTTAGCAATAATTAATAAAAGCCCAGACTGAGCCCAGACTCTGAAGTACTTAGTAATAATGAAGCAATATAAACAACCATCCCAAATAATTAAACACCAACAAAAAGAAATTGAGTCAGTCACTGATATGAAATAATAACATTGGTTGTTGGGGTTTTTTTAGTTAGTTCACTATACATAAGTGGAAAAGATAAGTTTAAACACACACATCTGTTTGAATTCATTCCTATGTACCAGATACCAAGCAGACTGGGGTAGGGTTGTCCCATCACTGCAAGGTCGTGTATTCTCCATTTTTACATTAGTTACTGCCAGGTGTAAATATTTCTGAGAAATCTAACACTCAGCTACTGCAAAACTGAAGAAAAACTATAATCTTTTCTAATGAGTCACTGGTTTCCCCATATATTTTTGCCAACTTCTATGCTTTTTCATAGTAATGAGGCAATAAATTTTTCTTCTTTCAAAGCCAGGTTCTTCTTCCCTTGTGAAGGTAACATACAGCAGCCAACTAACGGGGTAGTGTTGCCTCCTGAGATGAGCTGCTTCTCAGGCTTTAGCTGACATGATTGTTATGAAGCCAAAACCCAGCATCCTGGATAAGGACACAGTTGCAGGTTCCAGCATCGTTGGCACAAGGAACTAGTGCTAGATCTAAAGTCCTTGCAAGTGTACCATGTCTGAGGCACTTATGCAGTCTGATGAGTGCATGTGAACTAGAAGTATTTCTGGCATGAAAAATAGAACTTTCAATTTATCTTTCAGGAAGGGGAAAGATGCAAGTGAACATGAGTGGCAATTCTGCTCCTGCTGTACTAACAAGGAACTCCGTGCCGACATGAGACCGACATACAAATGCTCCTGACCCTCTTTTTTTTCGTCTGAGGGCCCTGCAAACCATGCTGTAGACCTTCTTGTCACTGTCAGATGGCATTCTCTTCATCTCTGTTGCTTGAGATCAATCTCGCCATCTGGTTCTGGGAGCTTTTACCAAAACTCATCTGTCCCCATTACTTAATGAATGTCCTTATCACCAGAACTGAGACTCAAGGGCTCCAAGTGTGGTGTCTTTTTAATGATTTTAAAATAAGGCAAAACAGCAACACTGGAAGAGTGTAAGGAACCCTTTCCGTTCCCTCTAACACCTACTGCTCAGGGCTGCCCTGACACAGCGGGTCATGTGTCAGACCTATCTTGGGAGACGGTGCAACCTCAGTCAACACTTGCATCCAAAACCAGCATCTTCACCACTGGGCAAGAAGTAAGCCTCCGCCTCCTCTTCGTTCTGGACTGGTGCCTAGAGAAAAGTCATTGCATTCCTCTTGCTAAAGCCACATGCAAAGGAAGAAAGCTGAAATCATTTAGCTTGTTTGCTTATTTCAGCAAGAAAAAAAGAAAACCTTGGCTCAAATTGAACTGAAAAATTGAGTTGTTCATATGGGCCTTAAACAATGTAGCACCCAGCTTTCCACATAGCCACGCTGCAGCCATGAACACCTCTGGGTGTCACCCCCTCCTCTCCCTAGGAACCTAAGAAACCCCAGGGGAAAAAAATCAACACGCTTTTGGCTTTCAGAGAAGATTGGAGACCTGGTCCATCCTTTCCTGCACCAGGCTTTGCTGTTACTGTTTACAGTCCCCAAGCTTTGCAGAACCTCTGCCACACCATAACAGAGCAAATAAATACTTTTAAGAACCATCCTCCCCTCTCCTGGAGGCAGTGGGGCTGGTAAAAGCACAGCTGCAAAAGGCATTTTGCTGGGATCCAGCAAACAAGGATTTTGGCTCTGCTGCACTTAGCAGAAAGATACGCCTTCACCCAAATGTTTACTCCTCCTCACTCCTCTCACCTCCCACACTGCTCCAGCACCTCCAGCAACTCTCCTGGCTTCCCTCACCCATGAGCTCACAGCTCTGGAGTTTTCTGCACCAATTTCCTTTCTCTTCTCTCCAGGGCCTGAAACTGTTCTCAGATTTATCATGTTATTTTTTTTCATCTCACTCCCTCATCATCCTCATCCCCCCCAACACATTGACTGCGAATGTCCCAGCCCAGACCAAGACCTTGCCAGCAGCCTCCATTGCCTCACAAGCACACAGCAGCAGAGTGAACGTCTTCCTTCCCTGAACAAGATGGTCCCACTGAGTTATCAGGTCTTCCTCTCGCCTCTGCTTTCTGCAGCTCTGCAGACATTCACAATAACCTCACAGCTCCCCTTGGAAATGGACCTACCCCTGGACTCCTGCATTTTCTCCCCATGGTTCCTCCAGTTGGCCTCGGCGTATTTCCATTAAACATCACTCCTCACTACACCCCAAATTCTGGTGCCTATCTGCTGCTTCTACCCTCTTATCTCACTGCTGCCCCTCAGACACGGCCTCTTTGGTCTTGCTTTCCACTAGCATCTTCTCTTCCCACACTGGCTCCGCACTCAGAGCTATATCTACCTTCAGCCAAAAGTGTCACACCTCGCGAGTCCCTCCCTGGTCAGAGGTTGTTGTATCCATCTCCCTGCCCTAGCCCAGCACTCCACAGCCTGTCCCCATCACCTGCAGGCACAGGACCCTCAACGGTGCAGCACCCAGGAGTCGCAGCCTTTCAGACAGGCTCTGGACCAGCAGCAAACATCTGGAGCATCCCCTCCTTTGGTTTCAGCACTCCTGGGGAACCGCTCACATTGTTTTTTATATTTGCTGTGGCAGTAGCCCCATTTCATCCATTCCCACACCAGTCTTTCCTGCTAACATTTCCCAAAGAGACATGACGTACTGACCAGGCTGCAACTCTGTGAGCATGACCTCCAGTATATTTTTTCCCATTGGCATGGTTGGCTTTGCCTTAGCAGGCTGCAGTATCAGAAAACACCTTGGCTGTGATTTTTCTCTTTTCACTTGATCACCTTTTTGTGCACTGATTTTGTAATGGCTTCGTGCTTTCTTCTCTGTGAAATTACATTTTTAGCCAGATTCAGCCACTACAGTTGCAGGTATAAATTTTAAAAGCCTTTACCTGCAGCTGTGCTTACAAATGTTTCTTTTGTGTATCCAGAAAATTTTAGTTATGATATGAAAAATCAAATTGTATAAAAGCAGAAATAGGAGATCTGGGGTGAGCTGCAGAAACAAAAACAAACCGTAATTTTATGCCCAGATCACATGAATCTGTAAGTAGTTTAAAGCTCTGCTATAAGCCACAACATGCAGAACCTTCATTTATATATCCCAGACATGGATCTAGTTGCAAAAACTAACCAAGATTTTAGAAGTCCATTTAAAGATGCTACTTAGTCCTGTTCATAGACCCAGATGTCATGACATATCTAAAATACTACATCTGCAACCAGTCTAGGATGTGTTTGCATGAAGACATTGTTCCTCCTACTGTATGAATAAGAGTGAAAAGTAGGTAACTGTATTTTTCAAGGACTTCGATATAAACCTTCGCCGATAACCCTGGCTGAAACAGTAGGCCCATATACAGAGGCGTATGATTTTTTTTTAGCCGTGTACTCACTGAAAACTGACAAGAAGAGGTGTAGAGGCACCCACCTTCCACCGATGCCAACCCATTTAGGTAACTTCAGCCCAGGCTGATTTGCAATTGTTAGGCACGTACATTTTTAGCTGTGCTCAAATTCCTGCTATTCCACCCACTTTCTTCATTAGCATATTAGACGCCCCCATGGCATACTTTAAAATGGTCTATAAGTCAAGCATGTGTGAGGGAAGGTGGCTTTGCTTCTGCAGCTGAAGGCTCCTGAACTCTTCCCTTCCAAAGTGGAAGAGAGCATTAAAGGGGAAGAGACAGCCCCATGGGAAGAGCACCAGCCCCACACCCTGCCTTGACTTCAGAGTTGTTTCCTATAGTAGGATGGAAAGCAGAGTTCACAAATAGCGGTCGAATTATCCTGAGTGCAGCCCTAATAATACTGTGTAAGGAAACCTGTATATATATGTATACCTATACATTTTCCGTATTTTCTTTTTTCATATACACATATGGATGGAAACCAGATGCCTCATGAAACATTTATATTCTGCTTTGCAGGTAACTCGTACACCAAGCGTTGAAGTGCCAGGTGACACCCACTGATCAGCCTTTCAGCTGCGGTGCCCAGGGGAAGCTGCACGATGAGGTGCCCTCTGCTAAATGCGCATCCTGTGCAGGGACCGTTCCTGTCACTCCTTGTCGGTGCAGTGGCTGCCCAGGGCCAGCAGAGCTGCTTGGATGCTGGATTTTGTACTATCTTCATAAGGATACTCACCTTAGATTTATTGATCTGTATCCAGCATAGAGTTTGCTCAGGCTTCCCCTGGGTTTTTACATCACAAACCTATTGGCAAAGCTCTGAGAGACTCCTCAGCCTCTCCCCTCAGCTTCCCTGCTGCCAAGCTCTTGTTCCTACATAGCAGCAGGACCCTTGGACCTCAGGCCTATGTCTTGGCGTGTGTTTGGGAGAGCTGGTAATGTAATGGGTAGGCAGAGAGATGAGCTTGCCTCCTGGAGGGACGGACCTGGATGGTCCTTAACAGGGCTCCCCTCTCACTGCGTGTAGAAGCCCCACTACTGATGGCCTCCTCTTCTCTATTAACTCCCACTGTGCTCGCCTGGCCATGGTCTCACCCTGCTGGAGACCGCTGCACAGTTTTTTAACCACATCAATAGAGATTCTGCCCCTGACAAAACCTAAAGACCCTTTTTTCCTGCACTCACAGAAGTAAGACAGGCAGAGATCTGCCAGGAAGAACCTGGGGGCCCTCCCAGTGAGAAGTTCTTTCCCCACTGCACAAATCCTGACTCCAGAAGTGGTTTGTGCTCCATTCACTACCTCACTGCTGGCCTCAGGAATAGGCTTAGGCTAAAGATTTTGCAGCATGGCCAATAGCTTGGCTGCATTTCCTTCTTTCTCTTTTTTTCCCCTCATTTCCCTGTACCTCCAGTGCCACTCCTTGTAATTGCTGCAGAAATGTAATTGCTGCTCTGTGTAATTGCGGCAGAAACAATCTGAGCTGTCATTGACTTACATTGTTCACACATCAAGAGAAACTGGCAGATCAGAGTCACCCCACCCAGCTTCAGGGACCTCCTGCATATGGATTTACATCTGAGGTAGGTATCAACTCTACCAGTACAAGCAACGGAGACCTAAAAAATATATGAGTGAAATTTAAGGTACAAGTCACCTGTCCAAAAGCATGTTTCAACTCAAGGATAAACAAATATCCACGGACAGTATTAAACAAATTATGCTTTATATCCATAGACAGCATTAGCTATATCTCTAACAGATAAAGTCACAGACATGCTTAGGATAAAAAGGCAGCCTTGGAGTAGACACCTAAAGTTAGGCAAGAGGATCCCAACTGCGTTCTTCTAAAAGAGAAATGATTTTCAGTTCAGATCTGTTAAGCCTGTTTTGAATTAAACTGGACTTTTGCTCACACAAGACCCAATTCTGTGAAATACAAAGATGTTGAGCAAGGAAAATTACATCTTAGAGAACCAGAGTGGGTCCTTTCATGGTATAAGCTGATGTCGTTTCAATGAATAGCAGCAGAATCTCATACCTCTTCATCTGCCTCCTTTCCACAAAAGCATAAAACAAACAGGCAAGATGCAATGGGAGAACCAGCATTTTCCAGGAGACTGAGGTGGTGCAGAACCGATGGAACGTGGTTATCTATCTGGCACCTTCCAGCGGGAAGATGAACATCTGCCTGCATGCGCCTTCACCCTCTTGCCAGGGAGAGAAGTTGCAGCATGTGTTGCTCTAGATTTTCTGGATGCACACACACATTTTACTCAATGCTCAAATGAGCAAGGACAAGATCAAAGATATGTGCCCACCATCACTAACTATCTCCTGTTTGCAAACAAGTTGCACCTAACTGCTTTGCATACAGAGAGCTGATCTTAGCCAGGCATTGCTTCATCTTGGTCAGAGTATTGACTTTGGAAATTTTAAAAGCACGGAAAAGGTTGAAGTTAGGTAGATATTGTTGGTATTTGAGTTAATTTCATTGCTATACTGGCAAATAGTTAGTGAAAAGGATGCTTGTGCAAGTCTATAAATGGGGGAAAATAGTAAATAAAGGGGAGTTTCCCCTCCTCACACAGCTTCATGTCTCCAGGAAAGAACCACCTAAGGACAATTGTGTCACTGATCCAGGTCAGTGCACACAGACACTAAACCACTGGGCCCCCAGGTTTTTCCACTCTTGCTCTCTGGTAGCTAGAGCATTCAGATATTTCAGCAGCACCTCTGCAAGAGCAAAGCAGTTCTGATGCATTTGTCTACTCAGAAACTGCAAAGCTGGACAACCCACCCGGGCTATGCAGATTGGAAGCCAGAGGAAGATTACCCTGTACATGGAAAACATTTGGCTACTACCTTACCTCAGGTTTGCAATCCCTTTGTGGTGCTAGAATAGAGCAAAAGGAATTAAATAAAGGCTAAAAACCTAATCCACTATTATTAAATTCCAGAGGATGAGCTATTTTTAAGGTATATAAATATTTGGCAGAAATTCTTAATAATTCCCTTTTAAAGGAATTTCTTTATGTAAGGTAGGTTTAAGAAGACATCTTTGCAAAATCTAATAAAGTGCAGACTAGGCTCACATTGTCTCATACTTCCATTGAAACTGTGATATCCAAATGGCAGCAGGTCCCAGACTAACTGAAAAAATCTTTTTCATACCTTTCCCTACACTGAAATTAGATATCAGTGAAACATTATGAGTTCTAGTGTTATAAATTATTTACTTACTACATACACAACATTTTCAATGAGTTTGATGCACGTAAGATTCTATAAACATTATTGTGCAGTACAGGATTTCTCAATACTTTGGGGAGACAAGGCATGAGAAATAAATCCAATGTACATATTCATATTAGAAAGTAATTACATAGATGTTTAAAGACAAACCCAAAAATAAAACAAGATTCCAAATCAAATTTGGTATAACCACATTTTGATCGTACGAGAGAATGATCATTCAGGATTAAAAAATATAAACAACTTTTTTTCCTTATCTCCCACACAAACAACTCAGAAAACATGTTGGTTCATGTGTAACATGTTGGATTTGCTAACATTTTGAGTAATGTAGGAAAGATTTGCAGACACATGATCATCAGCATTTATGAGCAGATAAAAGTCATATAAAAAAAAATCAAGAGTAACCCAGCTAAAAGTGAGTTTGTCTACAGCAAGGAAGCATTTCAGCAAAATTAATGAAGGCTTTTCCTCTGTTTTAATTGGCGTGGGATTAGGGTTCACAAATCTCCTGGTTGTTCAGTACCCTGTGATGCTCAGCTTGGGATGCTGTTTCAAGAGCACAGGCAGACAGAAGTACTTGGATACACCATTTGTTTTTGCTGCAGGGTGGACACCCACACTACCCACAGAGCAACACTGTTGTCACACGTGTTTGCCACAGTCTCACAAAACTTGGAAATCTGCCTGTGGATGCAGAACATACAGCCATTTCTAAACCCAACACAATGAGCTGTGGTTGAGAGTTAGAAGGAGGGCCTTGGACCTGGTTTTGGTTTCTCATACCTCTTGATAAAGACCTGCCTTTGGGCTGTGGTCGCTGCCTAACTCAGCCTTTGGAAACTTCTCACAATCTTTGAGAAATTGCGAGAAGATGCCTCTGGGTGTTTGCATCACAGAGGCTACGGTACACAACCACCCAGTCTCCCAGCTACCGAGTGCCTTAGGAGAGATCATCGAAATGACATTTACTATTGGTGCTGTGTTGGAGAGATCACAGAATCAGTCACAGAATCATAGAATCACAGAAACACAGAATCATGGAATGTTAGTGGTTGGAAGGCACCTCGAAAGATCATCTAGTCCAACCTCCCTGCCAGAGCAGGACCAGCTAGAGTAGGTCACACAGGAACACATCCAGGCAGGTTTTGAGTTTCTCCAGAGAAGGAGCCTCCACAACCTCTGGATGTGCAGTAGCATCACTACTGAGAAACAACTACTGGCAAGGACTTCAGTCTTGTGGTGAAAATTAGGCTACTTCCAAGAAATCAAAATCAGCTCAAGTCCTGCTTATCTCTGCTACAATGAGATAAGGAGGCTACTGACTGAGACACATCTTTTGTCTTCTGTTAAGAGCAGTAAATTCAAGCATCAGAAGATAAGGAGGAATAAAGCAATAAACACTGCAGCAAAGGTGAGGAAAGAGGCCAAGACTTTCTGGTGGAGAATTAAGTGCACAACAGACCCAGCATCCTTGAAAGACATTAAATATCCCCCAGAAGACTTTCAGGGACATGAGAAAGGATGTGGTACAGCCAGGTATTGGCTCCTTCCCACAGAGCAGTAAATCTCTTGCAAATCTCTTTGCAAAGCCTGTTTATGGACCTTCAGAAATCATTGGTCATTTGTCATGCAGCCCCCCGAGAGCTAGATCGCGGTTTGTTTTGCATGTGTGCAAAATAAATTGGTTGACAAGGCACACTGCTATAGTAATCCTAAAGGGGGAATCCCTTTGCAAGTTTGCCTGTTATGGATATTTTCTATTCTTCACAGAGCCTGTAAAACAAACAAATAAGCAAAAAAACACAACAAAACTGTGACTGTTGTGGAGCCTACGAGGCTGAAACCACTTCCATTTGAAAATCAGATACCACAATAACAAGTGAAATAGACAACAGGTTTACTAAATCAGATTTAGAATGCTGCAGGATTCTCTTAAGTGTTGAGGTTGTCTTTTTCATATCACTGGTTGTTACAGTTTCAGGTTTGAGTACTGATATAGGTCAGGGGATCTCTTTCACGTAAGAGGATGGGAGGACTGAATTCCCCTTTTATCTGTCGTTGGGGGATTAAGGAGACATAAGAGTAACTCTCCATACAACCGGAGTTTCAACAGAGGAAAACTAAGAAAAGTAGAAAGGAAATAAAGCCACAGAAAATCTGATTATCTTTAGAACTAGCTGGCAAAATAAAGGATTAAGTTATCAAGGAGCGCTTCAGTTGGGTTGCTCTTTTAATTGCAAGCAGATTTCATTAGTAGTGGAAATCACAGTATAATGAGGCAACTTAAAATCGTATTATAATGTTGAAGTCACAGAGTAATTAAAACTGGACAACATCCTTAGTAAAATCCTGGAAAACATCACCCAGAGACAGGCTGTCCACATTAATTTTTATTAACTCCATGATCTGTGGCAACCGATTCCAACAGGTTTAGCTTTTATATTCTGCCAGTTAGTGAATAGGAGAGCTAATATTATTAATTATTTCTAGGTCTAAGGAATAAATTTCCATTAGTCCTAGCTGAGAGGCCACTCCTTCAAACAATGTGCCAATAACTGACATAACAGCTCAGCGTGGGGAGGAACAGTTTTTCCCATGTCCCTTTTTTTACAGGATTTTCAGGCACTGTGCCAAGATTTTTCCCTATATTAAAGAAAACTCTGTTCTTTCACATCCTTCATTCTCCTGCACACAGCTTGACTCTCCCATGCTGTCAAATTCCCTTTGAATCCCTGACACAGCCAAATCCAGTTTGCCGCACTCAGAATTTAAAAACAGTGCCTTTGTTTGCTTTTTTTTTTCTGAGCACAGCAGCCTGTGGAAAGAAAATGGGAGAAGAAACAGCTCTTCCATTTGAACCTAGCTTCTGCTTGCTTCATCTGATGGCCCCTAATTCTTGTGTAAGAAAAGAGAGTAATAGTCAGTCCCTCTCCACCCTTTCCATGGTACTCAACATTTTTCAGACTTTAATATAATCTCCCCTCAGCTGTCTCTTTTTCCAGCTGAAGAATTCTGTATTGCTTGCTAAAAGTCACTTAAGCACGCTTGCAAGACAAGCAACCCTGTTTCATCTGAAATACTGATCAGAGATTAATAAATACAGTAATGGTTGCATTGGACTTTCAAGATTTTACCTGTATGATGTTAGGATTTTACTTTTCCAAGACACACAAAAAATGCAAAGCATATCACAGGTCAAAACCCCCTCTCTTTATCTGTGCAAAAAAATACCCTCTCATGGGCAATTATTAGCAAAATACTACCAAAAAAAAAAAGAGAAAAAAAAGAAATAAGAAATAAAGATAGGAAAACCACTATAAATTCATAGATACCTAAATATTTTCACATAACTGGGTCTGACTATTTTGTTACGTTTCGTCCCACACAGGTGACATTAGAACAACAAAAAACAACTTATCTTATGGATCAGTATTGAAGTTTTCTTCCTGTGTCTTCAGCACAGGTAAAGTCAGACTGCAAGCAATCATAGAATCATAGAATGATTTGGGTTGGAAGGGACCTCAAAGACCATCTAGTTCCAACTCCCCTGCCGTGGCAGGGACATCTCCCACTAGATCAGGTTGCTCAAGGCTCCATCCAGCCTGGCCTTGAACACTTCCAGGGATGAAGCATCCACAGCCTCCCTGGGCAACCTGTTCCAGTGCCTCAGCACCATCAAGGTAAAGAACTTCTTCCTTACACCTAGTCTAAACCTATGCTCTTCCAGTTTCCACCCATTACCCCTTGTCCTATCACTACAGGCCCCTGTAAAAAGTCCCTTCCCAGCCTTCTTATAGGTCCCCTTCAGCTACTGGAAGGCTGCTACAAGGTCTCCCCAAAGCCTTCTCTTTTCCAAGCTGAACAAGCCTAACTCTCTCAGTCTGTACTTGTAGGAGAGGTGTTCCAGCCCTCTGACCATCTTGGTAGCCCTCCTCTGGACTCACTCCAACAGGTCCATTTCTTTCTTGTGTTGGGGGCTCCAGAGCTGGACACAGTATTCTAAGTGGGTCTCACAAAGGCAGAGTAGAGGGACAGAATCACCTCCCTCGAACTTGTGGTCACACATCTTTTGATGCATCCCAGGATCTAGTTGGCTTTCTGGGCTGCAAGTGCACACTGACGGCTCACGTTGATCTTATCATCCACCAACACGCCCATCTTTCTGCCCAGGACTGCTCTCAAGCCACTCATTGCCCAGCCTGTATCTGTGCTTGGGATTGCCCCAACCCAGATGCAGGACCTTGCACTTGGCCTTGTTAAACTTCATGAGGTTGGCCTGAGCCCACCTCTCCAGCCTGTCAAGGTCCCTCTGGATGGTATCCCTTCCCTCCAGCTTGTCAACCACACCACACAACTTTGAGTCGTCAGCAAACTTGCTGAGGGTGCACTCGATGCCACTGTCCATGTCGTCAACAAAGATGTTAAATAGTACCGGTCCCAGCACTGATCCCTGAGGGACACCGCTTGTCACTGGTCTCCACTTGGACATCAAGCCATTGACTGTAACTCTTTAAGTGTGATCTTCCAGCCAGTTCCTTACCCACCGAGTGGTCCATCTATCAAATCCATGTCTTTCCAACTTGGAGACCAGGATGTCATGAGGGACAGTGTCGAAGGCCTTGCACAAGTCCAGGTAGATGACATCAGTTGTTCTTTCCTTGTAAATTCATTTTGTTACTCCATCATAAAAGGCCACCAGATTTTCCAGGCAGGATTTTCCCTTGGTGAAGCCATGTTAGTTGCTATCAATCACCTCCACATTTTCCATGTGCCATAGCAGAGCCTTCAGAAAGATCTGCTCCATGATATTGCCAAGCACAGAGGTGAAACTGGCTGAGTCGCCTGGGTCTTCCTTTTTTTCCCTTTTTGAAAATGAGGGTGATGTTTCCCCTTTTCCAGTCAGTGGGCACTTTACCAGACTGCCATGACCTCTCTAATACGATGGAAAGCAGCCTAGCAACTTCATCTGCCAGTTTCCTCAGGATCCATGGATGGATCCCATCAGGTTCCATGGACTTCTATACCTTTAGGTTCTTTAAATGGTCTCGGACCTGATCATCCCTTACCGTGGGTAGATATTCCTTCTCCCAGCCCCCACCTTCGGCTTCTACAACTTGGACAGTGCAGCTAGAGCCTTTGCCGGTGAAGACTGAGGCAAAGAAGTCATTGAGGACCTTTGCCTTATCCATACCCTTCATGACCAGCTCTCCTGTTCCCTTCTGGAGAGGGCCCACATCTTTCCTAGCCTTCCTTTTATCACTGACATGCCCATAAAAGCTTTTCTTGTTACCCTTGATGTCCCTGGCTAGTTTTAATTCTGTCTGAGCTTTAGCTTTCCTAACCTGACCCCTGGCTGCTTGGACCACTTCCTTGTATTCTTCCCAGTCTACCTGTCTTTTCTTCTACTTTCTGTAAATTCTCTTTTTATCTTTAAGTGTGTCCAGGAACTTCTTGTTCATCCACACAGGCCTCCTGGTATACTTGCCTGCCTTCCTCTTTTTTGGAATGCATTGCTCCCGGGCACAGAGGAGATGGTCCTTTAGTATGGACCAGCTTTCCTGGGCCCCTCTCTCCTTCAGGGCTGTGGCTGTATTTGAACAGCCCAGGACATTACAGCGTGGTACCAGTTACATCAACCTCCAAGCCTCTTCACAAAGAATCACAGAATCACACAATGGTAGTGGTTGCAAAGGACCTCGAAAGATCATCTAGTCCAATCCTCTTGCCAGAGCAGGCTCACTTAGAGTCGGCCACACAGGAACACATGCAGGCAGCTGTTGAAGGTTTCCAGAGAAGGAGACTCCACGACCTCTCTAGGCAGCCTGTGCCAGTGCTCCGTTACCCTCACAGTGAAAAAGCTTTTCCTGATGTTTTTGTGAAACCTCCTATGCTCCACTTTGCACCCGTTGCCCCTTGCCCTGTCACTGGACATCACTGAGAAGAGCCTGGCTCCATCCTCCTGACACTCACCCTTTATGCTCCCAGCTCTTGTTACACCACTGTGATTTTAGCATGATTCTCAAATTAGCTTTCATCTTGGAAATTTTTAAAAGAACAGCTAATTTCATAGCATATCTAGTCATTCAGTCACACACTGAGTAGAGCCTAACATTAACAAGGGTCTTCCTCAATATCAAGAGTAAAATCACTTAACAGTAGAAAAGAATTAAAATGTTAAAGCTAATGGGTGTTGTTTCCAACACTTAAGCTTTAGGAAGCTTACCTTACTGTTACAAAATCATACATAGCTCTTTCTCATCTTACAGATTTGAATTTAAGAAACTGTCTGCCTCCAGCATTCTCAGCTATTCAGAAAATTCACAATTTTTGGTATGCTCTAGAAGCAAAGAAAGAGAAATTAATAAATAATTACTCTGATGCTTTAGATTTATGCCTGTGTGGATCTGCAGTCTAGGAGCTATGCAACATGACTTTTTAAGTCTTGCAGTAATTTTAAAGTAGTGAACCACCAGAAGGTCTCAATGTACACACTCAGCATTGTTTCACATTGATGAGTAGAGGTCCAATGCTCTTATTTCTTCATGTACCCTTTTGCATGTCCACACTCACAACCTCTTCTGAAGAAATGGAAAAGGAGCAAAAAAGAGCAGGTGGCAAGAGCAACATGTTCAGTAGTCTTAAGTACCTTTTCTTTCTCAAAAATCCACCCAGGGCTAAAAGATTAACTGAAAATAGAATTAATGACAAGAAGAATGAGGGGCACTTAACTGCAGTAACAAAATCTGCCTTCCTCAAAAGCTAAAAGACACCAAAGGCAATGATGAGGAGGGACCTGGATGACCCTCCCAACACTATATAATTAGGACATACATTTCTGGTATGGAAACATCACCAGTGATGGCTACAAGAGTAGCTATTATTCCCAGCACAGGAAATTCACAGCTTTTTTTTTATTTTTTTTTTTTACTTCTTACTGCTTGTGTAACAATAGTCTTATTGCATATATCCATCCAGGCAATGCATCAGACAAGAATTGTACCTGGACCTCTTCCCAAACAATATGAGACACATAGAAGCACGTTAAGAAAATAATCCTGATATTTTTACACCAGATTTTACTTGCACTTCAGAAGTCTACTGACACACAGGAAATCCTGCAGACCACGAAAAAATATTAGAAGGTTAAAGTGAAATTACCTTAAATAAAAGTTTGGATAGAGAAAGTTGAAGTGAGTTTGTCTTTATCAAAGACAAGAAGGGAAGGGGTGGAAATCATAATTTTAATTGCACTGTGCAGTGGAATCGTTCCAGGGAAAATGATATAGAAACAGTAAGAGAACAAAATAAAAAACTTCAATACTTTTGTTGAAATACTATTCTTTCATTCTACAGGTTCTAACTCATATCAGAAGAGACAGTCTGGCAGGCTCCTTGAAGGCAACTGGGTACTGAAAGCAACTTCTGACTTGCAGAAAGATGTCTCTAAGGCATAATCTCCATTGCTGCTGATGCCAAGCAAAAATACCAGAACTCTTAATTAAAAACAGAGATTTAAACAAAAGTAGCTTTATACTGATTCTCAGTGCCCTTATTCTTCTCACTCTTTACATTAATCAGAGATGGAAGGTCTGATGTCCTATAAACTCCAGTCCTCATCCTCCCTTGGCAAGATCTCAGTTCAGAGATGTAACCTTCGAAGCTGAGGTTCCCTTCAGAATCGTCACAGGAGCGTGTGCCGGCGTCTTCCAGTTTGACTCCGTCCACATCGATTATCCTGTTCACAGGGAGCTCCGCTCCGGGGCTCTCTCTTGCACTGGGAGGATTAAAGCTTCTGCTGGTCTTTGCTTTGTGAGAGGTTGGCTCACAAGAGTTTCCTGAAGTCCCTTGTGAATTTTTTTTCTTCCTGTGGTTTGCATCTAACAGAAGAATTAAAAACAAAAAAAAAAAAAAACAAAACAGGAGAGTTATGTATCTTCTGGTTTTAGCATTTTTCAATATTGCAGCCTCCTCTGAGGTCCTAGGGGTAGATAGTCAGCTGGGGTATTCCTCTGCTCCATCAAGGAGACTTACTAAGGTACCAAGTAGGTTATCTGAACAGCACACGTCAAAGATAAATGTAAAATGTTAGTATGTATCTGTCTTTCAGCATTTTTCAGTTTTTTTAGAAAGACTCCATTAAAAATATCTGCTTAGTATAAATTTGTCCACCTCTAGAAAAAAAACAACAAAACACCATTCACACCAGTAAACCCAAAGGAGAGGCAGGAGAATATAGAGCGTCCAATGGGGCAGAACAAGACAAGTTCCTTGACTTGAACTGGCCTCCAGTACCAGAAACCTGCTGAGATATTATTTTTACTTGGCTAGAGATTAACCCTCTAGCAGCCTAAGAAAGGATGATTTGAAGTTTTAGTTCTCTGTCCTGAACTGCAACTGAGCAACTATGGGTCAGTTTACAGGACAAGAAGAAAAGAAATAACTTAGTCAGCTGAACGGCTTTAAACACTCAAGAAACACCTCAACTATGCGTGATCTTTTAATCTTGATGTTTCTTTTTAGTAAGAAGAGTTCGCAGATCACAATTGTTCAGATTTGGGCCTGTTCTCTAGAACTACTCATGCAAAGTCGTTACTATCCCAGGTTAACCCTAGATTAAAACCCCGAGCTCCTCAAATGTAGCTTTGCATTAGGTGTGAGACTGCAAAGTGCTAGGTCCTTGTTATAGCACACAGAGATGAAGCTCATTTTGCTGTTTCAACAGGCAACAAGAAGGGAGAGATGAAGAACGAGATGATTTCACGGTTGGCATCGTGGTTATGAACATGATTTCTGTAGTTGAGATGCCCTCACCATAATGATATAAAAAGGGGCAACGTCTGCAGGGCAAGAGAACTGCTTCTATTAGACCAACCGATGTCCAAGAAAAAAATAAGAGAAACTTTCAAGGCACAAAAGCATACCTGAGTAAGGTCTTGCATTTCATATTTAATTTATTTTTTTCCATGGACACCAGTTGGTCTTTTAAAAGATACCCAACATACCTTACCTAAAATATTTTTAAACTTTTTGCCACCATACACACAAGTGCCTGAGGAACACATTTAGCCACATGAATCCCATAAGACTTGTGTGGTTAAATCCATAACTGGGTCTGATATTTTTTAATTGCATTTGTTCTACAGAGTGATGTTTATAGTTTTTTGTAAGAAAAATAAATTTCCATGTATAATCATCATAATCAAGAACTTTTTGATACAGAGAAATGGAGAAATGTAAATGAAAAGGAAAAAAATGCTATTTCATGCTATTTAAATCAAATAATTTCAGGGTCTTCTCGAGGGTTATGGCTTTCTATTTAATGAAAATAAGTTAAAATCCTAAGTAGTGCATTATTTTAGTGCTTTAGCTAATAGTGCAGCCCCACATTAATAATGCGGCATACCAGTAATGCTTGCATTTTTTACATCCAGAGGAATTAGATCAAACTCCAAACAAGTGAGCTGAGCAATGGCAGAGAGAAGGCAGAAACCTTCCTCAGCCCTTCTAGCCCAGCACGACTCTAGCCTACCGAATTACAGCTAACATTTAATGGGACTATATTACACTACATGCTTACATCTTCCAACTGCAGCTGAACCTTGGCTTAATTTTAACTGCTGTTTGCATGTCTGTGGTGTAAAATGCTATTCTTCTATTCTAAAACATTTATCTTAACATGACTGTACTGAATTCTCCTCTTGATCTTTTTAGTCTTCTATGCCCTTTGAGGAAGATCCCCGATTCTTTCAAGTTGGTTTTAAAGAGAAACTAATTCTTAAAAACTCATATAAGTGATAGATTACACCAAATAGTTTGCATTGACAGAATATGAGTCATCCAGTTGTCTCAGTGCTAAGAATACCTCCTTCCACTAAATGTAATGCAAAGAAACAACTTTGATGGTGGCATAAGGTCTCATAGCTCTGTTGCCTTGAATGACGCTGAAACACTTTCCACAACTAAAAGACAGTCTGCATTAACAGGGTACTACAGATGAAAGAGCTGGAAACTCCTACTGAGGAACGCTATGGGAGGTGTAAGTATTGCTGTATTTATTTGGTTGCTAAGTCCTACAGCTAAATACAAGAAATGTCATTAAGTCTTGGAGCTACGGTGTCACTGAGTCACCACACAAAGCATCTTCGCTCAGTCGTCTCACAGGAACAAAGCAAAAATAAGGTCAATGTTGGCTCTCAGGTTTCACAAGACACAAGTCCATCTCAAGAGGAATAAAACCCTGTTACGAATAGTTTTTTTCCTAATAATGCCCTTTTCAGGAGCAATCCCTCTGTATGTAATAAATTACTACTAGAGGCAGGACAGTAACAGAGAAGGTCTTCTCTAAAGTACTGGTTCAAAAGAATATGGAATTACTATGCAATGATATGGTGAAGACGATTTCTCTTTTTCTGGCAGGATAGAAAAGATCTTGGCTCATCCACACCAAACAGAAGGATGATTTCAGGAGTAGCAGCACTACACTGAAAAAAAAAAAAAATTAACGTGCCCTTTTTCCCTCCTCATTTTATAGGCATTTGTGAAGCAAGACTCTGTATCACAAATAATAGGAGGGAGTCCCAAAAAGAGCTTGTGTATAAATGTATCCCACAAGTTTTAAAATAGACTCAAGATACGCAGGCACTCAGTGGAGCTTGATAATGAGGCTTAAATGATGCCTGCAACACTTCTGCACTGGTCTCCTCATATCCTCTTTCTGAGTAACAAATATTCGCCTATGCAAGGCTGCATCTAAGGTGCAGAGAGCCTTCCCAGATAAAATCTCTCTTCATCTGTTCTTGCAGTGAAGTGATGAAAACCTCCATGGCTGTCTCTGCGGATCACCTTGGCTTGCACAAAACACGTCAGGAATGATATTCCATTTTCCTGAACCTAATCTGTCAAAGCCCTACCTAACTTCAGAAGGGAAAGGAAGCCAGCACTCAGAGCAGTAGTTGCACAGATTAATTTCCAAACAGACTGGAAGAGCATAATCATGCCTGTTGGTAATCTTCACCTCCCCTGCAAAGCATTCCACGCAGCTCTAAGGGAATTCTCTTGGGCATCTGAGCCCGTAACATGTTCCAGCTGGGTTAGAGATGGGGATGCGTGGAGATCTGCTATTTCACAGACTTGCTGTTAGATGAGTGCTTAGAGGGTTAAGCGCACCCGTCTCCTTTTTCAAAATGTAAACAATCGGGCGCTGATTTTGGCTGATTTCCAAACTTCCTGTACCAATTTCTTCTGATATTTTGATTTTGTCTATTATTCTTAAGCTCCCGGAATTTAACATTATGATTATGGAAAAGCATCTTCACAGAAGAAGACAAACAGATTTTTTCTTCTTCTGTATAAAATATTCCTCAAGCTCTAAGTAAAATCTAAGCAAGATATCAGAAGACATCGTCTTCCAAGTATTTTAGAGCCAAGGGAGCATTTGGCCAAATTCCAGGCAAAGATGAGGTCACAAAAAACCCTGGAAATTTCAGTAACAGTATTAACTGTCAAGTGTAGATCGGATATTCAGTTAAAAAAGAATGAACTCCAGTTTAATGATTTTGTGCTGATTTACAGCAGACAAGAATCTTTTTGAAGTATTCCATACTGCTTATAACATATCCCTTGTGGAAAAAACCCACAAACCAATCAAAAAAAAAACCACCCCACAAAGTTTTCAGGTACAATCATAGGAATTGGTTATTTACTGGCGTATTATCACCCCTAAATACAATCAGCCATTTTCAGTCTCCAACTTAATAAGACTCTGGCGTGGTCTTAATGCGGGAGATTGGGCAGCTCCTGTTCTCACCTCGGAATCCACACAACCACCTGTCCTGAGGTGATAACGCACTGCCCGAGGGAGCACTTTTTTAACGTGAGGCTTCCGAAAGGAGCTTTGTGTTGGTCACTTCTGCAGTGGCTGTTCACTTCGATGCCCTGGGAATATTTCAGTACGAGGAACTCCCTGCCCTAAGATAAATGTAATGTGGCAGTTTCACTCTGGGAAAGACATTTCTCCCTTCTTGTCCTAAACTGTTGGAAAATGGAACTTCAAAATTTTAGCCTTCCAAGATGTGGATCCTTTTAAGTGGTGAATAAATTACTTCCACACTGGCTGATGTACTGTTAGTAGAAAGAAAAGGATACTTTACATCTATGATTTAAAATTCTGCAGGTTAAATTTCCTGTAGTAGTTTCCTTCCTTTCATCTCTTAACTAATACAACACCAAGAAAAAGGATTTAATAAAAGATTCCTAGCTACAGTTTATGCTATATCGTTTCAAAGAAAATTTGACTTTATATTCTGAATTTCACTTGCATGATGAAACACCAACTGCAGCATATGCTTGGTGCCTTGAAATCTGACTCAGTAATAACAATGAAGGCAACAAGCTAGGAAATGGATCATTTCACAGAGCAGCAATATTCTGCATTACCAGCCTATTTACTTTTGTCCTGGGAATTTCTGGAATATATTTGCAGCATTAAGTTTAGAAAGACAGGACAGAGAGAAATTCTTGCATTGCACTCATCTCAAAAGCATTCACGAGAAGAACAAAGCACAAACATTACTCAGAAAGACAAATTCTCAATATTACATAGAAGAGGGAGCTGGTATGACTACTACTGCTCAGCAGTGGCAAAATCAAAAGGAAATACTTCAAACTGTTTGCTGAGGGCAGTCGTTTTTTATATACATGGCTACAGCAGCTGCTGAAGGGACCTGTACACAATGTCATTAAAAAGCCAGGAATGGTCAGAAAATAAATAAAATGAAAAGTGCAAATTTCTGATCCAGACGGACATGCACGCCCTTAATAGCAATAGCCAATTTGCTTAAACTTTGTTTCTCCACTGATAAAATTGAAATAATCTTTGAATACTTTCCAAGCCGTAGACATGACAAAACATCTCTGCAACAGCCTACAACTATCCAGCCCTCAGTTTGATCTCCCAGCATTTATTGTTAACATGTATTTTGCTTTCCATCAGTATTTGGTAACAGCAAGTTTAATTATCGTGGAGAGTAACACATTTGAAAATATTGGATTGAATGCTTGAACCAATTTTAATTTAATCTGCCATTCATTATTTTTTAATTAAGAAATGCTAAAATGCAGTTTAGCAGAGCTACCAGTTACATTTCAACTAAGTTCATTTGTTTCAACTATGTCCATTCATAAGTTCCACTTTTAGCCCAGGTGCATTTAGCTCGAAGAGCACGTGCAATTTTTCTAACATTTCATCTAGTCAGTGAAAAAATCAGTAATTCTAAAATCTTGCTGTTTAACTGAAGTAAACTTACATTTCATATAACCATCCCTCAAGGTCTTCCTTGCCTCCCGGATGTCTACTCTTAACTCTCCTCCTTTGTTTATTATTGATCTCAGTCATGTACTACATGTAATTCTCCCATTTAATCACACTCTGATTAAAATAGGATTAACAGAATCTGGCCGTAGTATTCCTGGATCCCCATGAGTACTTCATGGTTACTTATATTGATCCAAAATTCAATTATCTTCCACCAAATTACACAGAACCAGTAAAGATGTAATTAACTGCAGGACAATAGCCTTCGACAAAAGTAATTATTTTCATTATTTTTACATCTTTTAAGTCATAATCCCTTCATTTTCTTATTTATATTTTCATTTATGTGGTTATCTTGATTTACATAGGAAACCTTGCTGGATCGTCTTTAAAATATGCCAC
The DNA here is from genome assembly GCA_020746105.1 of Trogon surrucura. NCBI lineage: Eukaryota > Metazoa > Chordata > Aves > Trogoniformes > Trogonidae > Trogon > Trogon surrucura. The sequence goes on from CM036620.1 coordinate 71,606,825, forward strand.
ATAATTGCATAAAGTACTATTTAAAATATTACAGAATTCATTACAAAAATAAAGGGGGTTTTGATTTTTTTAAGATAGACCACTTTTAATACCTTAACTGTCACAATACTTATTGTACTTGGAACTCATCACCCTTACAACTGAAAATTTTAGTAGCCAAAAAAAGTGAGTCATAGAAATACGGCTGATATTATCTGATCTCTACTCCTCAGCTGTAGTGCACTGTGTCCTCTCTGTGAATAATAAGAGAAAGCAGTTGGGAATTTTTGTCTTTGGGAACAATAAACAGCCTCAGGCAGAGAGTCCACCCTGCATTTTATTTCTGAATAATTTATCTTTCACAGCAAAAACATCCTAGCGCTGGTACTAACTATCCCATTTCTGAAAGAATTCTTTCCAATACGACAGGAAATTAGTTTATTTTGGGGACACAATTGCTCATCTATGTCCAGAAAAAATTAAAGAACTGTTTATACAGTCTAAATTCACCCTTTATCTTTCAGAGATATATTATTAAAGTATAATGCCAGAGAATTCACCAGGCTTTTATTTTCTCTGGCTGGCTCTCAATCTTAACCAATGACATTATATACCTATTAAAAAGGAGTTTTGAATAAACTCTTTTATTTGACGGAATTGCTGGATCCAGTCCATACATCTACTCAGAAAAAGAACCTTCTTACTTGCTAGGCAAGAATTCCATTGACTGTAACTGCAATAGCATTTCAAGAATACTTCTCATCCTAAATGCAAAAAAAAAAAAAAACCAAAAAAAAAAAAAGAAAAAGGGACTTCTAATAGCAGAAGGAAGAACAAATTTGATGGACTCAAATCTACAGTCTGTGCACCTTCAGTCTGGATTGCTGCAAATTGTTCTGTCTACGGCTGAAATGGCACGCCCTGAAAAAAGCCCAAAAAGCTACAGAGACTAAACGTCCACCTACGTTGTACTGGAGACAACAATCACACTGAACAACTCAGACCCCACTGGAACATCGCTGGATAAATAATCTAGTGCAAGGCCTCTAGCTTGACATCACAGCTCTTGAGAGGACTAAAAGTTTGAAAGGCTGCCTCTCCCCACGACAGCTACTTTGCACTTGAGTAATGAATGTGCCTAACCCCCTGGGAAAAACTCAACAGCAGTCCAAGTACCTAGACTATACCATGCAATTAAAAAACTAAACAAAACAAAACAAACCCACAGGAAAACAAACCCCAAAGAGATGGTATTGGAATTTAAACACTTAATAAATGCATCGCTTCAAGCCAATTACACCACACACCAATTATTTTTTCCACAGATGGATACTGCTACTCTGTAGATACACAGTAAACACATTTCAGAATCGTCTTCAGATTCCAGAAAACCCTGATTTTTTAAAGTGGGAAATCTGCCAGAACTAGCAGCCTTACTCAAAAATAAAGACATCTTCTCTTGATGAGTAACACAACAAGAACCAGCAATGATTCTTGTGTTGTAAACTGGTATTTGCTTCATAGCTAAATATTACTACAATACAAACACATTTCACCTAAAGATCTGTGTTTGAAAAATTGTTCTGAAAAGCTCCGAGTGTTGCAAACCTCATTTTGCTGTTTTCCATTCTTCATGTTTTGCTCTCTAGATCTTCAGATGAAAAAAACCTCCCGAGTTACCTGGGACAGGGATGGAGATTGGCCTGGCTTTGCTACATCCGTCTGCGGTTAGTGAACTCCCCGCTGCAGAATACGAGGGACAACTTCACGCCCCTCAGCCTTTCGCCCAGCGTATATAAATCCAGTGTATAAAAGCCCAACACATAGCGTAAGCAAACATGTCATTTGCCTTTATACCAATTTGAAACCAAAATTACAGACCACATTAAATGATGTAGTCATTATTTTTCTTTTTAGCCCAATGTTTGAGTTCAATAAATGAATCAGGAATGCGTTTTCCATTGACAGGAGATTACGAATGGAGAACCATTAAAGCACTTAAAAAAGCAACCATTATTAATTATTTAGTCCTTTGAAATACTGATTTGTGACTGGAGGTAGTTTATTATAATTACTGTACACCATCAAATAGTCTTTCCATGCAAACTCCAGGAAATCATGAAAATAGAAAAGTTTTGTTTCAGCCCACACTTTTTCCATAAAATCACCGTTCTTGTGTAGAACACAGTTCCCATAAAACAGTAGTGTATTGTGAGAGGAGTGTCGAATAGAGCTAGTCTATGCAATCCGGTTGTAGCAAAAATGAAAATTTTTTTTCATCTTTCTTTTAGATTTTTCTTATTCCTCCAAACAAAAAGACAGAATCCGGTTTGTCACAAAGCTAAGAGAAACGAAGATTTTAGTTTTGCAAAATTATTTTGTTTGGTTACTTAAAGGTCTCTCACAGGTGACTGTAACAGAAAAATAAAGCACAATCACCAGTGAACGTAGAGTAGACCAGTTGGAACACACAGAAATTAAAATATGTAATAAATAAATAAATCCATTAAATAATTCAGTGTGCTCAATATATAGAATATTAGTTATTTGTTACAGAAAAGTGTGGATAATTTTAAAAGGGGAATGGCTACAGGCCTTTCAACTGCTTCATTTTCTGTCATGGAGGCCCAGGACTACGTGGGAATACAGTGACTTTTGGAAAAACTACATTTTCAGCCCACAGAACACAGTGAGACCTAAGTAACAGCATGACAAGCCCCTCTGCAGTAATGACTTTTTTTCTTAATTAGGCTTCACATTACTATTATGTAGGAGCCACCTCTAAGAATGGAAAGGGTAGTGTTGTCTCCAGCACCCACCCAACCCTTCATTTCTTACCAGATTAAGAGGTTGTTATTTTGGCTACTCCACATCAAATGAACTGAGATCACCAGCTCACTTCTTAAAGACCAGGGAAGAATCGCTTTAGATTAAAATAAGAAGGAAAGTAATGAACTTAAAGTTTAGCCCAAGAACCCAAGGACAGAAGAGACTCTCCTTTCAGGAGTTCCTGTTACGATTCATTTTAAAAAAATGTCTTATCTGCCTTCTGGTGCACATGCCAAGGCTATGGATTTCACATGTGACCCATCAGCATCTCAAGACAGCATCTGCCCTTTAATAACAAATATAATGTTTGTCGACTTTGTCTCATGGTAATTGCTAATTCATATTTATTAATCTGTTTGCTATTAGAAGATAATTTCAATCAGAAATCTTAATCCAGGACTGAAACAACTGTTTTCAAATGATGAAGAAAATCAAAGCTTAAAACCAGTTTGTGTAGCTAGGTCTAGAATTTATTACTCCTGAGAGAACAAAGATACAAAATACATGTGAAAACTACACAAAGATTTCTACAAAGTAAAAAGTAGAAAGAGGGAAAAGGGAAAGCTACAGTTCAGTGGTTACACAGAAATGCATGGCATGCATTAAAATATTGTAAATTCATGAAGTTTTTTTTTAAGTGCAAATGGTTTTTTTTTTTTTAACAGTTCTCACTGAAAAATATGCAAATTGATACCTATGTTGTACACTTGCCATATTATCAGAAAGACACCGACACAAATCTATGTAAATACACATCAATATGTCTGAAGTACATTTTGTGGTTTTGTTATTCGTAGGCACTGGTTACAAGTCTGGTCAATACTCAGTTTCAGAAATGAAGTGGCAGCGCTTAAAGAACAGTTCTTAAATAACTACTAATAAAGGAATTTCTTCTTAAAATACCAAGAGGATGAAATAATTTGCATTGCCATTTATAAGCATCCAACAACCAAAGAAGTATTTACAAATCATCAACCGTACAGATAAAGAACAGTATCAAATACTCTGTGTAAAAAGATAAATAATTAAAATGCGTATTCCCACATCACAAAGAAATGTGATCATACAAATTATGGCACCGTATGTTTGTGAAACATCAAAAATAAATGTAGCACATAGATACCTCTTCTTATATTTTACATTAAAATGTACAGTACAATGACTGTAAAATGTCAATATCACAACACCCATTGTCTTCAAACACTTGCTTCTGGTAATAGCAACTATTATTAGAGTCTGTGTTTATAAAGAAATTCCATACTTCAGCCTTGGGCTAATATTGCTCTGTGATATTGCTAAACCACAAAACTTACATATTTTCTTTAAAATAATCTAATAGAAAGAGCTATTTCACATGTGAATATTCTGAAGGAAAGTGAGAGATTAAATTTATTTCTCTGTGTAGCAAAGTATGGGTTAAAAAAACTAACATTTTTATTTTTAGCCACACATAGCTTAACTCAAAAAAATATTTCTCAAATTAATTAGAGAAATATTTTTTTAAATTAAGCTTTCTCAATTTCAAATTTTGATCATAAATGGTACTGTAATTTTCAACACATAATTAGGGTTCCTGCAAAAGCACTTAAACTTCCAAGCCCTAATCATGTATCTCATTATGACAAATTGATCGGAAAATCTGGAATACAACAGCGCTACAGAGCTCAAAAGGCTGATATCCTGTTTTGTACTCCTAGGGTAAAGAAAGAGATAATTATAGCATATGGACGTATTTTAAAGGTTTGTCTGCATGTGTCCATTTCTGGCCACATGCCAAATCCAAACAAAAGCACATTGTTAGAGGCAACCAGAACTACTATATTTAGCACAGACTAAGGCAATGAAAGTATTTTTTCTTTTTCTTTTTTTTTTTTTTTGTAAAAAAAATTAAGGTGCAGAGAGAATTCTCCTTCTTGTTTTAATGGGTGTCAAATACTGATTAACAGTGTCAAGGAAAAGTAGTTTTACGTTAAAAGGAAAGACTACTGAAATCTAGAAATACCTGAATTGGATCTTTGATATCCAGATTTTTCCTGATTACCTGCAAAAGGAGTTGGGGGTGGGTAGTTGGCTTCTGTGAGTTTACTGATGTCGGACGGTGGCGTAGGTGGCGGTGGTGGTAGCAAAGTGCTGTTGGGGCTACTAATATCTCCTTCGGCCACAAGAGTCAAGTCTGCCACATTCTCATCATCTACCATCTGAATGCCTTCAGCTTGCAATTCTCTCGACTGCCTTTTCCACACGGCTGCATTGTTTTCCTGCGCGTGTGGGATCGGAGACAACGCGGCATTAAAAGGAACACTGAAAGTCTTCTGACTGTGGAGCGCTGTTAAAGCGGATTTATGTTTATTTTCCGAGTAACCCATTTTCTTAACTGAGTTTTCATTAAAGTTTTGAACGGCCTCTTGTTTTCCACTCGGTGACGTGCATCCATCCTTGCCATCGCTTTTTGCAACTCGCTTGTTGAGGCCCTTAGGGCCCACGGGAGTCGATGAGGATGGTTCTGGTCCAGTGGGTGGTAAACGAAGAAAGTCAGGAAGAATAAGGTCTTCTTTCCTTAGCAGTCCACGTTGGTCATCTGCTCTGTTACTTTGAGCTTTGGATATGAGTTCAAAAAATTCTATTGGGGAAAAACCCAAAATTGACAAGTTTTTGTCAGAAAGTGCAATGTCATTAAAATGTAAATTTTCAGCACATTTATTTTCCAAGAAGATCTTCAATTCTTTCAATGCTGCCTTGAAATAAGATCCCATGTTAATTAGGAACTTTTTCAATTGCAGCAATGTTCGCTAGCATCACTATAATTAAGACCATCAGGATAGCTATTGTAAGAGTTTTGCAGTTTAGAGCAGCTGCTATACACAGAGCCTTGAACACATCTTCTATTTCATGCAGTTAGTAAATCTGTACACACAGAGGATTTTTTAATTCTTTGTACAAAACAAGGCTCTGGTCTTACTGACAATGGGTGCACATTTTTATATTCTGGATGGCTTTTACCCATCTTAACTCAAAAATAGCCATGCCATCTGAAAGTTCAAAGATTCAAAATGCTGCAAACTTCCTTGTCATATTGAATTTCTCTCGATTTATTAATATTTTATCACAGTTTAAATTCAATTCATGGTGCAGTTTTAATCCAGGATGTTTATAATCACAGGGCATGATCAGACGATGATTTAAATAACCCCATTTTACTTTGCGTTGCAATGAATCAGTAGCATGTAGGTAGTCAATAACAATCAAAGAAGCCACTCCTAAAAGCAATGGGGCAGCTTTTTTCACAGAGTTTTTAACACAATTAGAAGCGATTTTCTGATCATGTCCTTAATGATGTCCAATGGTTTAATGTGTTTCTCTATATAAATAATACTCATACTATATCACCACTGTTCTAGAAAGTCTCAAAACTTGGCAACAAGAAACTTATCAATCCTAAGCCAAGAGTTATACCACTCCTCAAAACAGAAGCATTGCAACAATAAACAAACTCTTTGGTACAAAACATATAAATATAAAAATATTTAATTCTTAATATAGGGTCTCTGCACGTCCTAATTTTTCAAGACAGCACTGAAACTACGGAATATCAAAGATGCTTAAAAAGACCATTTTCAGCCGATGAATTTGGATCAACAGTTTCAACCCAGCTGATAAATACTGTTTGAAGCAAAAGCCATTACAAAATAAAGCACAGAATGTTAGTATCAGTTTTAACTTAGCATAATACAAAGTCATACACTTGCACTTGTATGACCTTATTCCTAATCCTCTATTCATATGCGGCAGGCTTCGCAACGTATTTGTAAAAACGACTTTTTAACATGCTTTTGTGAAATGCCATAAAATCAGACCATAGCCAAGATGGAAGCTTCAAAATGCTTCTTATTGCCAGAGTTTTGCAAAATGACAGTATGCATATTAAAACATGCAACATTTTAATATGTGTCATACAAAAATGTTCCTTTAAAATTGCAAACTTCATAGAACAGTTGATATTTTTTTCATTAAAAAAACCGGCCTACAACATTTGGTACGTGTTTTCCAAACTTGGACAAATTTCACAAAATTCAAAATAAAATGTGAAAGCCTCGAATTCTGAAGTTTTCAAATTATGTTTATGTTTTACTCAGCCCTAGGAAGAAAAATGAAAATATTAAAATATGGAAAACAGTTTACAGAAGAGTAAACAACATAAAATGCACTAATATTTTGTAATAACATTTATATTAACAAACACCTATATTGCAACAAAAGTTTTAGCCACAGCATTTTTTTCAATTCCAGTCAGGGGACATTCATTCACAGATGAACATTCACTTGCTGTATAACTGTGCATAACCAGGCTTTGGATATGCGCTTTAGGTAACATCAGCAGTAAATTTTAATCTGTGGGTAAAATATGTCCTCTGACTTTCAGTACTTGGGAAAACAAGGAAGAACGTGTAGGGCTGATGAGACAAGTACTTGCTTCAGGTAATGCCCCAGGGCAGTGGGTGGTCTGTCAAAATTTCTCCTGATACCTCGTTTTTATTCCTCTTTCTCCCATGGACATCATTGTATAAGAAAGCAAATTCTCTTATGAGTTTTTTTTCCAGTGACATCACCAACACTATCAAGATGCAATTGAAGGTAAAATTAGGACTCGGAACATACGACATTACCAATAACCTCTTTGCTTATTTCTACTTCTAACCACTTTTTCAGAGCTGAATGCAAACTAAGCTTTTATTCTTGCCCATTTATTTATTCTTGCACCATTGTGCAGAACGCCTTTCAGTGAGTTAAAGACTCTCACTTAAAGGTGACTGGAAAGGCAAGCTTCTGCATGGCTTGCAAAGGGTATCAAATGGGATAGTCAACTACAAGTGAATTACTAATTCCTTGTATTTTACTGGAATTAGGTAGCTTTCACTTTTGAAAATCCCACTAGGCACCTCCATCTATCTTCAGGTATTCTTAAAATTTTACCTTCAGTTTCAAATACTTTACAATTCACAGTATCAAACAAAAATATAAGGGTCATGACTATGATTTTCACAATGCACTATGAAACATACCGTACCTTTTCCTACACAGATACAAAATTCTCATTTTTCTACGACTACTTATGTTAATACGTAAACTATAAAGTTCACATACCCTCTGCTTCATCCAAATTTATTTTCTGACATTTTTTTTTCCCAATCTTTGCAATAGAGTCTTCTCTCTTTGACAGCCGGACTTCCCTAGCATTTTTTCCATTTTCGCCTTTCATTTTGATAGAATTAGACTTTCCTAGTGTTCTTCCCTCTCCCTGCATTAGAAGGAAAGTTAAGGTACTACTTACATTTAGGCTATATTGTTGTGTACAGTCTAAGTGAATAAAACAATTATTTTGAAAACACATTCCTCTAATACCATCACAACAAATAGTTTAATCTCGATCATTGCAAAGAATATTTGCCAAAGTAGATCCCAAAAATGTATAAACAAATATAATATTGTTTACTCTGAAGAAATCACATTACAGAGAGGGCCTTTGAATTTCAGAGTAGTTCGGTCATTTTCAAATATAGATAAGCCAATGAGACACAAAATTACAAATACAATACAATGAAAGAGCTCTTTGATTCATCATGAAAACAAAGTTCTCATAAATAAATGCTGCTGACAGTGGAAAAATATCAGATGAATTATAGCTATATCCTCTCTAGTTACATAATTTGGCTGATTCAAAAACAGGGATGAATACAGCTTTTAGTACAGAATTCCAGAAGGAAGAAAGAGATGATCTAAGGGACAAAAATCATGGCAGAAGACTTACAGTAGACACTTGATTTCTTGAAGTAGTTACAGTTGCACTCGGTTTTACTGATGCACCTTTTTGCTTATCTGTGAACACTGAACACAAACATACCTTCTGTAACTACAGGTTTATAATTTCCCAAAGAAGTAATATTTAAGTGACAATGATGCACAAAACAGATTTTTTTTGTTTTAAAATTTCTCAAAGATGTCCTCAGAAAACAGAGTGAGCACAGCTCAGTCAAAACCTACCAGGATGTCCCTCTCATCTTCAGATTTTTCCAATAGCGGCAATACTTTTAAAGTTGAAAGATGCTGAAGTTTCATTTAAATTCTCTTGAATTTTCAGTTGATTTAGATCAAATGGCTTTTAAAACATCTCAGCTAAAAAACTGAGTTTGTAACTCTCAAATTTAGAATTTGAACAAGAAAATAAAATTTGGCAGAAAAGACCACTGAAAGGTCATGTTGAATTTTTCCAACCTGTTTCATGCATTGATTGTTTTCCAGACATTGCCATATCCTCCTCGTCTACTTCTAAGTAACTAAATGACTCCTTCAAATTACATCTGCCTACAACAAATAAGCTAACTGAAGACCAAGCTGCAAACACAGAATCTTGGCCCTTTTTCACCGGTATATTCCCAGCGAACCAGCCTACTGCTAGAATGATCCTCTCAGATGTCGGTTTTTATAGCAGCTGGCAGCACACCGGACTACAGTTTTACTTGTAATCCTTAAACTAATTATCTGTGAGAGTATTTAGATTGATACCTTTCTTTCAAAATGACAATTGGTTATCTTTATTCTCCTTTCTCAGAGAGGATCTCTGTCCTAAGTCAACTTAATTTAACCACCTCTGATTTCATTTCTAAAACTAAGTGTCCTAGATCTATCAAAAGGTCTCCTAATGAAACCAAACCTTTACTCTGAAGGCTGCTTGCATTAATCTAGTGTGTTAATCATGCCAAAAGATTGTCAGCTGATCAACTACTATTTTGTCCAGAGAAGTCACATACTACATTCTTAGTATTATCTCCAGTAATCATCACTAAAAACTGGAGATGTAGGCTCTGCTTTCTCATGATAAAGAAGGGGGTTACAGCTGATGTACAAACTATGTTTGTTTTACTTAAACAGTATGTTTCTTACGAATTAATTGCCAAATTCATGTAAGTTATTTGGCATTTTATTCTCATTATTATTACCGGGCACTATGTCCCTAAATGTGTGCGTGGGTCTTTGCTGAGTGAAAATAAAATATTCAAGTATTACCAGTGCAAAATTTTGTACAGCAACAATATAGTACTTGCTATCAAGAGATTCATTTAATCTTCAATCTTTAGAAACTGCACTCATTCTTAGTTAAAAAGAATATATGCTACATGTGACGTATCTAAATTAAATCACTTTTACCTCACCTTCACATCAACAGAAGAAACTTAGCAAAGTCGAGGTTTATGAAACTTACTTGACCTCATAAATAAAAGCCTTTATGCCAACTTACCTCTACCTTTTGTTGGCTCTTTCTCATCTAGAACAACCCGCTGGCCATCCAGATTAGATATAGGGACACCAAGATCAAGTGGTTCCTGCTCACCATTCTAAAGTCGGATCACAGTTGGTATATAATAGAGAAAAAACTGGTTTCAGAACAAAATTATGCAGTCTGACATTTTTTGAAAGAAAATGAGCAAAGAATTTTTATGTTCCAGTGCAGCCTCAATATATCTTTATTCTACCATTCTAAAAATGTTGTGTAAAACTACTTTGATTACAATGAGTGTAACCAATATATGTGAGGAGAATGGTACTTGGGGAAAAGAAGATCCAAGGAAAAAAATTAACTGATTTGCAAGCATGCACAAATACTCTAGGACCATTACTGTGTATGTTCAGCAAGTCATACCCTTAGAGGAAGATTGAGATTATCTTACATTCTAAATTGGTTCAATTTTGTTAATTTTGTAATTTTATTCAATTAAGTTATCTTTATGCCAACATTTTTTTCGGGTATTTTAAAAACATGGACTGGTTCAGCCAAGACAATACATGTTCTAGAAATACCACAAAAGGAACCTTCCATTCCTTCATATTCCATCATGACAGAAAAGAGAAAGTGCTAGCCAAGTGTTTAGTAGTAGAGGAGCTGAATCACTCTGCTTCCACAGGCATTTTCTGTGAGGGGATTCAAGGCAACCGACATGATTTCCAGGATAATGGAACAATATCTTCACCTTAGCTCCATCAACTTTTCCCGGCAAATAATGGGAAAAGTTGATCTCTGGAAAAAGCTATGTTCAGGCTCTATTATTTAGGATGTTGGATTTATTTTGAAAGAGAATACAAACCAGATGCAGACTAAAGCTTTGAGGTAGGTACTATTAAGCATAATGGTTATGACTACAATGCATTGTCATCTCAAGAGGCAGGTATAAATAGAGATTTTAATGCCTAATTATAAGGATAAGAATACTTTCAGGGACTATCATATGATCTTCTCCAGACAAAAAATACTACAGCTTGAATTACATCAAAAGATACTTACTAGTCTTGCCACAAGTTCATTCAGATTTAAACCATATTTTGCAACCACAGGTCTTAAGACCTCTGTTACTGGTTTGGTGGGTTTAGCCTTCAAACCAACTGATCGATTGATCGGAACAAGATCCAGCCTGAAAAGTATCAATTGCAACATTAAGTATGAAATGTTTATTCCAATAAACAAAATGCACACAATACATGAAAACCAATCTACAGATTAGTTTACCTCTAGTGACCCTGAAACTTCACTAGCACAAACCTATCCTAATGTGAAGGTATAAAGCACTTTTCATAAAAATAAAACTTCTACAATTTCATTCACCAGAGCTGAGTGAAGGCATGAGCTAAACTTATCGCACAGCGATTCTCAGACCAATTAGATGCATTCCATAGCACTCTCATCTTTACAGTGAGATTGCTTTGACCGTCCTGGTCCAGGAGTGCTATAGCTATAGCCTCGGACACAAGAAAAATATTTCTTAATTCTTCTGCAAGAGAGAATCACAATGTTCTATTCAATTACTTGAGCTGAGCTTGGACAGGATTTTTTTTAATTTTTTTTTAAGCATAGGAGTAAATACAGTGGAATTCCAGATGATGCTAATTTCTGGGTAGATGCCACCAAAGCATTGCTGTTCCTGATTCCTCTGTAACAGCTACCTTTCACTATAATGACACCAGAGGATGAAAACAAGGGCAGGCTTATTACTAATAAAACTACCAGAAGAAATGTACATCATCAGAAGAAATGAAAACTATTAGCAATTTTGTCAGTCATGATTAAATGTAAACTACATCTTTTCTCTCACACAAACTACTTAAATACCAGATGATTAGTCTTACCAACTTATCCTTCCCACAAGAAACCTGAATAACTGAAACTTTGTCTCATATTTTCTTTGAATACAACAGCTACTAAATAGAAATGATCAATTTGAATCATTAACTGGTAACTGACACAGAAGTGGCAGACATTCAGGTAACCAAGAATATCCAGATAGTATTTGTCTTATGTCTGAAAATATTCCAAATATTTGAGTATTTTTGCTTACACAGTGTCTACCCACAGAAGGAAATAATGTAGAACATTTCTACATTTTAATTAAGACACAAGTAACATATGGTAACGCCTACTTAAAGTTCCTTTTTAATTTGGAAACTCAACAAACTCACATCTAATAAAAGACTGCTCAATCTCACATTTGGATTTTAATATACTACACCACATTCATTAATCTGGACTGCCCTTAAATAGAAACTAGCCCTACCTTCTAAAGAAAGGTAACATAAAGCCAAAAGGAAGAATGCTTGACAAAATAAATTTTATTCACTTCAAAAGTGCAACTCAATAATGTAACACAAACATTTTAATTCATGACTTCTTCCTGAAATAACTACTTCAGAAGTTTTCATAGCACTAGTTTTGTTTTTTAAAATTTAGGAACATTAAAACATTTTCTGGCATTTGGGAAAAAAAATAGAAACAGATTATTTTGGGAAAAAAATGTATACTATAGAATAATATTACATAATACTAAATATATAATATACTGAATTATATTATGCCATCATTATTATTAATATGAATATTTGTATTACGAATATTAATATTATAATACTAATATAACATTGACTTGTTTCAGATTCAGGGTTATAAATCTATAGTCAGATGAATTTATATTTATACAATCAGTCTTACTGTAATCTGCCAGGCACACAATTACAGATGTAACTGAATGGGAACATGCAATCAATAAATATATCGATTTAATCTTAAAGGTTTATTTTTTCTTGTTGCATTTAGGATTAGACTAGGAGACTTGCAGTTCAACTTCCATCTAACCCTTGTGCTGCTTTAAACTACCAAACATTTCTCTTCCTGATGTGGAAGGTCCCTCTGGGCCTGCAAATCTTTCCTACGTGCTTGTTCACAACTGCTTCAGCCTGAGCAGTCAAGACATCATAATAATATTTAAATGGCCCTGGCAGCAAAATCCCACTTGTAGCCAAGACAGCAAACCAGAAAGCTTATTCTTGCAGCACTTAAAACTCACCAGGTGCCACTCTACTCATTTTGAAACATTCCTGTAGGACCACATTTCTCCCCCGATCCTCATCCTGGTTGCCCTCATCTGAATTACCTTCTAGAGTTACCCTAATCTCACCATTACTCATAGAGGAAGCACTTAGCAGCTGGCTCAAAATCTAAGGGATATCAGTTCCTAAATGTAGGTAGGATATTTAATTTAGGTATTTGGGTAATTCAGAGAATCCCCAAGCTAAATGCGTTTCTCTTGCGTAAGCGTTACTGCAATCTAAAGTAAAAATGGACTTTTATTTTAATAGAAACTCAAACTATGAGTCAACTGCAAGACACAGGAGACAATCACTTTCAGTTACTAACATTAGGTCACCTTCCTTCTTCTCTCTGTTGGATACTAAGGCCTATTCCTTCTAATCTGCCAGCACAACGAATGGGAACCTTAGATCTCCTAATGCTGGATTTGGGATTAAAATCCAAGATGTTGCATTTCTTGGCTAACTGGATTTTTCACTGGATTCAGACAGTCTTTTCTGCATTAACTCCTGGTTTGCTGTACATGTAACTGACAACATATCTTTTTGCACTTACAAAAAGTAAAATAGAAAATGGAGTGCAAAATGCCAGAGGAAGATAGTATTTTTGACTCTCACCGAAATAAAGTGCGTTTTTCCAAACGTAGGTCCCGAGATTCCAGGATGCTACTGTCTTGGTGCAATACAAGTGGCTATACAACACGTCCGGAACAAAAGAAAAGAGAGAAAATTACTTTCTAAAGGTGCAAAAAAATAATAGATGAGTGGCTAAAAGAATTTCAGATAACTCAGAAAATTATTAATATAGGCTATATGCGTTCTAGTGGATATTCATTTACTATATGCAATATAGTATTTTATTCTGGCTAGTTGTGGGACAATGACCAACTGACTTCGCTGAAGTTGGGCAGGTATTCAGGAACTCAATGTTTTAAAACAAGCCAGGGTACTTCAACTTAAATGAGGCATTAGAAAATACATCAACAGTCTTTAAAAGAACAGGCACATAACTATACACAGTCCTTGTGCGTAGTTATGTGCCTGTTATTTTTGTCCTTGTAAACATTTAGATTGATCATAAGCACAAATTTAAGACAATAAATATTTCACATCCACGGCTTCTCATCGAATTGGAGATACTTCTGTGGGAATAAGAGCCATCACCCCCACCAGCACAGACTACTGTCTTGGAAATTATCCTCAATATTGAAATGCGTACCTTAATTCTAGCATCAATTCCTTTGAATTCACCTTTGAACAACTCAATGTCACTATGTTTCTTTCCTTTAACCAAGTACCATCTAATGCAACACGTTTGGTTTTTATGTGGATACTTTCAATTAAGTACCAGTTAAGCACTCCCCTGGATGATCTTACATGGACTAGATCTCTAAATTAATTAGATACCCAAACTAACCAATAACAGTACTCCATCAGCTCCAGTTTCCCTAAAATCCTCTCTTCAATTAACTGGCATTGCCAATGTATAGCTATCGGTAGAACCAGGAGATACGTATTACTTCTGAGAGAATAGAATTTCTTATTAGTAAAATGAGTATGAAAATGTTTTTAAAAAAAGCACAGAATATGCAATACCTTATCACCTCCAACTAAAAAAAGGTCCACTGCAGCTATGTTAATGCCATGTTTCTCACAGAGTCCAGATAGCACCTCTTTGATAGAGAATCCAGATTTAACAGCCATTTTGCTGGATGAACCATCCGGGAGGTTTATACAGCAGTATTTGGGGGATTTCTCTTTATCTGGTACAAATGCAGGTAATCTTGAGGCTTCAGACTTGACAGAAAAAAGAAAGAAAAGTCAGTGCCCTATGGAAAACAGGAATATGTATAAAATTTTAGGGTCTGTACAAATCAATCAAGTCAAGAAGCATACTTTCTGCCATGTTTACAGTTTAGAAATAATTTCAAATATCAGATAAATTTAAATTGTGGGGGAAAAAAAGTTTATGTAAAGACAACAGCGGTGCCCAAATCTAAATGTATTTCAAGAACAGATGAAGTTTTAACATTAGGTGTGTACAACAGTGTTGTAAGATTCTCAAACTATCGAACAGAACTCTTAATCAAAAATTGTAACAAGTAAATATTTAGCTTCCAAATAGTTGTCTATTCTCAATAATGACCTGCTGACAACAAAATTACCATTGGCACATTATGAATTAACATTTAAGTGACAAGGAATGACTTTAAACATCAGTTTCCTCAAACAAAATTTCCTCTTCTGTTAACATAATTTGAATGCAACACAAACAAATACACCACAGAGAAATTAAAATTATAAAGTAATTTAATTAATGACCATGTTTATTTTATTAAAGGGAGAAAATGTAAAATGTTATGGGTTATGGCTAAAGGGCACAGCATTAACCTGTATTCAAGACTAACACCAAAATAGGAACACTACTATGAAATACAAAAATATCTTTGAAAAGTCAACAAACTTATAACTGAAAAGGACACTACAAAAAAATCATTGTTTTCAACAGCCTTTTAAGGCACTCCTCATGCTTTTTCCCTTCTCTTTAACTTGCTGCTTGTCATCTAAACACAGTAACTTTCTGACTTAATCTGTCAGAGCGCAAGAGAGAGGAGGGGCTGTTGGCTTTTGGGTGACAGAGCCCTGGCACAGGCTGCCCAGGGAAGTTGTGGAGTCTCCTTCTCTGGAGACATTCAAAACCCCCCTGGACGCCTTCCTGTGTGATCTACTGTAGGTGATCCTGCTCTGTAGGGGGGGTTGGACTAGATGAGCTTTTGAGGTCCCTTCCAACCCCTGACACTCTGTGATTCTGTGACTGGCTTTAGGGAGGCTTTACATTTTCTGATCTTTAATATAAAACTTTCCTGCAACAGAAATAACCATCGCTTTGCCATTCTTGCTTCCTGGACCAATATTTGTAGCATAGAAAAATTACACAGCTGCTGGAATCTTGTCTACTAGAGGGATACAAAGACTACAAAAAACTTTTGAAAAATTTCTTTTCTTATACTCTTCTTCCATAATAACATAGCTAAAATAAAGTTTATGTTCCATTACTAATACTGTTTTAATTTTGAATTTCATTAGTTTTACAATACAAAGGTAGAACTTGATGGTTAGGAATCATAGCGTCTTCGTTGATTATTTTCCTACATAATATTACAAAACCACAGTCTTTGCAATGAAATTCCCTACTCCTCAGATTTTAGGAGCAGAGTTAAGACATAACGACAAGAAAAACTCACAACTTTAAAAGAAACAGAGAGGAAAGAAGCACGACAGACACTAGTACCACAGAAATCAGCCTAACACAACTTGCATACACGTCGAGTGGAAAGCTTTAACACATGGTTGCTCAGAATCTAAAGTCTAGTAGGTGTAAAAAGCTGTTTATAAGGAGCTACAGAAGCTCCATTTGGAAGGTAAACTTTTATTATGGAAGTTTACTGGTGCCTGAAGTGAAGATAGAGAAGAAGCAACTGATGTCTTTCTGCTACAAGGACAAAGTAAGAAGCAACACATGAACACAACCTCTATCACGTCTCTAAAATTGCCTCTAACTGTATCACTTAAAGACTCTTTCTCAAAGTATTACTTGAAACAAATTACTTCACACTACTTAGAAAATCAGTAATTCACTGTTTTCACTGCTTTCCCCCAGCCATTACCAAGTCAAGACTAGCAGTCGATGACATGGAGCCTTGTGATTCCCGTCTGTATGATAATCCATTGGACTGAATAGAATCTGTTTATGGAAAGAATCAGCAATACGTAAAAAGGCTTATTTTTACTATTTATTATAATACAGTAAATGATTTAAAATATTAGCTCCTCTGATCAGAATTTTTTTGGGTTTTCATTGAAAGAAAAATCACCAAATCTTCACACTGTGCACTGAAGTATGGAAAACTGAAACGACATTTGGTCATGTATTTCTTCGTTATGTAACCCTTGAATAACCCCACTTGCTTTTATACTAAAAAAATAATATTTAAAACCTTTCTATCTATCTTAAAATGTTTTTAAATACTTACAAAATATTATACCTCTTCAGACACCTTAAAGGGAGATAAATATTTTTAAAAGTTCAAGTATGGTGTTAGAAAACTAAAATCTAAGACAATCACTAGTTACTTTCAGAAGTTTAAGTCTATAATCTTAGCAAATGCCTCTGATGTCTTTCTACATACGAGTATAATGAGAACACTTAAACTATCCAGATGATCAGAGGTGTCTTGTGGGTCTGGGCCTTTGCTAGACTATAGAGAAGAAGAAACCACAGTAACAACGTGGTCCTCATGTGGTGCTTCAGTAGAATTTCTCTACTATTTTTAATTCAATGCAACGAGTTAATGCAGAACTTTCCTCTCTTCCTCTAGAGGTCAGAGGGGAATTCTTCCTTAAACTCTCAAAAACAGTGAAGTAACAGAACAGTAGACTACAAAGGCTTTCACAACTCTGACTCTTCTTTTTTCATTTTAGTCAGAAAAGGTGGAAACACACAGTGAGTGTGTTCAAAAGTGAACATACTTGTGTGGTACTAATAGAAGAAAGAAAGGTCAGATAACACAGATGGAGGAATTTTTAATTAGCTGTAACTATAGCACTGTTTGCATGTACAGCTTCTGAACTTCTCTGTAAAGACATTATATTATCTTACTATAAAAGTAGTAATGCTCTGCTTGAAAAAGCAGTTTCTACTACACAGAAATGCAGAGTCTACTAGAAAGTAGAAAAAAAAGTTTCTTGGAAGTCAGTAAAAACAAATTGAAGTATTTTCCTACTTTTATCTATTTGTTTGTACATCTGCTTCCACAAAACTGCCAGTGATACTAGCCGTGCTATGGCCTTTTGACTTGACAGTTAAGGAGGCACTTAGATTCAAACTAAACATGATGAGATTAGTCACATCTAACAACTTTACAACAAAGTGGAATCTGAGTACTCACCGTTTGGATAATCACCATTTTCTTTTCTCTTCTGTGATTTTCCCAAACTCTTACTTCTTGACCATGAGAAAAATGTTCCCCTTTTTTTCTTCTCAGTGTCCTCCTCTCCCGACTCTTCATTTAAAGATCTTCCTGACTTTGATTTACCACTTAACTACCACCAAAACACAATTAAATCATTGGTTGGATCACAGTTGTAAGTATGTTATCTAAAATAAACCTTTCCACATTTCTTCCTAAAATGAGAGCACGATGGTGAGGTTCACTGCCTTCTTTACCCCACTCTTAAGTGCATATGCCAGGACGCCTCCCTGTAGCAATCAAAAAATCCCCCCAAAACCCCAGAGGAAACAAAAAGAAATGCATAGATGGAAATGTGCTCCTTAGTAGGGAGTACAAAACCGCAGCTGGAAACAAGCCACAGAGAGCATCTGCAAACACTGAAGTCTCCACAGCTCACCAGTAATGCCCAAGTTAACGTGGAAAGACCATTTGCCTTGCTTTTAAAATACAGAATTTCATTTGGGTATTTCAGGCTAAGCTTGAACAAGAACTGCATTTAAAGACAATGACAAAGTACTGTTCAACTTCTCCAGGTATAATCAAAGCATTTACTAGTGCTGAAGAATACAAACATCAATAACGTTTGATATTAAACTAAACTTTCTTCTAACAAGCTACCATTCTTGTTAGATTTTTAGAGCATTCCTTAAAATGCTACTTTAAAAAAGGTTCCCAATTGTAAAAATACATAATAGCAGATGGGCTAATGTGTAATGACTGACATGAAAATTGCAAAGTTATAATTTCCCTTTGCAGTCATGTACTTCTATGGTGGCATTACCTACATGGATTAGAAATAAATTCTAACTAATGTTAGGGGATCAGTAAGACAGCACATGTAAGTGTATCTGTTTTACACAAAATTATATTAATTCAGTAGGGCCTAGAATATTAAAAAATGTCCTCTACAAAGATGAATTTTACAAAAGTTAAAATATCACATCTTAATTCCAACAGGCAATCAAAGTAAGATTCTGAACTGATGCATTAAATAACCCTCTTAGTTGTACACATATATTTAAATAATAACAAAAATTTAAAATTACGTTCAGGAAGCCAATAGCTAGAAATCTGATTCAAAGGTGTGGATTAAAAAAAGTGAGCGTTTTCCTGAGTACATAGAGACTTTGTAATTATATTTGCCAGCACCACTAAACAAGCATTCTAATTGTTTTTTATATATTAGCTTTGATATTCTGAAGAACTTGAAAAACATTGTTTAACACAGTTTTCAGATAAAAACAATACAAAGGTAACCTTTTTTGGTGTTGAGATATTGGACTTCTCTGAGCTGATACTGTGTTTAGAAGTGGGGCTGCTGGGAACACGCTGAGGATCAGGAAGAGGACGACCTTCTACTTCTGCTAAGATGCATTCTTGGTAAAGGGGGGATTTGAGAAAGCGAGTATAGCTATCAAACTTCATCAGGTTAAAGATCTGAAATTAAAATGCAATGGATAATGGTTACATACACATCAAGAAAATGAAGCTATTTTGCAACAGCCAGCTTGCACAAAATATAGGACATCAACCTGTAAACAGCAGCACTCACGACTTTGTTTAGACCTGTTTAAACACACTGCACCAACGTAAAGTGAAACAACGTCTGATTTTCTTGTTCCATTTTCGCAAACCTATGATTTTAAGAGAATTCATACTTTTACCTTTATATCTTCTTCAGCAATTCAGCTGACCTGACTAAACAGTATGAACGCCGCTTTCTTGGGACATGAGAAATTCCCACGGCATGCACCACCCAGCTGGTTATGGCATTCCCAAGGGCTAACGGCGAAGTCCATCACTAAACTGCAGTGGCCGAGTTGCAGATTGAAACAATTGTTCAGACGGTGCAGAGACACCCTTCTCAACAAGCATTAGCCCAGAGCTTTTCTGGCAAACAGGAGGATGCTGCAGTGTCACAGAAACCTAATTCAAACTGCACGCTGACTTCCACAGTCTTGCCTTCCTACCATATGTTCCCATTCCCTCTTAGACGTTACCTGTTATGTTTGTTGGGCCCTCTAAAAAAATGGTTTCCACGTGGTAAGCTACAGAAAAAATAGGTCAATGTGCCGAAACAGCTCAGCACAGAGAGTCAAGTGCCCTCCATGCAGTGTCAGAGAGACAACCCAGTGTCACTGACTCTTCCCACTTGGGAAAAAACTGCTCACAAAAGGGAATCTCCCTCTTGTGTTATGAAAGATACAATCCTCTGACCACAGGTATGCTGGCAAAATTGAAAAAGCCAAATAGTTTCAGAGCATACGTAGTCTTTGGGTCATTGCTCAACTAATTTCCAGTGTACACAATAGACATGGCTCAGAAACCTTGAGTTCAGTTGAACTCAAAGAATAACACTGTGGTTTATTGCCAAAATAGCATAAAATGCAGAGGGGCAATTAAAATGCCTCAGTCTCATAGACTCAGACGAACTGCTGATACAAGGTTAGTTACTGGGGAAAAATGGTGAGTGCGGTCTGTACACACCAACACAGATGAGAAACCCAAGCTAAATGAAAAATACAAAATACTTAACCTGTCCTTGAGGTTTTCAAAGAAATGAAATGTACACTCAAGGTTACAGTCAACAAATCACAGTATTTTAAGCTAAAGGCAATTTGTGCTCCATTTTATAATGCAGCTAACTTTAAACGCCTTACATTTAATAAAGTTTCAGGAAGAAAATGACAGCTTTTCAGAGTTGTCTCCTGTCAGAGTCTAGCACCTAAAGAAGATACAACTATTACATGATAGGTACTTCTCTGCAATACTTTCCTTTACTCTTCCAAAGACACACGAAGAGAGTTACTGCAGAGATGAAGTCTGCAGATAAATACACTTACACAGCGAAAACACTTCAACCTTTTAACTTTGCTGGACAAACTGATGACAGCTTAACTACTTTATCTTGAGCTCATCGTCATCTCCTCTACTATGCTGCTAGCCCACACTACATCCCCAATTTCCTACATTTAGCATCATTATCATATTAATTTACACACGTTAATGTCTTCTGCGTATTGGAAAAACCTCGCAGATGCTATTTCTTGGTTTTGCAAATGAAGGCGAGAAATACAGCTTATAAAAGTGTAATTTGAACTTTACATGTAAACAAGGGTAGAAAAGCTTAGATCCATTTATGCAACTCTACATGAAGTAAGTGATATTTTATTCTTATTTTAGAGCCTTCAAGTGACCTACGCTGTCTTGCATCCAGAAACACTCAAAATACTTGTTCTTACTGTAAGAAACAGTGAAATCCTAACTAGATATTTTGGCTACATCCACACTGTCATATCATGACACCTCTAACAACTGGCTCAAGGACAAAATTTGTTGGGCTACAGACAGAAAACAACTTCCAGTAGCATTCCTGACAGGCAGGGCTTGAGAGCTAATGGCTTCTGCTATGCTTTCCAAGAACTTTCCTACACACTCTTCTCCAGTTCCACTGCAGCCTTACAGCAACACTCCCTATTCCCCAGCATCCCATAACACTTATTTGATGACCACCACAGGTCAGCACCCTTGCACTCCATGCTCAGTGCTAAAATCTAAAAAAATCTTGTGAAAGACCACAAATGCAGAGCCTTCGCAATACTAATATGGTGTCACTACCGTGAGGTACAGTTTGAAAGCCTGCGGGTGTGTTGTGCTAACTACGCACACCTACAGCTCCGTGCTCCTGAGGTCGTACCACCCACCAGGACCACAAATGAGATCCCCTGCAGAACCACCAATTAGCGAAACCAAGATATAAAGGCCATCAAGGCAGTTGGTTACCCAGCACTGACCTCAGCCAGGCAACACATCATTAGTACCTCAACTGCCAGACCTCGCTCTGAGGCTGCTTACTTTGGCAAAAGTAAAACCCATCTCGCTTCACCTAATTTTTTTCAGTGGGAGGAATGGGCCTGACTGAGGGATCCAACGGGGGAGAAGTACAGAGGCATTGAAAAGTTGAGATAAGCAGGTCAGGTCCAGATAGGCCACGTGGCTGGGATTAGACTCACAGCAGCACTTCACATCAGCATTTTCACCCACCTCCCAAGACTTTCAACCTATGGACACCGCGTTTTCAAAGAAGGAAGAAAATCTGCATCACTCCAGCCACCAGACTCATAAGAACACCATCTGCTCTACCAAACAGCTGGGAGAGGATGAAGAGGAATTCAGGCATGGGCTCCACAAAGCCAAGATGAGGAATGCTTAAAAAAAGTCTGAGTATATCATGGCTGGTAACTCCCCCAGAAGCCTCAGGCCTTGGTAGGTGCCTCGGGGGTGGCTGTAATGCTAGAAGCTAACAAACTAGCAATTAAGTGTACAAGTCTATGGGACCTGATGGGATACACCGACAGCTGCTCAGAGAACCGGCAGACGGGGTTGCTAAACCGCTCTCTATTATATTCCAAAAGTCATGGCAGTCCAGTGAAGTCTCCACTGACTGGAAAAGGGAAAACATAATCCCCATTTTCAAAAAGGGAAAGAAGGATGAACCCGGGAACTATAGGCCAGGCAGTCTCACCTCCGTGCCTGGTAAGATTATGGAGCAGATCCTCCTGGAGGCACTGCTGAGGCAGAAGAATAACGAAGAGGTGATTTGGTACAGTTAACATGGCTTAACCAAGGGCAAATCGTGCCTGACAAACCTGGTGGCCTTCTACGAGAAGGTCACAACATCAATAGACAAGGGAAGAGTAACTGATGTCATTTATTTGGACCTGAGCATGTCCCGCATGACATCCTGGTCTCCAAGCTGATAAAATATGGGATTGATGGATGGACTATTCAGTGGAAAAAGAACTGGCTTGACGACTGCACCCAAAGAGTGGCTGTCAATGGGTCCATGTCCAAGTGGAAGCCAGTTACAAGTGGAGTCCCTCAATGATCAGTACTGGGACCAGTCTTGTTTAACATCTTTGTCAGCAACATGGACAGTGGCATTGAGTGCACCCTCAGCAAGTGTGCTGACGACGCCAAGCTCTGTGGGTCGGTTGATATGCTGGAGGGTAGGGATGCCATCCAGAGGGATCTTGACAGGCTGGAGAGGTGGGCCCAGGCCAACCTCATGAAGTTCAACAAGACCAAGTCCTCCATCTGGGTTGGGGCAATCCCAAGCACCAATATAGGCTGGGCAGTGATTGGCTTGAGAGCAGCCCTGAAGAAAAGGACTTGGGGGTACTGGTGGATGAGAAGCTCAACATGAGCCGTCAGAGTATACTTGCAGCCCAGAAAGTCAATTGTATCCTGGGCCGCATCAAGAGGTGCGTGGCCAGCAGGTCGAGGGAGGTGATTCTCCCCCACTACTCCACTCTCGTGAGACCCCACCTGGAGTACTGCATCCAGTTCTGGAGCCCACAGCACAAGAAGGATCTGGACATGCTGGAGCGTGTCCAGAGAAGGGCCACGAGGATGATCAGAGGGCTGGAGCACCTCTCCTATGAAGACAGACTGAGAGAGTTGGGGTTATTCAGTCTGGAGAAAAGAAGGCTCCAAGGAGACCTTATTGTGGCCTTCCAGTATCTTAAGGGGGCCTACAAGAAAGCTGGGGAGGGGCTTTTTAGGATATCAGATAGTAATAGGACTAGGGGAAATGGATTAAACCTAGAGATGGATTGGTTTAGATTGGACTTTAGGAAGAAGTTCTTCCCCGTGAGGGTGGTGAGACACTGGAACAGGTTGCCCAGAGAGGGGGTGGAAGCCCCATCCCTGGAAGTTTTTAAGGCCAAGCTGGATGGGGGCTCTGAGCAACCTGATCTAGTGGGGGATGTCCCTGCCCATGGCAGTGGGGTTGGAACTAGATGATCTTTAAGGTCCCTTCCAACCCTGACAATTCTATGATTCTAAGATTCTAGACCTACACCTTTCTATCTCCACTTCGTAGATGTAAGAAGATATATACCCACCTCCTCAGGCTTCCCCACATTGCCTCAGATTTGCACGCGATCTCAGATTGCGAGGTTACAGGAAGACTAAGATTGTGACCTGCTTCATTTATGCAGTTAAAGCAGATTTCTAAATAACATGACCTCAAAATTATTTCTACTAATATACTGTTAGGAGAGTTACCAAAGAGATTACTTAGGAGATAAAAGAAGAAACTTACATTCTACAGAAAATGTAAAATGTATCCTGTTGTTACCTAACTTCCATTCTGAACATCAATAATTATTTAAAACACATCCACTTCAGAGGTCTTCAGACACCAAAATTTTAACAAACTCTTTGTCTGACAGTTCTACTAAAGTATATGGTAAGGACTCCTTTAATACAACACACATACTTTACAAACCACTTAAAACAAAATTAGACACTATTTCTGCACACAACTGTCCACTAAAGGAAAGAATGAGCAACCATATGCAAACACCATATGCAACAGGGTTGCAACACATGGAATTATTTACTTGCGCTAAACCTAAATTCAGTAATGGTATCTTTTCAAATTATTTTTTAGTTAATGACAATTTTCTACATCTATGCAAAGGTACAGAAAAATAGTCAAGCAGCTTTCCATTATACAGCCTTTTCCTATTCTGCATCATCTATATGATCTTGTCTTCAATTTCTTTTTATACACAGTAAAATATACAACACATGAAACTATTTAGATTTTAAAGTATTTCAGATGAAAAGGTAATAGGCATAAATGTACACCAGTTATGTCTTTTATGGTTACCTGAAGTTGCTGTTCCTTGAACATATCTGGATGTGGAGAATTGAGAATATCGTCTGCCAGCTGTGCCTGGCTATCAATATTAACTGGGGTTGTAGCTTTGCTACACAAGAACTTACTGAAGATCTCCCGAGCTCTGTAAGAAAGCTACAGAAAAGAAATGTTAAATGTATGCTTGCTTTAAAACCACATTTTTAGACAGGTATTTCTCACACTGATGTATATTCCACCCAAAAATATACAGCCATTCCAGGTTTTTTAAGATGTAAACATTTTTCATCAGCTTTTGTTAGACATGTAAATAGGGGTTTCCCTTTAAAATTACAAATATTCATCAAATATTTCTTAAGGTGCAGAAGTGCCATCAAAATAACAGTTAAATTAATCAAACTATGAAATTAATAAAAGTGAAGCCTGTCAAATGCAGTCGTACAAAGAAGACAAGTTTTTTTAGATTTTAGACCTTTTACATAGCAGTTACTACTTAAATTAATCTTCTAAGATTTAATTCCAGAAGTTTGGAAAAGGTGAGTGTATATATATGAATATTTATGGTCAACAACATTCATGCAACATCATTCATTTTAACTTGTTTACTTTTAAACACCCACATTCTGGAAATAATGAAAAAGATACCAAATTGAGCTCAAGGCCCATAAGGGTGGCGTTCAGAAAATACGTTGTTTGAAGTCAGAAGAAAGTGGTGAAAAATCTCAATGGTCCACAAAAGAGCAAATAGAGACTTGGAAGATGAAAACATTGCCACAGTGTAAACCTGACCAGATTTGGCTGTGATGTGTCACCACCCTGCACAAAACTCAAAATTCGTCAAAACTGCCTGATTAATGCAAGACTATCTTAAACAGATAGAGTCACATCTGTTCACAAATTATGAGAACCTCCTGATTCTCCCATTCTAGAAATTCCCATAATTTGTGAAAAAACATAACTACACTTATGGTAGCAGATAGTTCTAAGCACATTATCTTGGCTAGTGGAAGCAGTGTAGCTGAAAGAGCACATCAGAGGCTAATTTTCGCCTCTCCTTGACATGTTAAATTAATTTGCTCTGCACTCCCTTGCACCAGCCTACTGCATCTAGCCATTTTTCAATATCCAGTATGCTTTAGCTCATTTTTGGAGCTATCCCTGCAGTCTAAACATATCCAACACTTTAAACTTTGGACAGTACTCTCAGGGGACTGAGAAAATTAGACTGAGGCTTCAACCCTATTTTAGTGAAGCCATAGTACAAAGACCACATACAGTTCAAATAATGTCAATAATCCTGAAGAAGTAGCAATTTTTGAAGAAGCAATATCATGTACTGAAGTACAACTGTGACTTACCTCTTTTTTATCATGTGCAGGTACATGGTTAAAATATTCACAGGCCTGCCAGAATAAAATATTTTCTTCACTAAATTCTTTCCGTAGAAATTCCTAGGGGAAAAATAAACAAATAAATAAACGTCTCAAAGAAAAGAAGTTACTTGCTATTTCAAACTACGTATTTATAATGCTTGATAGGTTTGCATAATGGTAACATTTCAAGTAGTCTCACAGTCCAGCTTTGTTCTAAAGTAAACATCAATATATGCCTAATGCTTCTCTTTCTCATTTCTTTTTAAATGTATACAGTTGAGAATAATCCATCAAGTTACAAATCAAATCATTTGCAGGTATAAAGACAATGTTTGAAACTTCATGTTAAGCAGTATATAAACTTTTAATAAAATTTAAATAATTTACAACAATTTAGAAATGACACTGTAAACCAGTTTCTTTAATTGCAGTTCTACTAGTCTAACAGAGCAGATGTTTATCGAGCAGCACCTGTAATCAGTTCTGTATTCATTACAGCGTCTTTCTACATCACACAGCAACTACAAAAAATCTTTTATCACTGCTTTCTGTTGTGTTTACATGGGTTCTCCTTGGAAAACACATTCTTAGAGGGGAAAAAAAAATCTTCCAGTACCACACAAAATAATCACAACATTCATAGTATAGCACCCTTATGTGCAAATGAAGATCGAAATTCAGCTGGGAAACGGTACAACCGTAAACTGTTTCTGATTCAAAGCTGTATAATTCAGTATTCTCTCAGCATATGTTTCTCGAAAGCATTTTAACCATTACGAGAGGTGGAGGGAAAGATTTAAAAAAATTCTAAAAAAAAATTAAACTTGGCCCTCTAAAAAAAAAAAAAATTATCTAGGCACTCATGTAATTGGCACAATGCTTATTTATAGTCTAGAGCTTTAGGACCAGCGTTTATTGGGAAATTTTAAGTCAGCCTACAAGCAACAACCTTCACTCAAGTGTCACACTGGTATCATTCAAGCTTCCTTAACATCCAAGGCAATCTCAGAAAGCCATGTAAGAGGAATCTTCACAGAAATACTTAAAGCTTAATTTTATTTGTTCTTTTAAGATGTACATAGAGTTTAGGGACTCCAAATGTAAGAAAGAAATCGATATAAACTGCAATACAGGGTGCCTAAATCCACTAGCAAGCTCTCAGTTCAAACTGAAGTTCTTCAGAAGCCTAATGTGAGACACCAAATGTATAAAAGACAACCCACAGAGTAGTCAGAGGACATTTTGCATGTAATTACAGATTAAAAGAGAATCAAATGAGTGAGCAGGAACTGAAACCCAACTGCCTACTTCCCCGTTCAGTACCTTCACTACGAATCCGCAGTGAGTCTCCTGCACGCTTTCTTTCTGGCCACATGATTTGGGCACAGCTGGCCATAGAACAGCTCAGCTTCATGAAGAAGACTGAGCCGTGTCCCAGCTGGAACACTGCGTCCTCGCACATGGCTGGGAAGCTGGAGATGTTGGTTTGAACCACCTGAGAGGAGGCAACTTGCAGTCAGGTCTCTCACTTCCTGGCTGACTGCTCTCATCAGCAGACTATTATGCAAAATGCAAGTATTTGCAAAATATGCAAAATCTCCTCCTCTTGAAGAGTAACTCCTGCTCTGTGACAAAGCTGTCCTCAGGAAAGGTCTCTGCATGCTGGATCCCAAATGCACCAAGATGCTTACAATGTAATCCTGAGTTAAATGCTGATCACGGAATCACAGATGTCAGGGGTTGGAAGGGACCTCGAAAGATCATCTAGTCCAAGCAAGCCCCCTGCCACAACAGGATCACCCAGGGTAGGTCACACAGGAAGGCATCCAGGCAGGTTTTGGATCTCTCTAGAGAAGGAGACTCCACAACCTCCCTGGGCAGCCTGTGCCAGGGCTCTGCCACCCTCACAGCGAAAAAGCTTTTCCTAATGTTTTTGTCGAACCTGCTATGCTCCAGCGTGCATCCATTGCCCCTTGTCCTATCATTGGACATCACTGAAAGGAGCCTGGCTCCGTCCTCCTGACACTCACCCTTTAGAGATTTATAAATATTAATGAGGTCACCCCTCAGCCTCCTCTTCTCCAAGCTAAGAGACCCAGCTCCTTCAGCCTTTCCTCATAAGGGAGATGTTCCACTCCCTTCATCATCTTTGTGGCTCTGCACTGGACTCTCTCAAGCAGTTCCCTGTCTCTCTTGAGCTGAGGGGCCCAGAACTGGACACAATATTCCAGATGTGGCCTCACCAGGGCAAAGCAGAGGGGCAGGAGGACCTCTCTTGACCTCCTAGCCATACCCCTTCTAATCCACCCCAGGATGCCATTGGCCTTCTTGGCCACGAGGGCACATTGCTGGCTCATGGTCATCCTGCTGCCCACCAGGACCCCCAGGTCCCTTTCTCCTGCGCTGCTCTCCAGCAGGTCAGTCCCCAACCTATACTGGTACCTGGGGTTGTTCTTTCCCAGATGCAAGACTTTACACTTGCCCTTGCTGAATTTCATAAGATTTCTCCCCACCCAGCCCTCCAGCCTGTCCAGGTCTCTCTGAATGGCAGCACAGCCTGCTGGTGTGTCAGCCACTCCTCCCAGCTTTGTGTCATCAGCAAACTTGCTGACAGTGCTCTCTGTTCCCTCATCCAGGTCGTTGATGAATATATTGAAGAGCACTGGTCCCAGTACTGACCGCTGAGGGACCCCACTAGACACAGGCCTCAGGAAAATGATGGTGCACACAATAAAGTTCAACATTCTCCAATCATTCTTCAAATGGGGCACTGCTTTACAACACACACTTTTGCAATATTTATAAGAATAATTTCTAAGTAGAACGAAATGGATGGAAAAAGTAAAACTTCCTTAATATCTGAGGTTGCCTTTTGCTGAAATGAAATCAAACTTTAGTCTTTTAATCTGAAAATTTAACAAGATTACATTAGCTACTTTCTAAGTTTGTAATATAAGTTTTGAACTTTCATAGTAGTACAAGGACTTGATAAGACAAGAGGTAACAGTTTTAAACTAAAAAGGAGGGGATTTAGACTAGATATAAGGAAGAAATTTTTTACATTGAGGGTGGTGAAACAAGCTGCCCAGAGAGGTGATGAAAGCCCCATCCATGGAAACATCAAGGCCAGGCTGGACTCTTAACATCAGACCAGAATTGCATTTTATTTTTCAGTCTGACCAGAAGCCTCAGTATATAAGCAGAAATGTTAATAACTCTTAGGCTAAACATAATATCCAGGGTGTATTATCTTGCTTTCACCTTCTGTTTCCTCAAGCAGGTGTTCATTGTTAATGTGGTTTTTGGGTCCTCACACCAGTTAAGATGGAAGTCTGCTTATTAATTTTGGTATTTTAATACTTTGTACAAAGTATTAACGTGTCCTTCTGAGTTACTGCAGGTTCCAGTGCTCTACATCTCCTACAAATTAAGGTTCTTTAAAGTCTCTTTGTGAGAATTATTTGCGTAGCACAAACTGTCCCTTTGTGACATTCAGTATCAGCAACATACTCTCGGGGCAACAATGAAAATGTGTACACAGTTTCCTCACATGTAAAATAGAAATGGTGCTATTTACAATTTCATAAATGTGCTGTGGTTACTCAACACTTGTCCTGCAAGCTGCAGCTTTAACCAGTGCTCTTAGCTACCTTAATTACCTCCAAGAAAAATATCTAAACAACTTTTGCAGGAAGATAAGCCACTATATCACTGAAAAAAAACTTCCACAGGCTTCCAAAAATTCAATATGTAAATGTGAATAGACTACCAGTTCTTAAGAAACTACTAAAACTATTGCCTTTTTCCCGTACAAAGGCTACAAATGCAGTGAAATGTAACTGTTACACAACATGGGGAAGCTTTCCAAAGTTCAGATACAAAGCAAAATACAGCCTCCATATCTGTCTGAAACTTTTGCTACCCAGAAATGCAATATATGTATTACTACAACCTCTTATTCAACTATGAATCAGTTTAAACTTAGAAAAATACTCAGATAACAACTGTCTAAGAATGAACATCTATCTTTTGTCTGATATCAGGACAGTGTCATGAAAGAAAAAAAAGACTACAGGAAAAGGACTGCAGCGGTATTAGGTATTTTGAAAGGCATTTTACTGTCCCTCAAGACTTACAGAAAAATATTTAACACCAACAGGATCCTGAAGAAGACGCTCAAATGAAACAGCCCAGCTGGCAACTCTTCTTTCTCGAAGTCGTCGACAGCTCTGAACACTGGGAAGACTAGCATTGCTACTCAGGCTGTTTTCACTGATGCAGTCTTTTAAATCAGTACTATTCAGCTCTGTTAAAAAACAAACAAACAAACAAAAAAGAACAAATCTGTCAATAAAGTATTACACACTTTCACTTTTCAGCATTGTTTACTCGATTTATCACACACCCTGCTCAAGGCCACAGCAGTGCAGCCTTCACAATATCCCTCCACATTTTTACAAGGACCACCTGCATAGAAAAAACAACCCCAAAGATCTCTTACTTTTCTTCTGTTCTACTGGAAAAAAAAAATTAAAAAAATACTGTCTTAAAAGCAATCCCCTGCCAGAAGAGAAAGGGACAGGCACAAAATTAGAGCTTTTTTTCTTGCTCCACAAAATATTTTGCACCAAATTTTCCGGTCATGTTTCTCACCCCATGGGCTGCACTCCTTTGTAAGATTATCCAAGGAAACTGGACCTTCAAGAACCCACCATTCACCAGACAGTGGGCAAAAACCTATTTGGTAATAGGACATAGCAAGATTTCACCATACTCTTAAATCAGTAAGGACAGGTACTCTGCAAAGTTTTTCATGGAAATGAAAGATTCCTGAGAAATACCAAAAATTTAGGAAAGGAGTCAACTGAAGAATACTAAGGAAAAGGAGTAATGAATATCTTCTTCATCCATGGCAAGCAGAGGTATCAAATCATAGATCCTCCATTTATGACAGTTCCTGATAAGAACAGGGATCCATGACTCCCCTCCAGACTCGAGCCCACATAGTACAATAATCTAGCGACTCCAACCTGAGAAATGACCAGATTCTTCAGATCTTGAAAGAAATGGAAGTGCTTTTCGTATTCTGAAAAGTAAATTAACAAGAACCCATATTCAAGCAAACACAACCTTGTGTAGCAGTGTAACTGCTAATTACATGGGCTAACCCCAGATCATCTTTGTCATGTATCAGTAAACAGAATATGCACCAAAAAAAAACAGTTTTAAATGACCACTTGTTCACAAGTGTTAAAGCGAAAGAACTGGCTGCTTTAATTAAAAGACTGAGCTGTACACAACAGGGTCCCATTCACAAACGTGCCATTTATTTGCTGCTTGCCCTTTTACAAACCCCAGCTCTCTCCATCTCTCGGTTTACACAAATGTAGAACTGGTATAGTTGTACTCACAGACACACACTTCACAGAGGTGATCTGAGGTTTAATTCATTGCGAAGACACAACTAAATAAAGCCCTGAGCTACCTGGTCTGATCTCATAATGGATGCCCAACTGAATGAGATTCTGTGATGAAGAGATAATAAAAAGTAGGAAAATTAGCAGGAATAAATGTGAGAAAATAATATCCTCAAACAAAATAGATGGTATCTTCAGTAATTACATGCCAAATGGAAAAGCAAATGCGTAGCTCACTATAAATGTAAACTGACTGAGAAAGCTGAATTCATACCCAGTAAGAAACGGCCTGTTCTTCACAGGGCTATTTTTATTGTTTGTTCCTCTCAGTTAATCACCTGGACTAACTAAAGCAAGAATTAATTTCACCAAAATCACTACTTTAGTCTCTCTAGGTCTCTTTTCTGTTATATGTATTTCAAAGCACTTTGCATTTCCAAATTCTACGTTACAAAAACACTTCTGTTCCTCCCTACAAGTATGAACTTTGGAAAAAAGGAATGTTCAGAGATAATTATAAGCAAAGGAAAAAGTTATAAAGATAGTTGTAAAGATTAAAAAAAAATTATGAAAAAATAGTTCTGAAACTTCATTTTCAAATGCATTCTGTAGCTCAGAAATATTTACGAAGATGTAACAGTTAACTACTACAACCTTCTGTAAGTAAAGTTACTTTTTAAGTCAAAATAAGACAAAGATACAGAATTAGATTAGGGAAGAATGAGAGTATAACTTTCTATTTTCAAAAAGGACAATGTTTAAGTACCATCATAACACATCAGGTATATAAATATTTTTCATTGCTTAATCATCATACTAATCAAAACAGTCATCAAATAATGCCAAATTTTCTTATAACAAATATTTATTATCTTTTAAGACATGTGAAAGAGCATAACCAAGCCAACTGTTAGCTTCATTAGAGAACACCCGTCACCACAGTGAAATTACTGTAAAAGAAGCTAATGTGAATCTGAACAGAACTATATCTAAATTTATTATCTGAAGTTTTTTTGCTTTAACTCTGCAGGTGGATATGTTTTATTTTAGAGTCCAGGATACAAACAGACACCCACTTCCTGGTAGATCTGGAACAGTTTCAGATACCACCTCATTCCAAGAGGGTTCAGTCCTCAGCATTCTCCAGTGATGGATGATGAACACTTGCAAGCTCCTTTCAGGCAAAATCACAAAGGTAAACTCAGCCCACACACCAAACTATTGAAACCTACATGGCTGACAGAGGGAAATTAGGGAGTAGCCACACCAAGCGCTCAACTCTAAATCCACCAGTCACCGTGCCTTAGGACTCAGAAGGGATTGCCCAACGGCAGGCACAGCAGTCATTAGCAGGTCAGCTTCACCTTCCCCCCTCCCAGTGTCGGCTGCTCAGTTTCCCAGTGGGTGACTGGTAACTACCCAGAATTACGAGCAGCTGCTCGCTCTCTCCAGCTTGTCAGAGTTAATTTGCTCTGAACCACCTTGGGCTCTAGTTCCTCTGATACGCTGCTGACTCTGGAGGGCCCATGAAAACAAATGAACCACATAAGACTGCATTTTCAGTAACTTCAAGAGCTGCTGGCACAGGCCCTCCAATGTGTTAAAGCAGCATTAAGGGATTACTCATTCACAGCAAACTGTCTCAGCTCTGGTGCATTTTATTCAGCTAATTCAGATGTTTTCAGAAAGAACTGTTTGAATCCATGCTTAATCCTGACAGTGTTTGGGTTTTCTTCCTTAAAGTAAAAACGCAGTCAGTTTACTTTTAAAATCCGTACAGATTTCTGTTGGGGTGCCTGTCAGCCTGAAAACAATGGAGAACAAGGTTCTTTCCCACAAAAGGTTTGATTATTCCAATTTCTTTTGCCACATAGATCAACAGTTGCAGTTAAACCAGTCACAGCCTAGTGCAGGTGTACCATTTAGAACCAAAGAAAGATCGGATGGGAAGAAAAAAAATCACCAACTATGACAGTAGTACAAAATTTACCCCAAGCACGCTTAAATGCAGGCTGTATAAGCCGTACCTCTCACTCCACTCCTCTTGCAGAGGAATGTTTCCAGTGTAAGAGTTCAGTGTCAGGTTTCCTGACTGTCACAGCCCACCTCGGAAAGCAGGAATGGAGACACTTTCTGACTGTCACATATTTCATCTAATGAGCACTCCGTGATGACCATTAGAGGAAACACAGAGCTACGATTCCGACCCTCAAACATTCTAACGGCAAGGCTGTCGTGCAAAGTGGCCTCCTCCCTCTTGTTAAGCGTTTAAAAAAAGAAAGCTAGCTATTGAGAATCGCAGGATGCGAAAGGAGTTTACTGTGAAAACCCCAACTCAGGTGCATGGACAACTTAGCAGCGTTGTGGAGTATCCCAATGCCTGCCTGCCTTTCTCTTCACTGCGTGGAAGTACCAACTCATCTTGCACTACCTGTAAAACGAGGCTCCTTACTCAAACATTCCGAATCCTGGGGACCTAAATTTATGTTTATTCTCTTTGAGAGCCACCATACCTAGCAATAAAGTACTACTTTCTGTGCAAATTCTTTTAGTTTCATTTATTACCTTCTTTCAAGACTGAATTGACACAGAATGCTTTCTAAAAATCCTCAAAAGTCAGTATTTTACATCTTTTGTGTTTACACACTCTGGAGGATCCTGGTTTTATTTATTTTAGAAAACCAGCATTATGTAAGAAAACGCAGGCATGTAATCAGCTAAAATGTTGAAAGTACTCAGGATAAGATGGCTCTGAAAGTTCTGATTTAAATCATATAAAGCAGTAAGTCTGAACACAATTAATTAAGGGTATTTTTGTATGCATTTGTTTATAAAATCCACACACATTTTTCAACCTACAAATACCTTTTATTCTTGTGAGAAACTACATGTATTCCTCATAATCATTGGAATCTACATTTGCATAATTAAGATATTCCAGTTAGTCACTAAACACATTACCTGGATAAAGCTGGTAAGAACCACTGTGGTGCCACTTAATCAAATACTTCAAGCCATTCACTGAAAGCCATCCTTCTGAATCCATACCAGGTTCAGCTGTATCGTCCCGGAACCCATTGGGTGCAGATCAGTCTTACCGTACGGCACATTGTTCCTCTGCAACTCCGGGATAAGAGAAGCTAAAACATTTCCCCCCAGCAACTCCTGGCAGCCTCTAACACCCTTCTAAACAAACTGATTCTCTACCCTCATGGCTTCAAGCAGGAGAAGGCAATAGTATACTTAACACAAAGCATTATAAAATGCTACATAAATAATTTAAAGAAAAGACCTTTTGCCACTGCTGCTAAAGGAACTTAAATTATTTATGATGCAGTGGAACACAGCTAGAGCAGACACGCGCTGCCAATGCAACTGACAAATACGTCATATACCTGTTGGAGGAAGTAATCCATCTGTATCTAGAGTGTAAAGGATGTAAACAATATTTTTTGTCTTATTTTGGACTTCATTGAAGATTTTTTGCTCTACCTTCTTTAGTTAGTTTTTAAAATAGAGTTTTACATTGTTTATTACTGTAAACATCAGAAAAAGTCTTTTAAGAAGGCTTTTCCATATGCAAATTCTTCCCAGGTGATGAACACTAAACCCAACAATCAGCAAAAACTACTGCAAAGTATTATCTTAGGAAAATTATCTGTTACGCTTCTGTATCTGTTATGCTTATGTATTTGGAAATAACAGACTTCAGCTGTGTGGAAGTGATCTCTGTAGGGAATAGCAGCTAAGAACTGACTTAAGACATTCCCAGCAGCTCAGATACCTTATCAGCTGTCTGGGAGATGAACGATGATGTACTTCTATTATATGTCTTTGAACTTTAAGTTTTGCCCTTTGTAAAGTGCCATCTGGGTATCAGTAGCCACACCAGACATTAGCTGAGGACTACGGATCATCCCTGTGATGATTTAGAGGGCACAGTGCTCAAACCATCAGCCCCAGCCTGCCTGCTGTGCACGCACTCCCACTACTCCTACAGTCAGCAGGAATGGGCAGTTTCTGAGATGGGAAGCAGGAGAAATCTGCTAACTACAGGTTGTTGTAGTGACATCAAATGGTTTCTGCTACTCCTTGAGCATAGGTGCTGCAAATTAACTGATCTATAGCAGCAATCTTGCATCTAAGCATTATTACAGTTAGTATTCTGATTGTCTGCAATTCATTAAGCAAATCTATTAAGAGTTGCTACCGGTCAGGATCTCTGGAAAAACCGCGAAAATATCTATAATTTTTACAGGTTACCTATCTTGCAAAGCCCAGGTGCACAGTTTTGGCTGATGAGAACAACCCAGCCATGGATGAACATCCATGATGAGAACATCTCAGCTGAGTTACCGTGTAAAATAAACACAACAATAAATTTCCCTTCCCAGACTAAAGCTTAACGACAGTACTTACAGCATGGAATCATAGAACACCTTGGGTTGGAAGGGACCTTTAAAGGTCAAATCTAATTGTATGTACAAATGTTAGTATTAAGATTTACTCTAGGAAGGGAAGTATGCACTGCTTTACTAATGGTTACACTAGTGACAATTTCTCTAATCTAACCAGCCCTAAAATGTGTAGATCTGTGGATCTATTAATGAATTAGTGAGATTAGAGAAGATTGGAAAAAAATCAGTGCTGTGAAATATTCAATAAAAGTTAAAGCCTGAAAATGTAATTCAGACACAAACCAGATCTTTTTACTCAGTGCAGCTCTAAACGAAATGAACTTTTTATTTCATTTCACTTTTTCTGGTTGCAGTCACTCTGGTTCTTATTCTTCCAATCCACTTTTTATGTATTTAAGCACTGATTCGCTATTACTCAGTATAGTTCTACTACTGCTTTTTACATAAATTACACTTCCCCTCCTTTAAACAGCATTTAACAATGAATAGAGAGTCCATGTGAAAACTTCAGCACTATCTACAACTAGCATATCTTACTGTCTGTTCTTTCACCTCTGCAACCTATATGGCCCTTAGATTTCATGACTGTATAGAACTAATTGTGAAAAAACAATTACCTACAGAGTTGGAATTTAATACAAAAGTCATACTGGAAGATTGAAAATAAGTCAAATCTTTCAAATAATTTTTGACCTGGAAGCATAAAAAGCTTGAAATGACTACCATATGACTACCACAATGGGGATCTCCAAGTTTGAATAGGCAACACAAGTAAAATAATTTTCATTAACACGGAACAAGAATTCTGAAGGAGACAAGATGCAAGTACCTTCCATTTTAGCTAAAAAAGATAAAAGTTTTTGTCCCTCAGCACCTGGAACTTAATTCAACTACAGTCTCAAACAAAGCCTGTGCTTTCAAACAGGTAACATTTGAGGGGGAGAAAAACATATTTTTCCCACAAAAACATAGGCTACACTTTAGAATTAGAAAGCAGAATAGACACAATTATTTTGTTTCCTCTTTTTGTCACTTCACAGGCCATATAGAGACAATCTATCTTCTCACCTAGACAGACGTATTGTTACAGCAGTGGACTGTACTGGCAGTAAACAAGAAAAATACCTGACAAAGTGAGCCAGCCACTGGAAAATGGCTCCATCAAAAGGACCAAAACAGTAATGTTTCTCTCAACTGCAGTTTTAGTTTTGCAAAGAGTCAGAAATTAGGACATGATGGGAGTTTTGTAAACAGTATAGCTAATTTTGCATTTACATTTGCATGTAATATAAAAAATTATCCTTACCACTGCATTAATTTCACTGCATTAATTACAGCAGCACAGTTTGTCCCATTTTATTTAATAAAATTGTCAAAGAATAGCAAGCATAATAGTGAGTTTCTTTCCTGGATCAAGTGAACCAACTCCTGCCAAGCAAGACAAGCGAAAAAAGCAATCTCTCGTATATCCTAAACTACACAAATTCCTTTATTCCATTAAGGAAGCATACTTAAACTGTTTCAATTAACATCAAAGGTTCAGAGAAATCATCTTCCAATGTTTCATAAAGAGCCTTTTAAAACATTAAAGCCATGTTAAAATCAAAACAAACAAGTGATGTAAAAAAAGTTTAGTTTAGAGTCCAGAACTGCAAAAGCACCCCACTGAGATTTTTATAAATATCAAATTACTTACCCTCTTCTCAAAATGCATCACACTGTAAAGAAATTTCAACCTCTACAAATGCACCAACTCTGCTTACAACTTAGTAGCTACCACATCTCTCTTCAAAAGCAAACAGAGTATGTAAGGGACAATAAAAGAGAGAACAAGATTTTATCTACCATCCAATTACACCAAAGTCTACTAGCTCTGCCTCTTTATTTTATTATGAATAAAGAAGCCTAGTTATAATAAAAACATGCACATATAGAGATTTGCCACCAAAAAATTATGCAAATGAACCAGTGAAAGTACATGAACATAATTCTTCAATATTCCCAAAGAAGTCACAGAGTTCTGCACCCCTTGGGCTCACACCTTGTAACCTGTCACCTTATTTCCCACATATTATATCGCTTAATGTGGAAAACTGGTTCTTTTTCATTATAAAAGTAAAAAGAAGCTTCTGCTTACCTCCATCAGAAACAGTTGCTGACTGCAATAAGAAAGAGAAAAATAAGTGTTACTTAAGTTTCATGGCAAATATTAGTAATCTCTGAGCTACACGTAATATTGGAAGTGTTGGCTACTTTTATCATCTTATTAACAACAGATAACATGAGGGAGGAAAATCTAAAGAAACCAGCTGTTACTTTCTCACAGATGTTTCCTCCCCACCATGAAATTCACCCCAGGACTTTTAACCACTGTCCTGGAACTCGATCCCACTATTATTTACTGGACAGAGTATTTCCAACCATGAGCACTTCCAGCAGTCCCTCTTGGATGAACAGAGCCAATCAGTTGGTTCATGTGAGAAAGCAGGCACCTTAAAAACTGTCCTGTAAAGGCTTAAAATGAAAACAACAACTCATATACTTCATTCTGTTGCAGTATCTGGAGGTATGTGTTCTACAATTCTATGATTCTATGGCATGTGGAATCAAAATTAAAGCTCAGTATGTTGTCAAGATGACTCTGAAAACTCCCCCTGGCAACCACTTCAGACTTCCCTAGAGCCAAAGGGATTTTAAGAGGGTTTCCAATAAGGCAGGTAAAAACTCTTCACCATCTCTACCAGTATTTCACATCAAATTTCCAAGGACAATTAGTCCTTTAGTGAAAGGTTGATGTTTATGTGCTAATCTGTCCTAAACTTCTCACCTTTAATCACTAATTACCTCAAGGCAGCTCATGTTTCTGTAAAACCAAGTAGGTGACCATTTCGCCAAAATATACTCCAGTGCTTGCACCCTGAAACTCAGTTGAGTGAAAGACTAAAAGGACAGTTGATTTTTAGATTTAAGTTTGTATTGATTTTAATGCCTATTAAAAATTATTATTTTAGTTTGGGGAATCTTTTCTTGGTCATTTAAAGTGTCCTTGAACCTTTCAGTAACTTTCTAAATAGTTAAAAAGAAACTCTCTTATTTTGTACTTATTTTGTGCTCTTTAAAAAGCTAGGAAAGAATGCCCTGTATTATCTACAATTGCAAGACAGAAAATACTCAGCAGAAAAAAAAGTACATATATACGTAACAAGAGAAAAACTCTCTCTCCATAGTTTGCCTGTATTTTCCAATCCTGGCAACAAACACCCCCTCTTCCCTTCAAAATCCACAAAAAACCTGTAGTAATCCATAAAAGAATATCTTCTCCTTTCTTTCTCTTCCCTATTTCACTGCAGGATCCCACACCGCTGTTAACACTATCTGAGGTACATCACTCGTCACAAACCGTTGTGGCCTCACCACCCCTATCAGCAGCAGAGGATCTGATCTCATTTTTAATACAAGTATTCTTCAAAGTCTAAACTACTCTCTATTGACACCCTCCTCTGGTGCTAGTTCAGACAAATACGTCTTCCACGGAAAAGATCAGAAAAGCGATGGCACTTCTTGTTTAACTACACAAATAAATGCTTCCGAATCTGTGACGCATAATAATATAATCAGAAGTCTTTGCGGGCCTCTCATTTTTTTCTTAATAGCACTGCTTCAGGTGTCAAAAAAAGTACTTATGTTTTGGGTACAGGTCTTCAGTGAGGTTTAGGACAACTTTTCTACTTTTGTTTTGCGCAGAAGTCTAGCAAGCATACTATGCATTCAGAATCCGTAACTTAATTCATGTTTGTAATTTAGTAAATTTAATTTACATTGCTGAAATCTGTTTTATAAATATGATTGCTTCTAATTTCCTATTCATATACTCTCAGAACAGCTGATGAATAAACAATTTCAATGTCGTTTCTCAAATAATGAAGAAAAAGATGACTGCAAGTAACAGTATCAGTTTACAGATTAGACAGAAAAAACAAAAATACTTTCAAAATATATACACTTTAGTAATGCTCATTTACTTTGACATGAATCTAGATTCAAATGCTAGGTACAATTCTCCTGCATGTTTTTAAGAGGTATCAAACAAAACAAACAGGATTCTCATGATAGTAAAAATAATATTTACACTGCTTTTTTTCCAAAAATTGGCAAATTAACAATTGTAAAATACCATTTCAAAGGACAATCTCAAACATTACAGTAACAGTACCACTTAATCAAGTTCTATGGTCAACAAGATACGGTTTTACCTCAACCCATTTAGCATAAGTTAATGCAGTGAGCTTTCTACACACCATGGGTTGGCTTTGTCCGTTTATTTTCTTTGGCTAATGCATGTTACACCACATGCATCAACAGTCTCTGCAACCAAGGCCTTAGCAACTATTATGTCTAAATATTAATAAAAGAAATAGTACCCATAGGAAGATCAGAATTTCTTATATAAATATCAACCACCTATTTCTGTGCTATCAAGATATTTCAAATTTCCCTTTCGTTTTCACATATTCCAACTATATGTTTGGGGGTTTTCTAAATCACAGTGTCACTAAAACTACCCAGCGCATTCCAAGTACTACCAGCTAACTTCTGTTGGTCACAGAATAAAATTAATTTTGAGAACATTTCTTTAAATTCATCTATGTAACCAAACTAAATCCACTTAATTCGACAAAACCAGTTAGAAACTAAAGCTTGTAATTATTTGTAAGAATTCACAGTAATATGCTCAAAACATGTTTGTGAGTACTTAGAAATCTTAATATAAACCTGTCAGAAACTGCATGCAGTGCACATTTAGACAAAGCAGTTTCTCTTCTAAACTGTTCAGCTGAAACTTGTCTAGATTCGTCCAAAGGTGTAAGTTGCAAGACCAGATTTTTTAAAATATTATGATGATCTCATTGTAAAAATTCACTGTATCTTGGGGGCCGTTCTTCATTCTTCAGTGCTCATGCTTACCACCACTGAAGGCTCTTCAGGACAAAACTTGATCAACTACATATATAACGTTTGATTATTTTATGAAATGTAACACTTAACCATATACATTTTAAGAACTACCTATTAAAAAAATTATGTACTAAGAAGCTATGAAATGGAACAGTTCCTGTATGCAGCCTTTTCTGAAAAATGACAAAGGATAGGGTATGACACTCTGCCAGTTAGGGCTAATGTGAAGATTAAAAAAGTGACAGGACATATTTGTATTCATTTTGTGAATGTACATATGAAACACCACCCAGTGATAAAATCTAATTGCATTCAACCCTCAAATCTTTCACAACCAGATGAGAACTGAAATTAGCTCTTCAGATTACTCTGACTTCAGATCACCTCAACAGATGGGTTTACGCAAAAGCCCGTAGTATATTCCAGGAGTCTGATGGTAAAAAATTACCAAAACTTGAAAAAATAAATCTTGCTTAGGAAAACTAAAATGTCTTCCATATATCTCTTCAAGGAAACTCTGCTTGCCTATCCAGCTGGATTAGCAGCTGAGGTACACAGACACTTACAACCCCCACAAAGGTGGAGGATGCAACTCTCTTCCTCACACTTCAGGGTAAGACCTTGATCCCTGGGACCCAAGTGAGGAGCTCAGCACCAGGGCCAGCCAGCTGAGCCGTGGCTTTCCACGTCTCCTACACCTTAAAGGAAGTTCTAGGTCTCTGTAAACTGGCAAATCCTTCAGCATATATTAGATAGCGTGAAGTTCTGATTAAGAGAAAAATACATAAAATTTCTCTTTGCATCGTCTGTTTTTGCTAGGTGGAAACACCAGCAGGGCCCATGAGTTTTTTGATGATGTGTTCAGGATCTGCTTGCAACAAATCCAGGAGTATTAGCTCACAATACCCAACAGGAAGAAAACTACTTTGTGAGGCCACAACTTTCCCCCTCATCCCCAACAGAAATAGAAAACGTAGTATCTTACACCAGCAACAGGGTAAAAAGGGAGAGAGGGCAAAAAGGAGAATAATTCATAAAGTTGAAAGAGCCTGTATCTTTTAGCTTTTGTGGTCTATAACCTGCTAGATGTGTGCACCACGGCATGAAACTAGTCCAATGACATCTCTCAGTTGACAGAAACTCTTATCCAGAAAATCCAGTTAGGTCCATTTTACATGTTCCATTTTACACAGATCAGGTCCCAGAAAACTAAGTGTCGTCAAACTCTGCCCTTATAATATGATGCAGAAAACCCCAAAATACCCTGCTCGTATCTCAGACATTACACCGAGCAACTAAATCCATGTGTACTGACTACCCAGATAACACCATACAAAAAGGACATTTTTCTCCAGCTCAAGATTTGTGATTCAAGTCAAAGTCATGCTCAAGCACTTGAGTAGAACAAAAGGAGAGATGGGCATAGCGGGAGGGGTGACACATACTAGGAAATGCCAGGCCTCGGCAATAAAATGGAGCAACATGAAATCATCTGTGCTAATAGAATGTGGGTGAGTCAAAAAAGAGACATCTATTTCCAACTCCTTATGAGATGCAGAGGGATAAAATCTATAAGGAGCGTGAAGACACATTCTGATAATGACAAAATCACTGACTAGAGAGAAACATCTATTTCTCTCCTGGGCATCCAGAAATATTCGGGAGGAAAGGGATTAAAAATGACCTCTCTGTGCATCCTTTCTAAAGCACACTTTCTTCCAACACAGGCATTGACTTTTTGCTTCATCTAAAGAATTCTCTGGCTTCTGCCTTCAGAATCTCATAGACTTGCCTAGTACAAGATTACACTACACACTGTCTTACAAAAGCCATTCTAATTAAGCCTTTCACCCTGGAACAGCACGCCTAGCTCCACCAAACTCCTGAACTGATTTTCTCAAATGATTTCAAGAATACAAAATAAGTTTGGGAAACTCGTGTTCTCTAAGAGATGGAACACTGGAGATTAACAGACTGAATAGAAATAGGCAACTTTCAAACATTCTGTCACTGAGCTCAGGGAAAGCCTGTCCCTCAGTCGACTGTCTGCTTGCATCTCGCTTTGTTCAAATTCCTCATTAAATCACCTGAAGCAACTTCTCCTTTTGCCAAGGTACGAATTATGAGCCAGTCTGTAGATCTTCAGTCACATTACTACAGGACTTACATTACATACACTTATTTCTATGCTAAATACATGGTATCATTAACACTGTAAAAATGCCATGAACTCCAGTGATCTCTGGGAGGGTGACTATGTCTCAAAATATGATTTACATTGTTCTACCATTTAAAATAAAAAAAATAAATCCATGTTACTTATAAATTATTACTAGATTGTCCTTCTAATAAATACTGTCAACTGTACTTCCACCTGAATATTACAGTAATAGTATCATATTTTATCTTCATTTCAAAATATTACTGCAATTAATTTCATGATTTAGAGTTCTGTGAGAAGGATGCCCCCTCAGAATACCACTTAAAAGAGGGCTATTACATAATTTGTCTTTTCAATTCTCTACCACCAAAGAAGTGCATTTATAATAGTTAATGCAAAAGTATTATAGATGTAAGAATTGCTGAGGGGAAAAAAAATACAGTATAACTACAACAATTTTACTTAACACATTCTTCTCTGAAGTTTAAATATTTTTGTGAAATATTTGTTTTAAAAAAAATACCTGAACTGTAAATGATGTGACATTTGGAATTCCTTTAAGAAATAAATGTTCAACTTTATACCCCAAACAAAATAAATCATATCACATATAAACACAGTGCCTTAAATGCCAAATCCATCCCTAAAATTATTTTGATAAAGCTATATACAAAATATTTTACCTAAAGATAGAATACTGATATAATGGTACAGAAAGCATATATAAAATACATTGCATAGAAATAAAAAGTAGGCACAGATTACAAACATACTGCGTTTTTAGCTTTATACAAATTGGGCACAGTTCATAAATACCTCTCAAAATCTGAATGTTAGTTGGTACAGTATGATTCCCTTTCTCTGATAATAAAACACAATGTTTTCATTTACAAAGGAATTTTAACTCAAATACTTTAAAGAAAAAAAAAGTTCAAATGCTAAGCAAAAGGCATTCTGAAGCTCATAACATCCTTCTCTAATTTCTTGCCAATAACAATAGGCTTTTCTAATTTCTCACTGCACTGATGCCTTGCCTTAGCTAAATATAATTCGTATCACTTACCCGCTCTTCG
This sequence comes from Trogon surrucura, assembly GCA_020746105.1. Classification (NCBI taxonomy): domain Eukaryota; kingdom Metazoa; phylum Chordata; class Aves; order Trogoniformes; family Trogonidae; genus Trogon; species Trogon surrucura. Next base: position 71,651,117 of record CM036620.1, read on the forward strand.
TAAGAAACAGCAGTTATTTTTCCTAACAGTACTCTTCCTAAATTCATCTTCACTTAATGTGGAAAAAGCATGTCCTTAACACATAAGCTTCTCAAAGATTAAACTAAAAAATTCAACCCTGTTCCATGCCTGTACATGCCAGCAAAGTTTAAAGGCATTTCGTATGAAGTTCTATTTTACTCCCTTTATGTTACCCATAGCAACAGGCCAATGCAGGAAGCTGTGGTTCGTCAGGGATTCAGATTAGATCTCAATTATCTCTCACCAGAAAAGCTAGATCACTTTATATAAATCATGCTGATCGTATTTTAAAACGTTTCCTATAACAAATCAGGAAAATAAAACGACGTTGATTTGTGTGATATTCCTGTATTCAATAAAACAGATTTCCAAGACAGTTTTCAGAAAAACATCAGTTAATCACCCTAACATTAGTTATAGAAACATTTACATAGTAAACCACTATTTTCAGAGGTTTACATAATGCAAGCCAGAACGAAGTAGGACCTCAAACGGTCTATTCTGCTTAACTTTTCAGTGGTTAACGCTATAAATCACACGTAAAAATCTGCAGCACAAGAAAACTTGGCGTATTTGCTCAAAGCTAGGAGCAGCCCGTTGTCACTAAAGGCAAAAAATTCTCCTTTCAGAAATCAACTGATGCTCTGCCCTTCCTTCCTCACTACCTGATCCTGTGCTCAACTGATGCCAAGGCAGCTCTGTGCACAGCGCCTTAGGAAGAGGGAGCAAACTAGCCCACTGGTAATGTCAGAGGGAAGTGCCAGCAACTTGCCTGTGACAGCAGAGTCTTCAAGAGACTGTATATGGAAAGCACAGGATTTCATGAAGTTTGCTGCTCTTCACAGGTAAACAGCGATAGCACCTAAACCATTCACTGCTGTTATTTTGTAAACAATTAGAATACAATTTTGTACTGCAAATAAACACCAGAACTGCAAGTTGGGCATGATCTCTGGGCATTTTCTGGCTAGTGGGATGTCCTTAAAGCCAAGGTGGACTTACTAGGAGGAGTTCAGGTAACAGGAATCTTCTCCCTTGATCAAAGCAGCATGTGGAATCGCTCACATCCATCCAGTTCCTAGGTTAAGCTCTTTAGTATAAACACAACCCTATGAAGAAGGCAAATATTACCCTGAACTTAGAAAATGATGCAAAAAGAACTTAAGAGTCTTTCCTCAAGATGTCAAAATTGGCTTGCAAAAGGCAGTCCAAGTCTACACATCTTCCCGTTCTGGGATTTAGGATGAAGAAACTTGGTTGACAGAAAAAACTCAATCTTCTCAATTTAATTTAGAGCAATCAGAGAAGAAATTTTAAGCTAATTGCAGATGACAACTGAGGAAGCACACTTTAACAGGCATTCCGGAGACATAAGCAAATTGCTGCAACAGACAAAAGTTCATTGTATGATTGATTACTTGTTTGAAGAGGCACACCACTGCGTGTTTGAATGCTGTCTTCTACAAGTATTTAATACCATGAAGAAATGCAATGGAAACAAATGGGTGGGTAGACAGGAAGGAATGTGGTTTATGAATTACACCTATTATTTTAGGACTTAAGAAGCAAATGCCCTCTGATACTTGCACAGAACGTCAGTTTTACTATGTGGATAAACACTAAAAATTATGATTTTGTAAAGAAAAAGAGCCAGAGCTGTTTAAGTACTGCATTTTGCCTGACGCAAAAATCACGTGGGATGCAGGATTTATTTTCTCTGTCAATATCTTAACCTAACAGCAACACCATTATGAATTTGCAGGTGGCCAAGTGCATAACAATCCTTACATTGGATAAGTAAAAAGCACAAACAGATCAGAAATGTCTAGAGAACTTTCCTGTGAACACCCCTTTGGGATAAAATAAAAAAAGGACTTTATCAATAAGTGTTTACTTAATGCTCAACCTAAGCCCTCTAGGAATCACACAGAAAGATCGAATGTACTACTAGAGTTTTAACAGATAAGAAGGCTGTTATCCATAAGGACACAAGAACAATTAGGAGAAAAATAACCCCACATGCAAGGGGATGTAGCTGCAAAACCAGGAGTTCACCAGAGCGACTGTAGTGACCATTGTTAGGAACACTGTGTGTGGGCAATGTTTCATACATTCTAGGCACTCATACTTGGCATTATAAACCAAATAATCCCCTAGTTTAAACAGACCTTTAGAGTTGCTGACTTTCAACTAAGCATTGCATGTCCACATTTTTTCCATGCAGTGACTCTACTAGCACCACAAATAAGCTCTACCAATTAGGCGGTACCAGGTAATGACAATGGCTGTGAAATGTCATGTGACTCTGAAAGCCCTTTAAAAAATTCCTATCACTCTGCATCTTCACAGGTTATTTTAGCAGTTGCCAGATTCAAAACCTTGTGATCTGGTGTACCCTATCTGTAAACCAGGCAGGCAACTCAAAAGTTCAAAGGTCAAAAGCAGAAGGAACGTTAACGTGCAAAGCTTTTAATGGAAAGTGTTGAAATATGACACAACAGCTTTAAAAATCTTATTCAGATGCACCAAAGGCGACATTTGTAAACCCACATCCATCTGCTTAGAAACTAAACTGTGGGAAGGGGTAGAGACCCCAGATAGGGTTGATTTGTTTTTCTCTGCTACCCTCCCTCCACTTCCTGCTCATATTTTCTTCTGTACATTTGTTTTCGGAGCAGAAAAAGCCAAGGAGAAGGCTACAATGACAGGAAGCCCAGGTAAGTTTTAACTTGTCAAAAGATGAACACGATTTAATATATCCCCTGACTCCTAAAAGCAGAAAACACACAGAAACACCAGGCAACCAGGAAGAGGCAACCTCCTGACCCAGCTCCACACAAACTCCTAAAGCCAACCAGACACTGGCAGAACGCGCCACCAAACACCTCCAATCTCAGCCACACCAAGGATTTCTTTTCTCGCGGTTAAGTCACGACCGCTCGCATCCAAGCCGGAGACAATAAAAAACGTAAGGACACGACTTGGTTCGCGGACCCCTGCTACGGAAATAAAAAGCAGGGGTGCCAAAAAGCCTACGCTCAAACCCAGGAAGCCTCGCTATGAAATAAAACGGCATAAAAGAAAAATAAAAAAAAAAAAGAAGAAACCAACGCGTCGCCACGAGCCGCGGGTCGCGCCGGCGCTCGCGGGGCTGCTCCGCGCGCCCCCTGCCGGCCGCCCCCGCCCTCCCCACACCCCCTCCCCGCGCCGCCTCACGCGGGTTTCGCCGCCCCGAGCCCCGCGCGCCGCTCCCCGCTGCGGCCGAAAAGGCTCCGGGCAGAGCCGCGCTTCGCCCAAACGCCCCTTTTTTTTAAATAAAAGGCTTATTTTTTTTTTTCTTCCTTCCGTTGGTCAGCGTTGTAAGACGACTCAATTCTCTCTGCACTAATAAAAACCACGCAGAACCAGCGCTGGCTCGCGCGTCCACATGGAAAGCGACTCGCAGCCCAGCAATAAATTAAAAATAAGCTGCACGTTAAGGAGGATGTGATTAAGCGACCGGTCACCCAGACACATCACGCCGCTTCTGACTCTCCTACTATTGCAGATGGAGCCTCGAAAATCAATAGATTTTGCGGAAACAAACGTAAAACTGAGCACGAAAACTGCTAATTCTTAAGTAAACGATGCCTGTTTATCTTTCCAAGTCTTGCAATTGTTTCTTTCCTTTTTTTTTTCCCTTGGTTCAAAAGCTGATACTGTTGCTGCCATATTTTCAGCATTAAAGATAATAATACTCTGAGATATACAGGCATAAAGGATAAAATTATAATGTCAAAATTTGGCAGTACAGCAAGGACCTTCTCTTACAAAAAAAAAAAAAAGGTGTTTTCTGAGCAACAAGAAGCTAAAACTAGTCTGAAGTCTCTACATCCCAGAAATTTTGTATTCTATGAATACTTTTCATTTATTTTTGGTTATTTTAGTAACTCATACCATCTGGATTCTGTTCTGTTGGATAAATATCCAGCTGGAAGGAAAAGATCACTTTAGTTACACACCTTAAAAAAACCACTGTAACAATCAGAAGGTAACTTATAACTCTAACATGACACTCTTGCTTTACAGAAACACGTGCAAGTACAGTGAAAATAAAGATTTTAAAAAAACTTTAGGAAAGAATCTGTGTATCTACTATACTTACTCCACATTTAAAAAACAGTACAATACTGAAGAGAGATTTAAAACATCTATAAAAATGGTGTATTCTTAATTTCATAAAAGAGCTTATATAGAAAGTCAACTTAAATACTTATACTTACGAACTTTGTCTCTTTAAAACCTCACTGAATCCTTAGAAGCAATATTTACCATATTTCACTGCAAGATTTCTTAGCTCGGAAGACTACTCATTAAACCATATTCCTGTTTTCTGTTCGCTTTAGACAAACAAAACTTTATACTTACAGACACTTGACTATCAGTAAAAGTTTTCTCCATGTATAAATAGTTTAATAGATCATTGTTAAGAAACAGCCCCTTCAACTTTATTATTATGCTCTTTCTGAACACATATTTACTTCTTCCAGAGTCCAGTAAAAAAATGAGGCTTCTCTCTCTGTTGCCCTATCAACACCTCTCCCTTTCTCCTCCCTCCCCAGCACATTCTCCGCCCTCAATACTGGTTCCGTATCTTCTCATCAAAAGGAACAGGCAGCTTTTAAAATGGTGTTTAGGCAGGTCCTGCGTAACAATAAAGCTGCTGGAAAGACAACAGCACGCTGCTGAGGAATCTGTGAATGCGAAATGCATTTGGTAAGGGCCTACAGGACTCCGTCTTAAGCGTTTGTCCAAACTTGTTTCGGCATTGAGTCAACATCGCTCTCTCCTCCCAAAGTATTCTCTCTTTTAATACATTCCCCTTTGATGAGCGTATTAGCTGAATGAACTAGGTCACCTAGTAAAGTAAAAATACTTAAAATATAATCCAAAAAACACTGTAACAAAAAATTGTTAAAACTTGTAAGGCTTACAGCAAATTTCTTTCAGTTTGTGGCATGTAGGTACACGTCTCAGTGCGATCACAATCGCATGTATGCGTATTATGCAATCTCGCTCATCCTACCAAAACGCTCCGTGTTCTTTTGAGTAAGCGGGGCATCGGCATTTACAAGGATCGCGTTCCAAGTGAAATGTGATTCTCGTAATTTTCAATACCACACCTACTCTCCAGACAGACCAGCAATATCTGTGTACTTCCAGAAAGAACTGCACACACCTTCTGCCCAAGGAACAATGCTTAAATACCATCCTTCTGCACTCCCGTCCAGAGGAAAGTAGGGAATGAGATTTTTATTGTATTTTTTTAAGTATCAGAAGAACAGAAAAAATGTTTTGCTGATTTAATGTTAAGTTAAAGGACTAGCTCATCTAACAGAAGCTCCACAGGTGACTCTTCTTTTTATTTTATTTAAAAAATGAAAATAAAAATTCACTGGACTGATAAATCCATGAGGAGTGTAAAAATTAAATGGTACCAGCTCCTAACCAAAATTCCAGCAGTTTAAGCATGGAGACAGGGTCAGAAACAACTCACAGACAGCTACAGGGCTATCACTTGTGCCATACGCGTTCTGTGATTATACTCTAGAAACAGCAATTCAGTTTGTTCAATGCGGCCTCAATTCATTCCCTAACATAAACCAGTTCTCACAGAGCAAAAATCCCTCCCTACCCCCACTAGCACATGACACAAGAAAAAGGCACACCAGGTAACAGGAAGAGCAGCTGAGGGAGGGAGGGAGGGAGGAAGAGAGAGGCATGAAACGTCACCCAGTTCCTCATTCTCCCCCAGGAATTCCACAGGCAATGTGTTCTGCAGCAGAAGCTCTAACCAGGAGAGCTGCAGGTGCCCCGTTGTGCAGACAGCTGTAGCACAGCGTAAATGCTCCCAGAGCCCACGGCAGCTGCACCGCACGAGGCGACGCTATGGTCAGCGAGCCCTTTACTTCACAGAGAAGTTTACACCAAGCGAAAGGTAACACAGCTTGACCTGCTGAGAGCACAATCCGTAATCCCACAGTTACAGAGAAGCAATGTCCATCACTGAGTCTAAGGACATATCTGATCAGGACATGGGTTTATCAAACCCAGTATTATGTTTCCTGTAGTGGCCACACATGGATGCCCACCGATGAGCAGCACAGGGCCACATGTAGGTCATTTCCCTGATTACATTCTCTTAGACTCCAGGTATCTTTAGCTGAGGAGATTTCCTGAACCTGGTGTGGCTTGTCTCCTTAATAATCCCCAGTGGCTCTCTTTTCCCAATACTTGTCCACTTTCCCCCAGGACATGCAAATTTCTTGCATCCACCTGAGTGCATGCCTCCATGCTGAGGCGTCCCACAGACCGACTCACCTCCTACGTGAACAATCATGTTCTTCTGTTTGTTTTGCTCCTGGCTCCAGCTACCTTTAATTAACAGTGCCGACTTCTTGTCCCCAAGGAGAAGCCAGCAGTCAATCCCGACTACTTTTTCTATGCCACCCATGGCTCTGTACTCCTTCTTATGCCTTTCTGAACCTTTTTGCAGGTCCAGAGGAGGGCCACAAAAATGATCAAAGGGCTGGAACACCTCTCCTACGAGAACAGGCTGAGAGAATTGGGATTGTTCAGCCTGGAGAAGAGAAGACTCCAGGGAGACCTTATAGCAGCCTTCCAGTACCTGAAGGGCGCCTGCAGGAAAGCTGGGGAGGGACTGTTCACAAGTGTGTTTAGTGATAGGACGAGCGGCAATGGTTTTTAACTAGAGCAAGAGAGATTTGAATTAGATGTTAGAAAAAAGTTCTTTACTATGAAGGTGGTGAAACATTGGAACAGGTTGCCCAGAGAGGTGGTGGAGGCTCTGTCTCTGGAGACATTCAAGGTCAGGCTTGATGGGGCTCTGAGTAACCTGATCTAAAGATGTCCCTGCTCACTGCAGGGGGGTTGGACTAGATGACCTTTAATGGTCCCTTCCAGTCCAACACATTCTACAATTCTATGATTCTAATATAATGACGTTTTTGAAATAAAGAGACCAGGTATGGCCAAAATCACAGATGTATACAACAGAATCATTATGTGGGTTTCTTCCTCTATTTGCTCCCTAATAATCCACAATGCAGGATTTTGTTTCATTGCTACTGTACTGAGCTGATGTTTTCATGCAACTCTCTCTTATAACTCAAAGACCACATTCCAGGAAGAAACAGTCAGCTCAGAGACATATTTATCATTTGATATATGAAGCTAGGGATATTTTGGCTCATTTGCATCGCTTTACATTTATCTGCATATATTTTCATCTGCTATTTTGTTGTCCAGTCATTCAGCAGTCTTGTAAAAGCAGCCTGCTCTCATCTTCAGAGACTGCTCTTGTCCTTATTACCTTGAGTAACTTCACCTCACTGCTCACCTTCTTGGGAGGAGCTTTAAAAGATCTCAAATCAACAAGTGAAACATAAGAAACCGAAGCAAGGGCCAAATAATTCTGTTTCAATAACAGATTCAAGTGCAATAAGCTATTACTCTGCCTTAATGCCATGTGCCTCATGAATCAGACCCAGAAGAGCAAACAGTTTCAGTTCAAAGTGAGTAAGCCCAATTTTAAAAGAACACGAGGTATCAAAGGTTACAGAGAAATACACCCATAAGAGGTTGCCCACACAGTTCTGCAAGCACAGACTGCTTTTGTCACTACTCAAGGAAACCAGAACCAAAAGACAGAGCCAAAACTAAGGTCTGATACCTTATATTGCTGAACTAAGGGATATGGCCCCCTCTGTAGCTTCAGGTGGTTACATTAACTTGCTCACCCTGGCTAATAGTTTATAGTTGTACAAATACGACTGCACCAGACATGTTGACAGCTTATGAATTCACCTGTGTCCATTCAATCACACGTCTGAAGAACGATGATGCAGGCTACTGACAAGAAGTAAGGCTTGCTGCCTGAGGATTTATGAAGAAAACAAGTTCCTAGCTAGTCCCTGAAAGCACACACTGTGCCTCTGGTTCTGTGACAGAAGTTGGCTTGTGTTGGAGAGCCAAGCCCAGAGGCAATGTGGCTCGGACAACACTTGAGTGGCAGGGTCAGACAATGTACTGACTGCTTCCTCCCAGAAAAATTTCTCCAAAGAGTGCCAACTATCTTTGCACATATGGGGATGGAATTCCCCGTGGAATCCATCCTAGGCAACACTGTTGTTTTTTTCTCAGGCATCATCACTGCCGTGATGAGAGCTGCCATATGCACCTAACAAAGAAAGTAGAGATGACATCCAGCTCTCAGCGCATTCTCTGACTATTTCACAAATAACCCAAAAGCAGGAGAAAACAGTAAACAGGAAAATTATCAAAGTATGGTCATTTTACCAATTGCAATAAGAGAAAACAAAGCCCATTATTCTCAACGTTTAGAACAAAAAATCACAGACTTTAACATGCTGGATTGTAGCTGGAAATAAGTATCTCCACGATAAACAGGGTACACACAACTGTACTCATCTGTTGACAAATCCATCTTTGTGAGATACTTTACAAAACCATGTGAAGAACATAACTTCCCATGATAAAGTCTACAAAGGTAAGAAAAACTTAAGACCATTTATTGATAATTTTGTAAAAATTGTTGTACAGTATAAAATACCAGCAAAGTCTTAACATTAATACTACTGCACAATCTGTGGAAAAAATAAATAAATGTATATGCTAGCATAATAGTTTCCTTCTTTAGGGAGTAACCTGGACCTGCCTGAGCAGGTCCAGAGAAGGGCCATGAATATGATCAAGGGACTGGAGCACCTCATCACACATGCCAAAGTAAGAGCCTAGAGAAGGTCTTTTGCAGGACGGTGAAAAGAGTTTGACATGTGATTCTGTGATTCTTAACAGAGCAGTCTATAGAACCAAATGTGAAAAAAATGATGGGTTTGGAAGTCTTTGAGACATACTAAGAATGATGAAAGCAAAAAAAATGTCTAAGGGACAACATAAGCATCATCCGGAATGAGATGGTGGTAACCTACAGATACACTGGCTGTAACTGCCCTAGTCAAATAAGTAACACTATGAGCTACTGCATAGTTCCAACAACAGCTGGTGCTTTCTGGCCACTATCACACCACCAGGCTCTCCCAACCTCCGATCAATCAAGTTGGTTGCATCCAAACCACCTACTGGGTACAGCGATGCCACGTCCAGAATCGTCTGAGAAAATACACTAGGCTGGCCCTGGATCAACATAAACGACAACTCTAACAACGTGACAGTAGTACAAACATCTCAATCTCCCGCCTGCCCCCACGTCCTGGCACTGTTTCATCTACCAGCACTGGTGTGCTGGCCCCGCGCAGCCCAGCCCGACACACGGCACCTCCCCAGCACTGCCACAGGCCAAGGGCTGAGCAGAGCAGAAGAACGCCTGGCAGAAACCACCAGAGGCTTTCAAAGTCTTACCGATCAACTCCGTGACCACATATGCTACAGTAATTCAAAGTAAAGAAATCAGTGCTTAATGTCGTGACTAACAGTATTTGAAGCTACATATTATAGTTCAGTAAGAGAGTTTGAGCTATTACAGTAAGTGACTGTAAAATCACTGAGAACACTTCTACCGCTTTGCATCATCTTAAAAGCTGAGCCTGGTGGCTCACTCCAAGAAACAGGATCTGTCATTCCCTGCTGCTCCATGGAGCCACACCAGACAGGTTCTAGGAAAGGGAAAAGAGAGACAAACAACCCAGGCTGTGGTCACAGATCCACGAGGCTTCCAAAAGAGCAGTGTTAGGGCCTGGATTGTGTTAGCATTCAGACTTCAGAATATCTGTATAGGAGGCATGCTAAAAATACAAAACTACCTTTTACATACAAAAATGAAGATTTTATTCTTGCATGCAGTTTTATTTCACAGTTGGCCTTTTCTCCACCTTCATGAAAACAGACAGCAAAATTGTCAATTGGTCACTTACATCTTAGATAAAAATTAGGACAAAACACACAACAGATGCAACACTTGACGGTAGTACACAGTGAAACCTGTCTGTACTGGCAGCCCATAACAAGTTATCCTGGCTTAAAAAAAATGGTGAAACCAAAGACAAAAATATACATTTTTTTCAAATGTTCAAATTCACTACTATAAACTCAGAATCAAGAGGCTTCTTGATTTAAATCACACAATTATACTAGCCATAGTGGTGGCATTGTGTCCGTGGTGATGATCTAAGAATATCAGTAAAGGAAGCTCTGCAGGGAGAGTTAATACTTTTTATTAGATCAGCTGACAAGGTGGGAAAAGTTTGGGGCATGTTTAGCTCTTCTTGTCTGATTTTCCTAGTATACTAGTTGATCTAATATAAGCTATTATCTCCCTGTGTAAGCTTTGTCTGATTATTTAAATCAGTCAAACAAAGACAGGTACCCACTTAAAAACTCATTATTAAGTCAAATGAGCATTTTAGGGGCTTTTGCCACCCACAGATGCCAAAGCTAATATCCAGCAGAGACACGTCATTCATTAGTATAAAAACCTCATACCAAAGAGATGTGTTGTATGCTTTCAATTAGCAGATGAAATGCAAAAAAAAAAAAAAAGAAAAGTTGCTTCAGCGGAATTAACAAAACAGAAAAAAAATCAGGCATTGTTATCTATAATAACAGCTAATAATACTGCATTATTAACAGTTATAATTAAGATAGAACATTTTAACAAAATTCCTCGCATTGATTTTTAAAAAGAACACGTGATACATTCCAACTCTGAAAACATTACTAAACTCAAGAAATGTATAATATTATGTCTTTCATGATACTATTCTGCCCTATTTTTTGCCACAGAGAAACACTGGAAGTACAAGTGCCACAGTGATTTTCAAGAAACACAACAGATGTGACTGTTCTTCTTGGTGAGGAGGAATCTAATTTGTTGACTTCAAGGGAATACTGCCAGGGTCCCCCATTTTTACAAAAAAAAAAAAATTAAATTTGAATGGAAGGAGCCACAGTTGAAAGTGTTATGTTATGGAATCAGGTTCCCAAACTATTGCTGAGTAAAAGGACTACTCTGTTTAATGTAAATTTTTACAAAGGCAGTTGTTCCAGTCTCTACAGTCTCACAGAGTCACCTTTAATGTGTTTACAAATGTATTAATGTCTTTGCCAGAACAGAATCATGCAAGAGTCTAAGAGTAGTTGCACTTACCTACAGGGAAGAAAAGTAGGAAGAAAGGCACAACCATACTCTCTCATTAGTCAAAATATTAAATAATCCTAAACCATGGCAAGTTCCATCTAGCTTAAGCTACAGCTTACAAATAGGAACCAGCAAACATGCTATAAAGTAAAATCAGTGGAAGTCACAGAATTTTAACGTGGTTGTCAATGGACACTATTTCATAATGAAAATGATTCACACAAGAAAACTTATTACCACATACAAAATAGGAATCTTTCTTACTAAAACCAGATTTCTTGTAATCTAAGTCCTAAACATATTTCTTGTGAAAACACTATAATTGAGGCACATATTAGACACACTAATTTTCTGAATTCTGTTCCAACTTAAAAGATACTCATATTCAGCCCTGGTGTGAACAAGCACTGTTTCCACAGTTCAGATATAAAATTGCATATTTTGTGAGACGTTTTCCATACCATAGCATAACCGCATCTATTAATTTTGCACTCTCATCCCATTTTGATCCCTGCAGATTCAAAATAATCTTGTATACAGGTTCTATCAGTAGAAACATCACCTAGAGTTTAATCCTACAAAGTTGTCTGTTTTCTTCTATGTATAATACTGCTTCTGCAGGTAAGAGGAAAATACTTGAGGGGCAACTGTATCATCACAGTTAATTCTAACCTTATAAGAATATTGTCTATGCATGTATACGCAGCCACAATCTAACAACTCAAAATACAAATGTCAACAAATTGAAATAATTATTTTATTTATTAATATATATAAAACATAAGTTTTATGCTTGGACCGAGTTTAAAAAATACCAACAAACTGCAAAGAAATCGCGCCACCTTATGGCAGAAGACAGCAAAACTGACGGCTTGTACTTCACACACTATAGCTCCAAAGACAAACGGAGCAAGTTCATACCTCTCACCAAAAAAATCCAAATACAGCTTTCTTCATACCCGTAAGCAAGCAGAATATGCTCGTAAAAGAACCTGGCACAGAACCTACTTATACTGCTCAATTTAGAAGACTAAGTTGGATGCCAGCAGGAATCAAACCCACAAGCTCAGAGAAGCATATTGATTTTCAAACTCCAGGTTTGCATTAGTACCTTATCCATTCCACTAAGATAACTGGAAAGAACACAAAAGCAACCAAGCAGCCTATATAATATGTTCATGAACATTATTCCAGAGGTGGAGTCTCTAAGAATTTCCTGGTATTGTTATTTCCTCTTCCAGCAACTCTAAATAGATGGCCTGAAATAATCTAAACATGTACTAACAACACTGTGTTCCACTACACTTAGAGTACTTGGGAAAAGTGCTGCAGTAGTAACGTTAAAGTTAGAACCAACACTATTTTACTTTGATTTATGAAGCTTTTTCAATTCTTCTCTGGGTTGGCATTTCTGCTGGTGGCTAGGATATCATTCTCTTAGGGCACACAGAAGAATGAAAAGAGATTTCAAAGTGAAAAGAAGGATCTGAATGAGAGCAGTCCACACCCAAACAATTACATGTAGTAAGGGCTACAGATTTTAATACATATTATTTTTTTGTCCAATTCATAGCATGACCTAGAATGTAAGTTTCCCCATGCAAAGTAACAGCTTAAACAATTAGGACATGAGGTAACACGGAGAGCCTCTCAATCCCTCTTGTTGGTGCTACTCAATTTATTTTCACTAACAATTATTGACTAAGACATAATGAGAGAAAAATGGACTTTTTAGGCCAGTAACTATGACATCTTTCTGAAATTAACAAAAAGTACCAAGTCCCTATTTTAATAAATATTTATGCAATGTAAAACACCTCCAACAACAGAAACTAAATTATATCCTTAGTGTTTAAAACACTCTCCCCAAATATGAGATGTCCACATAAATCTATATGAAATTTCAGTCTGGAAGAATGTGGTGTGAACCATATTTTTCCTATTGCATGTGAATTACTGGCACTAGGCACTTTGATACTTTGAAAGGATTCTCTCTTACTGTGCCCAGAAATTCTGTCAAAACTGGTAATATATAGCAGCAAGTTTTTTTAATTTAGAAGAATCACCATTTTCTGATGAAGAAAGATTTAGCTAGATGGTTCCCAAAAAACTTTATCCAGAGGATCTTGCTCTGTTTGTTGAAGTTATGCACTTAGTGTATGAAAGTTATGAGGGCAAAGAAATGAAAAAGTATTTTCCATTACTAGGAAAAAAAAAAAAAAAAAGGCAGGCACTTAAAAGCTTCAGACAAGACAGAAATGGACCACAATCAGAAATGGCCTTGAAAATATCTGAGAAATAAGTTATTACAGTTCCTACCTGCATTCCCTAAGCACTCCAAAAGCTCCTTCCATATATTCTGTTCCCAAAAAAATCCAGCACACTGAGGTCCTCTCTCCTTTAGTTCAGAGTCAGTGAAATGCAGTTCTTCCTACATTTTCCCACAGCAGGAAACTCAGAATATCTCCTTTTTTCCTCCACCCATCTCAAAACACTTTTTAAACACCTCCTTCCCGTTTCAAGGAATCAGTGTGCCACATTCCCGCCCATGCTCAAGAGCGGTGTAATATGTACCACATGGTTCCCATGCCAAGAGCTCTGCACATATTTTTGTCCATCCTCAACCACAAACCTTCTTCCAGATAAGCATGATTAAAGGGGTCAGGGAAAAACCTCTCCGTTCACCTGCGCATCACTATGGGTCAGGTTTGTCCCAGAATCACATTAGGAGAGAAGATATAATGAAGTTGTATCCCTACAGCTGGTTGAGGGAGGCTCTCAGCAGAGCAGAAGGAACAGCTTTCTTAATTCAGATGGCTTTTCATTCCTTGTGTTCACCTGAATCAATAAGATTTGGCCACTGAGGGCCAGGCATCGGCTGATCTTATACCAGATGTGAAATACAGCTACTATATTACAGTCAGAGACCCAAGATCATCAGAATCGATAATCAACACCAAGACGATTAGGAGTTCCCTTTTCTCAACTGCTAACATATAAGGAGGAAAATCTTAAGTATTTTTAAAAACTCTTCCATACTCAGCAAGCCACATTCCTTAGGAAGTTATGTAGAGAGCCTGCTCCAGTAACAAATTTAAACCCCCAAAATTTTCTCAGTGCTGAATGAAAAAGAGGGTATGAGCATTTGACTTTTTTATGATATCATGATACAATGATTTCTAAGATATGATGAACATCTTGATCAGCAAAACTGTATTGTTCTGTCCTACATGACTAGTTGCAATGGGTAAAATAAAGTCAAAATTCCCCACAGAAAGAATGGTCACTGCTGGCATCAACGTAAACTACTGTAGAAACACTGAAATTCAACATCAGGTGATACCTGAAATCTGTACTCTCCTCACATAAATGTCATATCATGATTAGCAATTTTATTACACTACAGATATTACTTAATTTCATTAATGATCAGTATTAACTGCTGCCAGTTTCTCTCTAGGACTCTAGTTTTAAGTGAAAGTTAATTACCTCAAGGTCATCCAGAGAACGAGTAATACTAAATCGCTTAGATCTTCCAAATGATCTTCGAACAGAAGAACGCGGGGGAGGAGCCTGATTTAATCCCATTGAATGTCCAAATTTTGCACCCTAAACAAAACAGAAAATATGCATTAGTATTTTACTTCTTGAATTTTAGTACATTACTGATCATAGTGACAGCATTTGTATTTTAAGCATTGGTAGGTACAGAATTCCAAGGAGATGGACTTGTGAATCTGTAACAGGACCACAATTTTAACACAAGTTGGTCACTTGCTATGCCCCTGTAAAATCATGTATTAAAATCATTAGTTATGACTTTGCCATTCTCAAGTCCAAAATCATAAATATTCAACATTAAGTTACTGTATAAACAGGAGTAATCAGTTAGGCTGCTCAAGTGTACACATGCTACTTGTCAGTATTAGTGGGCAGAGCTTAATTAAAAGCAAGACAATCCCAGCTCTTTACTGTCTTAACTGGAAAACACTTGCAATGACAAAATATTTGTTCTTTTTATAGGAATTTACCATCCCAGAAATCATCTCACACAGTTTCAGCTGGAATCTTTCTTGGCACTTTTAAAAATCTTACTTTCACTAGTCTTCTTTTTCTTTCTTGCTACTGTGAAGTCCAACTTTTTAAGTCACACGGTACAGAATGCTGGAACTTTTATTCTGAGGAAAAAAACTACCTCACTTGGATGTTCCGTGTCTAGAATTGGTGTTGCAATAATTAAATCTAATGGCTTTCTTTTTTTCCCCTCATAATCATATTCTTTCTCCTTATACAGTCACCAGATGTCAGTTAAGCTACAACACCTCAGCATGTACATATCTAGTTTATGCCAAATGGCAAAGTGTAAGCTTAAACCTAAGAGTAGGCACACAGTCAGTGCCTGGTGCTAAGCAGATGTACATAAACTCGCTACATTATGAAAACTTGTGATTATGTGCCTGAAATTTTGGATTTCCTTCACTGTAACATTCAATGTGGGGAAAATTCCTCCCTGTCTTCTGATGCTTTTTCACTTTAGAAAATAACAGAGTTTAATGCAGGGTAGATTTTTCTTCTATTTCATTTCAGCATATTTCCTCATCACAGTAAGCTTGTAAAATATATCTGATTAGTACTTTTGTTGCTGTGCTCTCAATTCTGAAATATTTTGCTATCCCTCTGATCTCTTGTTTTAAGTCTACATACATCACGTTAACCAAAGGAACAATCATAAATCTCACATTCTTATAATCTCATGCTGACAACTGTTCATATAAAATAGAGAAGAGCATCGAGAATATTATACAGCCTCCTTACTGCAATAAAAGACAAGGTATCCAACAGAAGATGTCTCCCTGTTTGCTTATTCCTGTGGAGTCAACACTATTTTTTATCAACAGGGCTCCGACTGCCACCAGTATTCACGACAGATTCTGTTTACATGCTCATAGAAAAGTCAAGACATAACACAGCATACAGGAATCTGGATCCAAAGAATGCAGCAGGGTTCATGAATGCCACACACTGAGACTCCAACTTCTTCATTCAGTGTTAGAAGTCATCCATTTTTTACACTAAATCTCCTTCCCTCCCGATTATAAATTTACTAAGTTTGGAGTTTTTATTGGCTGAGGAGAAAACTGGGCAGGTTCTGCCATGGGATACTGAAAATCTAGCATCTGGAGATCAGGCTCTAAGGTTTTTAAGAGAACATTTAAAAGTGCCATATAAAGCAGCTAAGATGGCTTTTGCTAAAATAATCAACTAAATGTGAAGACAGGAAAGTTGGTTTCTCTAAACGTTCACAGGTAGTATGCACTGCAACGTGGATAGATCTTGTCTTTCTAAGCAATTTTTAAAATCCTCTGTTCATCAAGGCAGGTACCACTGAGGCGGTCCACACGTGGCTCATCGCTTGCAGTCACTGCCTAAACTGAACGCTTATACCTAACGCAGTAATCTGGGTCCAAGGGTGAACTCCACACGAAGCCCTGTCTAAGTTGAGCACTATCCATTACTACTCCTCCGTACCATAGCCAAGCACTACCATGGCTCCTCCTGTAGGAGTGTGTTCCTGATAAAATGCCATGAAGATATGTGTACAACTACTATGTTTCACCACTAGTCCAGTGAGACCACACTAGTTCTGCAATTCTTAAATTTTTCATCTGTGAATTAGTGAAAAAACCATCAGACTACAAACAGCTCAGCAAATCCTAAAGCTAATGAAATTAATGACATCGTTAGTGCAAGTACCACGGGTATTTTGAAACTAATGAAATAGTTACACAGTATGGATTCTGCTTAATGGTCTTTCGTGTATCTTTTGTAAAAGAAAACTGGTAAAAGCAAACAAAGGAAAAAAATTGTCATTAGCAGTCATATCTATTTTGAAGAGTGAATATGTTTTCGCTCTTCTTTCTAATTCAGCCCAAAAAGAATATAAACTGCCTAGTATATGCTTAAATAGTGGAGGTTGCCATACACAGTTCTGGGAGATTGAGACATACAACTAGAGAACACACACTCAAAAAATTTTGAAAGAGCAACTGAGACACAGATTCTAGATAAGATTAATTATCAGCAGATGCCCCATTTTAGAATGAAATGCTGCTTACCTATTTGTGGTCAGAAACATAACAAAGAGAAAGGAGAGTGGACAAAAAAACACTTGCAAATTGTGTAGCAGTAGAAAAGAGGACAGTGAATTAGTATCCAAGCAAAATTTTTATTTACAGGTTTTGATATTCTTGTACAAAACTCATTACTGAGCCCTGGACAGAATAGTAACGATAAAAGCAAAAAAAAAAAAAAAGAAATCAGTGTTTAAGAAACAATTAGAAAATGCAAAAATTAATTGAGCTAGTCAGTCCCCCAACCCATTTGGATAACCATTGCAATCAGGAAAACATTTTAAACTGACGGAAATCTCTTCCTTGCTCTGAAGAATCAAACTAATAATCTAGGAAATTAGGCAAGACATTGCTAAGAAAAAAACTGCCGTTCACAAAGTATTTAATTTCCTGGTAATGGTGCTAAGAAGTCTCCCTTTTCATCTTTTCTTGACTCTATTCCAGACATTCAGGCAAACCTTCTGCAGATCAATTTAAAAAACTGCCTTGCATACACACACACACACACACACACAAAGAAAGAATCACGTAGTTTAAGCAAATAGCAGAAACATTTTGCCAAATGTTTTTCATGGGACTCTGAAGAGCTGGAAGTAAAAGCATCCATGACTTCAACAGAGAATAGCCACTGCAACTAGAATGTACTAATCAGCGTGGCTACAGAAATCCACAGTGTTTGAGCTGAGAAAGATTGCTAATGCAATTACTGATATTAGCTTAAATTTTACAGTGTCCTAGCCATAAATTATCATGCTTCTAAAAGCCCTTATTACACTAATAAACTGATATTAAAAACATTAAATAAACCAAAACAAATTTCAAACCAGTACACTGTATGACCAACAAAATGCTGTTTCATTCACTGTTAGCTGCCAAACTAAAACACTGAAATCTGCTACATGAACATTGGGCTGTGCAGTTCTTTTAAATACAGAGTGCCTATAAGCTATAGAACTATTTACTACTATATCTTAAATATTCTCTTCCAGAAACAGTGTTGCTGCATCTATAAAAAGAAAACCTTACCAATATCTAAATATTCAAGAAATCCTATCAAAGAACAGTATTAGAAACTAAAGTCCATCTGACACTTCACTAATTGTCTTCATTTTAGGAATCCAGAAACAAACAGAAAAGCACAGAAATTTTTGAAAACAAGTTGATTAACATGCTACTGCAATACATTGTCTGCATTTTGCAATACAGGTACTTACAACCCTGCAACTATAATCTATCATGGTGAAAGTACAAAAGAACATACCTCTAAAAGCCTTTATCCTGTTATGATTTGGCAGATGGAGAGGAAAAACAACAAAGGATTAAAGGAATTAACACACTGATGATCTAAAAAAATCCATTCCTTTTTCTGTTCTTGTAACAAAGCAAAAATTATGAACTAGCATGGACTGAAACACCAGTTACATGTATAGTCATAAAAGAAAACGCAGAACAATTAATGAGTCTGCGTTTTGGTTCCTTTTTTTAGATATACGACCCCTTTTCTTTAGGCTAACAGAAAATGGCAAGTGTAAATACATTTCCCTGAAATAACCACCAATCACTGACGAAATCATAGTCTTTCCTTTCCTTCAGATACAATTTTTAACCTGTTTATTTGGATTTGTGGATGAGCTACCTCCTGGCCTACTTGACAAGAAAACCATTAAAAACAGAAGTCACCAGAGGAGGATCGATATAGCAGCAGTTTTTGAATGTCCCCAAGTGAGAGCAGCTTCTGCCTCATAACAAGCAAGCTGTACAAGAAAAGTACAAATGAGAAAGTGGAAAATGTTGTACTTCATGAATTAGCAAGACAGATGGAGTGAAGAAGCACATGACATGTTAAGACTGCAAACAGAGGGACAGAAAGAACAAAAATGATCCAATACAAGGTGACTTGCACAAGTCTTCTTTTCCAAAAGAAAAAGGAGGGGCAGTAGTTCTAGATAACATTATTCCGCAGCTGTGCTAGCTTAAGGACTTTGCAGGTACCTCTGAGCACTCACACCAGCTCCTACACTGCAGCAGGCTGCCAGCCCCCTCATCACCACTAACAATAAACGATAGTTTACAAAATTAAATAATCCTGTTCTCAACGCAGACCTACAGACAGTCATGCCAACACAACTGATGATGCTCACTGCCAGCTCAGTCCCAAGCGTGACAGGAACTCTTTAGGTTGGTAGAAACGCAATGTGACACCACGACAGTCAATATGATCCTCCAACCTGGAGTCTGAGCGTGCAGAAGCAAGTTGATGAAACCTTATCAATTATTCAGAAACCAAAGAAAACCAACACCTTTAGAAAATATCTTCAATTGCCTTAAAGAAATTCCCAGGTATAGCATGAGTCGCATCTTGCTCTTCCATATTCTAGTAAATGCACTGACTATTATAAGTTTTAAACAAATTGTCATAGCTAACAACCTGAAATTTCCACTTTGTACTACATAGTATTTATGTCTATGGTTAACCATATATTGTCCTCTTATCGGAATATCCAGATATAACTAATAAAACAATGAGATTCCTCTCTTCTGGTACACCAGTTTTAAAGCTGGAAGAGCAGGAAGGAGGTGGCAAGGGGAGGACACGTACAAGACGCTAAGTGGGAGATTTTTGCTCAGTGTTCCAAGCATCCCTGACAACGAAAAAATACAGGGAGCTGGCAGCAGAAATCCAGAGAGGGGAGAAGAAGCTAAATAAAAAAGCTGTGAAGCTTAGGCCAGCTTTACAACATCTAGCAAATTTAATCTTTTCATGGAAAACACATTACACTTTGTGACCTTAAGGGGAAACTAAAGGGGCTGAAACTTGCAGACAGAGATTCTGGCTGCTGTGCGAAAGAACAGGAAGAGAGAAAGGTAAATTCTAAGAAGGGAAGTTAATTTAAAAAGTTAGAAAAGCACTAACAAGCTCAATCATCTACATTTACAGAAGTATACATTCAAAACAGTTTCACATTGAAAGCTAATTTCACAAGATTCACGGGCATGAGTGAAATAGTTCTTTTAAATGTTTGAGAAAAAAAAGCATAAGAAGGGAACTGAGATGTCATGAACAAAATTGTAAGAGCTCTAAATCAAAAATATAGTTACTGGTATACAGTAATTTTGATAGAAATTTCCTCCTGTTCAGGTGTAACAAGTATACTATCCTCTGTCCTAACTGTTCAAGACAATACAAAAGGACCATGCACATGTGAAAATGGTCACATAGGACCATCTGCCAGCTGGATTAGAAAAATTCACCTGAACAAGTTTGGGGGGTCTCATATAACCCAGCTAAAACAGGTTTGCAACAGAAACCACCATCACTACCCAGACAGCAACTGGCCATCCTGCTCCAGAGAGTCAATTCCCTGGGTAAGCATCTCCCTACACTGAAAAGTCCAATTAATCAGATTCTTTTAACTAAAACTCAGTCTATGAGTGTCTGCACAAGTGTCAAATTGAGTACCAATTTCCAGCTAATTGCCTCTAAAAAGCATATAACAAAAGGAAGGTGCTTATACTTGCAGTTTTTCCTCAAAAAAAAAAGAACAGCCTCAACTTAAGGAGCTCAACTAATAAACAATTTGCTACATTGTAGGTGTGACAGACCTTAATCATATCAACTATAAAATCATCAAATTTTAATTTGTCCTACTCCTATTTCCAGCTGTTGAAGCCTTCAAAAATTCTCACTATTTTTGATTCTATGACTTTGTACGGTAAAGTGCATAAAGATCAGAACCCAGATACACAGATCATAAAATGTGAAATTTCTGTGGATACTCAAAACATGCCAAATTTACTCTCAAATGTTAAAGAACAGAAGAATCAGTCTGGAGAGGCAGTTCATCTTTACCATAAAGAATGCAGATTTAAGATTTCAGAAAGTTCCTAATTTAGACCCTTCTGAAAAAGAATGGGGAAACAGGGATGCCACAGTAATGCCATTATAGTCAGTGCCCAAAACCTTAGAAAATACTGAAAGTCTTGAAGGATCATAGAATAAAGTAGTTGATACAAACACACATAGAATCATAGAATGTGTTGGGTTGGAAGGGACCTTTAAAGGGCATCTAGTTCAACCCCCTGCAGTGAGCAGGGACATCTTTAACTAGATTGGGTTGCTCAGAGCCCCATCCAGTCTGATCAGGGATGGTGCCTCCACCTCTGGGCAACTCGTCCCAGTTTTTCACCACCCTCAGTTGTAAAGAACTTCTTCCTAATGTCTAATCTAAATCTACCCTGCTCTAGTTTAAAACCATTGCCCCTAGTCTTATCGCTACACACCCTTGTAATTTATTCTGTCACTGATACCAGTCTCAAATCCTGCTCTGGACCAATCTCCCTCTGTTGTCTGCTACCACCCCTAGGCACCCATTCTCCCAGTTGCAGGTCCTGAGCAACCAACCCAATACAGTAACGCAGAGCAGGCAAGACTAAGCCACGACCTCCCTTTACCCTTCATTCTATCACACGCTCCTCCACCTGAACACTGAGAGTGCAGAATTGCAGGACTTGTAAAGCAAGGGTCTATGGGGCCTGAGAACTGGATGGACTTAAATATGGGGTATGTTGGGTCAGGGTCTCTCATACCCTGAAAGAGCTAAAAAGAATCTGGCAGGGAAATGGGAGAAGGGCTTGCTGCGGTCCCCTGGACCATAACAGGAACAGAAGCGGTAAGTCCTGGGTACAGATAGGTGTGCTGGTAGAGAGGGCTCTATATGCAATGGAACAAAAAAAGAATGAAGTAACACCCTCCAGGCTGCCCCTGCGCTGCTGCCAGCATCACGGACTGATATCACCTCACAAAATTAGATTAGGTGAAGGACGGTTAATTAAAAAAGGTCTAGCATCATTGCAATTTTACTGATAGCTTTTCCAACAGCTTTAATTACACTGAAATATGTGTAATGATCTTTTTTTTCCCCTTTGGCACCAGTATGATGAAGGATTCAAACGGTATTATTCACTATGACCAGTCAATGGATTTGATCACTTTAAGAATACCTCTTCACTAATCAGATGATAATCACACATTTCAATGCCTTCTAACCACTACGGTGGCATTTTTAATGGCTGTTAGGTGCGCAATATAATCAAGAATGATGTAAAATTTCATTTAAGATCTCTGTGCACTCTGGGAAGACATAGAAAAGAGGCTGTCCTGTCACACTGAGCATCCAACTAAATGAAACCTATTACTTGTCTCCTGTATTAAGGATACTAGGCACAAAACACGGACAGTACTGTCCTAATCCCTTTTCTAACAAAAAATCACGTGTTGGTGGTGTTAATGCAGATAGAATAGTAAGATCATTTTCTCAGAGTAACTAGGTAATAGTATCTTGTATGAGTTGGAAGCCTATTAGTTGGAAATTGCAGAGGAACAGAAAGACCTGCATACACTCAGGGAAAACGTGGAGAAAATTACAAGTACACACGTAACAACTGGTTCCAAATCATCTTGAACATTAGGTAGGCATTAGCTGAGAATATTAAGCTAGAACGGCCCAATAATGGCCCAATAATCAGTAACAATCAAAAAGGCAAATGAAGAATCATCAGAGAAGCAAAAGAAATCAAGATATAACCTTTATGAATACATTGCTGTCCATTTCAGAAACTGCTTATAGTTCTGGTCAACCCATCTTAAAAGTAATACAGTGTAACTAAGAAAGAAAGGTTATAATTTTGAAAAAACTTTTGTACAGGAGGACACCAAGCTGACTTCAGCTTGGGAAGTAACTGATTGCTGGCTGAGATTTAAAACAAAATAAAATTACTAAGAGAAATTGAGAGTAAGATTGTTCAGTATTTCTTATGACAAATATTAGCAGGTATGAAATGAAACTATATGGGAAGTACAATTATGTACTGTTTGGGGTTGGTTTTTTCCATGCCAAAAAAGCACAAATGAATTCAAGAAACAACAAATGCAAGAACAAAGGCTCACAAAGGTTATTAGACACAATGTTGTGGACGGTGTCTCTACCAGAGCAGAATCTCTAAACCACATGCTGCTCAAAATTAGAAAGATTTATTTTTCACTGCTCTTCTTTGGCTTTTCTAAGCAGCTGCTTCCAGACAGTGTCTAAAATAGGATATTGACCTCAATATTGAATATCTCATCTGATACATATGCATGCTTTTACTGACTGATTACAAAAAAAGTAAATCATATATGAAGAGGTATTGTATGAAGTATTAACAACAGAAACAGGAAAATGCACACTAAAATTAGATGAATACTTGATCAGAAAATCAGTATAAAATTTTGGTCACTTGGTTCCAGGAAAGAAAAATTTAAACAAGAACACTTTCAGAAAAGAGCTACTGAAGTTATCCGGAGAATGGAATCTTTACTTCCCAGCAGACTGAGTGCTTTACATCAAACAAAATGAAAGCCAACAGAGAATGTGATTTCTACGCATAATCAAAAAGGTAAACACTGAAGAAAGAGTCACTTTGACTAAAGGTAAAACTGGCAGCAGAAGCAATGGGTATGACTAGATTTCAGACTGGCAAATAAAATAGTTCCCAACATTGTACCAGTGATGGAACACCGCTCCTGTGGAAGGCAGCGTGGCAGTGAAGGCAAGCTGCAAACACTTACTTTTCCAAAGGTACAGCTGCTAAGTGTGTGGACAGCATGATAATACATGATTGCCTAACAGAGCTAGCATTTGGTTTGATGATGTAGAATATTCTTCTCTGGTACTATCTTTGCAAACTTACTGTTTTTTTAATGGCCACGTTATTGATAGGATTAATTTTCAAGTCTTTCTCTTGAGGCTCCGTTTTTCTGTTTGGACACTTCAGGTAAGTTTTAGCAATTCCAGATTTATTTTTGTTAATTAAAGACCTTTATTCCATATTGGTCTACTTCTTTTCCAGCGAAGAACTGGTATTTTACAGCTCCTTTTCTTCTCTACATCTTCTCAAGTGTAAGGAATTGGCTTCTATCATCTGACAATGGAAAGCTCTGACAGTTATATGATCTCTTATCTCAAAGCTTCTCTGTTTAAAACGTAAAGCTATTTTTCATTAT
Source organism: Trogon surrucura (assembly GCA_020746105.1). Taxonomy (NCBI): domain Eukaryota; kingdom Metazoa; phylum Chordata; class Aves; order Trogoniformes; family Trogonidae; genus Trogon; species Trogon surrucura. The sequence continues at coordinate 71,675,487 of CM036620.1, forward strand.
TTCGATTCATTCTGTGCTGTTTTTCTCCACACTCTTCTCTTTATTGTTTCTCTTTGTTTCCCAAGATGCTACCTTCTCCTGTGACTCTGCAACTCAAAACTAGCTCAGAAATACTTAGATGCCTGTGTCTCCCCTCAATTGTCATGATGTTAATTGGAGTCTGTCCTGGAAACCAGGACAGAGTCCAAACCTACGCTTGATCTAGAAAACATTGAAATTCAGGTGTAACGAAAAAAAATCTAAATCTCTAGCACATAAATTTGAAATTAAAAAATTTCACAAAGTCAACATTGGTCGACAGACATTCACTGTCTAGATTTTGGGTCTCTTTAGCTTGGAGAAGAGGAGGCTGAGAGGTGACCTCATAAATGTTTATAAATATGTCAAGGGGGAGTGTCAGGAGGATGGAGCCAGGCTCTTCTCAGCGGCATCCATTGACAGGACAAGGGGCAATGGGTTCAAGCTGGAACATAGGAGGTTCCATAAAAATATGAGAAAAAACTTTTTCACGGTGAGGGTGACAGAGCCCTGGCACAGGCTGCCCAGGGAGGTTGTGGAATCTCCTTCTTTGGAGACATTCAAAACCCGCCTGGACACATTCCTGTGCGATCTGCTGTAGGTGATCCTGCTCTGGCAGGGGGGTTGGACTAGATGATCTTTGAGGTCCCTTCCAACCTCTAACATTCTGTGATTCTGCGAGATTTACCTGATTTCTTCTTCACAAAAAAAAAAGCATCCAGCATTATTTTGACTTTTTATCAATTTTTAAAGATCATGGAACTGATCATTTTTTTTTAAAATCATTATTTTAGAAGATTACAATACATATGAAATGGCTGCATGAAATTACTAAACACTTAATTGCTGTTCATTTTCTCATAGCAAATGTATCAGAGGACCTATTTCATATAAATGCTTCTTTGCAGATTAATTCACATTAGCACATTCTCAGATCTGTCTTGGTGTTTGGGATTTCAGTCGAGTTCTCTTTAAGTTATATACGTACATCTCAAACCAGATCAAAGCCTATAATTCCAAAGGTTAACATTAAATTATACTGCATAAGAATAGCAATCCAGCTGCCATTAATTCTGCTTTATAAACAGCTGGGATGGAACAATTTAAGCTAGTGAGCAAACAGAATTGTAGAGGAAAGGGAAAAAAAACATGTAATTATACAACAAAAAACAAATATGGGAACCACACAGCTTTGCCAACATTGTCTTTGTATCTAAAATATCTGCCTTTCAGTTAGTTCACCATCCAGTTACCAACACTAAAAACTGCAATTCAAAATGGATTTGAAGCAAATTACGAATTTTCCCAAAAAACACTATTCCATTTTTAACTTGAACAGCATACCTTTTTCAGTAATACTTGCTTTGGAAACAAAGACAGTAACAAAGTAGTTACAGTTAAATTCCTGATCAAAACAGAGTAACAATAATAGTAACCTAAAAATATATTAGCAAGGATGATGCATTAGTCTATTGCTTACTTGTCTTCTCTCTCCTACATTTTTACAATATTTTTCCGACATATTCAGTAACTTAACTCGTGAAGATTACAAAGCAACTGATATGCATTTTTGTCTTAGTAAAAAAGTATTTGTAATACCATTGTCCAGTGAGTCTCAGACAATGAGATTATCTGTTTCTTCCTCTAAGATCTACAAATAGGAATCATTTACAAATTCAGAGTGTTGATGAGCACAAACAATAATGGGGCCAAGATAGAAGTCCTCCACAACATTAAAGCAGACTTTCTTTTTAAAACAAAAGAATGATGAGAGGTCAATGCCTAGGATTTTACCCTCATGGAGTGAAAACTTGAAGAGTAAACTGACTCTTTTGAAGCTTTCCAGTGCAAAAATGAGTATTTTCCCAATAAAACTTAATTTAAAACAGTAATGGGTAGACATATTTTTGGCCACGCACTAGCATGAAAACAGAGAGTGGGGGCTGAACAAAATCGAACGTATTATATTAATTTAGTCTAGAGGGAAAGGAATTCTTTCCTGTTCAGCAATTTCTCAAGTCCCTTGCCAATCCTAACATCCCCTGATGTTTTCATATTGCTTATGGTGCTTTTCTTTTGCCTAACCCAAAATCATACAGAAGGGTGAGTAGGTAAGTGACCGGAACTTGGTGGGATGCTGAAGAAGGTAGAAATAATGCAACAGCAAAGGCAAAAGGAATAGCAAACAAAAAAAGAGCAGGAATTATTCCATTCCCACTGAAACCCTAAGCAGATTCTTCATTTGCTAGTCTCACAGACCTCAAGAGCCCACACACCCCGAGCCAACATCAGTCTTACAGTAATTCACAAGCCTCTCGCCACCAGAAATCTTCCTTTGCCATTCTGAGACTGAAAGCCGCCTTAACCTTCCACGACCTGCCTTTTCAGTGAATTTCAACAACATCATCAGGCCTCCCACTACTTGTTTTAGTCTAAGGCCTACAAAAGTGAAGGAGACCCCAAAAATGTCTCATAAGACGCTTCAGCAGAAGTCTGTTCATGTGAAACTTTGAAGAAACACGGGAAACATGAAGTTCAGTAGAGAAAATAATTTTAGAGGTCCATAGAGACAGAGGTACCTTCCAGCAAATCTGTCAGAAGAGGCAGAACAGAACCAAAATTTCCAATTTAGTTCTCCTCTCCCCACGTACAACAACCATTTTAAAAGTCAAGGTTAAAAATCAAAGAAAAAACAGCAATTATTAAAGAGTTCAGTAATTTAGGGATAAAATCCTTACATTTTAAAGCCAAATAAAAAAACTCATGCTATCCAGTAATATTTAATCAAATTAAGCGGTTTTAATTTTTTCAGCTACTCACACTTCTAGGGAACTTTCAGATGCTCTGCAGCAGTGTAAAGAATATTAATATGTAAAAAACGCTTTTCCCAATTTTTACAAAATTAACCACAATTGTAATTTGAGAGCTGAAAACATCATCATTAAAGGGACTAAAACACTTAAGGGAAAACAAAGCTCAGAAGACATCTTTAGTTCCTTGTAACCTGAAGTCTGAAATGCCATACCTATTCACGCCGACAAGAAAACTTCCCAGGTCCAGTTTCGAAAGCGCAATTTTAAACAAATGTTCCTGCTCCCTAGCGCTTTTTCACATCTGCTAGTGTGTTCTGTACAATTCACGAATGTTTTATCAGTGCAGCTATAAAAATCAGGAAGGAGCCCCTCTTACCCCCCACTAGCACTGCACAGTATATTTTCCTGAATTACATACTGTGACCATCACAGCAGTTCTGCTAAACCAGACTCATGGGGACTCATGTCCTTTCCCCAGCCTCTTCAAGAAAGATGGTACATAATATGGATGTGCAGAGCACATCACAAAACACTCTAGCTTTGGTAACCTTTTCTCCCTCTAGTGGCTTCTGCACATTCCCACTCATAGGATATATTACCCTTCAGCATTAAGGTAAAAGACAAAACCACCTCACCTTAATTAAAAAGCAATTTAAGGACTGCTCTGCCAAATGAAGCATTAGACTTAGCCACTAGGTTGTAAAAATATGAATGTAATCCCATGTGGCCACTTAATGTACTTTATTCTGTGACTGGAATGTGTCTGAGCATGCTGTATAAAATCAGTCCTTACCACTTAAAAAAGGTCACAGGAAGCCGAGGACATATAGTTTTCCAGAACACAGAATATATCCCATCTGAATAGTGTTTTGAAATAGTCTTACTGCTTCTCTTCACACAAATCAAACAGAGAGTCTGAATTTCTGAGTATCATTCTCTTATGAAAGTGAATTAGTGCTCTAATACGCAGAAAAATAGATATTCCCTATTTCTGCAGTACCTTAAGTACAGAGCTACGTTCACCAATAATGACATCCCCTGACTATTTTCATTAAAGATTTAAGAACATAGTACTACTTCATCTTTATGAATTACTTGAATAATGCTAAGTGCTTGCAACTCATGCTTGCAAATTATTTCAAGACTTTCATGAGCTTTTCTCATCAGATTCAATAGCCTTCAATAATACTGAAAAACTAAATTAAAATGCAAAAGGGGCTCTGTAGCCTTAATGAGGAGACTAAACGCTAAAGCCATGTAGGAACATTTTAAATGTGTCTTGCAAACAAATTTGTTATTAATCAAAGAACAGAATGTCTATTTACTAGTAAATAGACTTAAAAGAGAAGATTAATGAAGATACTTAGTGCTGGAACACATGTTCTGCTATACACTGATCTGAGTGATACCACAGGTGAAATATTATTAGTCTACCCACATACAGAACGTCTTTCATTTTGAAGTGTAACATTTTCAGTGATTCTCACTACTATATTCTTGACTTCCATGAAATAAATGTTTCAAACATTCCAGAAATAATTATTTTAGTTTTTAAAATCTCTGGAGGGGGAAAAAAAAAACCTAATCCATATCAATTTCATGGGCAACACTGCTGACCCAAACTTATTGCAGAGACCCTGAAGGAATTTCAACAGCATCGCATGCAGCTGGTCCAGCTCCCAAAAAGCCCTTGGGATCAAATCCATAATGCATCTGCACCAGGTGCTGCATATAAAGAGGCCTTTTCCTTGGTCCATCAGCAAAGAGATCGTGACGCACGTTGCCTTCAGGACAGCAGACAAAATTTTCAGGTGGTCCGGCTGGGCAATGTTTACAAATCAAGCTTCCATTTGGATAATTTCTATTTGGTTTTTGAAAAGTGTGAATCATCTCGTATTTAAGATCACTTGAAATTTAATACATTATTGTGAGTCTGGAAAACATTGCTGCCTGTAGCAGTCACTCCACTTGAAAAATGCACTAGTGTGTAACTATTACATATACTATTTATTTATTTATTTTCAACACAAAAAGTGTACAAAAGAGCACATGAAAGTTGTTGGCTTCGCAGTGCAAGAAAAGCAATACTAAGGTTTTTCTTTCCACGCCAAAACTGAAATGGTCTGAACTTCTGCATATTAATCCCAAAAAAAGCTTACACCCGAGTGTCACACCAATGCAAAGATTTCAACAGTGAGAAACAACTAATGAATCTCTACTGTCATCCAATAGAGCAGCAGCTGAATATTTTTAATCAGGTAAAAAAACCCTTTGTTTCTTTTCAAAATAGATTAGGGTAGCGTGATGGACACTGGAATCAATCACATAAGCAATGCTTCCTCATGCATGGGCAATGCTTCCTGAAGACTGATTTGGAGTACAAGGCTCTGGAGTCGGCAAATGTTTTAGATAAAACTCTGCTACAAACTCTTCTAGAGTAGCACCAATGACCTCCACTTTACTAGAATCCCAGTTATCAACAACAGATTCCCACGAGATTAGTTCTCTCAACAGGAAAATGCGCATGTGGCAAAGGGAAAGGTACATAATTACATCAGATACTCATCCCACACTCCCACACTTTTAAAAAAAATATTCTCATTTTAGTTTATAGAAGCCTAATAGTAAATAAAACAAGTAGATGAAGTAGTAATTTGGAATAAAATTTGAATTACCGCTTACTGCCAGGACATTAGATTTGTGACCTAATAGCGGACACTTTATAGAATCATAGAACAGTTCGGGTTGGAAAAGACCCTTGGGGTCATCAAGTCCAACCATTAACCCTACACTACAACCATTAACCCTCCAGTACAACCATTAACCCTACAGTACAAGTTCGCCCCTAAACCATATCACCCAACACCACATCTAAGCGACACTTAAACACATCCAGGGATGGCGACTCAACCACCTCCCTAGGCAGTCTGTTCCAGTGTCTGACCACTCTTTCCATGACGAATTTCTTCCTAATGTCCAGTCTAAACTTGCCCTGTTGCAACCTGAACCCATTCCCCCTGGTTCTGTCCCTAATTACCTGTGAGAAGAGACCAGCACCAACCTCTCTACAATGTCCTTTCAAGTAATTGTAGAGCATGATGAGGTCCCCCCTCAGCCTTCTCTTCCTTTAATCACCACTAACAACTATCCTTTGATGTAGGTTTAACACTACTTCTGTTGAGAGGTTTGCTGAAGTGCATTTTTATAATAAAATTGTCCTATGCCGTTAAAGTTAGAAGTGCAAAACACAAGTTTTTGAACAATGATTAGCCTACATGCCTATAAAAATAGATATCACTAACACAATAACATTTGCAAGCCAGCCTTCTATAAAAAAGGAACCAGACTGAAGATCCAGATTGCCTCCATTCTTTTGCTGCTGGAGGTCAGAAAGAACTGAAGTTGCTAGGATTTCATGCCTCCTTTTATTGCAATGACACTGCAACATTTGGAAACAATGAAGAGAGGCAAAGAAATGTGAGAAAGCTCTAACAGACAACACTTCAGCAGAAGTACAATTCCAGAACTGCGCTCAATTAAACAGGAAAATGCAAAGCCTCCACAAGGAGAAAGAACCATATTGTTCACTTCATGTGAAATTTTGCAAATTATGTAATATTTGTTTGAATTTTAGTATGCAAATAGAACAGTCTAAAAATACCACATTTTGCTGGGCTTGGGGGTTCATTTAAATTTATTTTAAGGAACCAGTACCAACATATTCTTACCTTTTTATCTTCTTTAGACTTCCTAATACTGTGTGGAGGCCCAAATTTGTTCTGCATGCAAAACACCTTTTTAGACCATTCGTTTTTATGAGATTTTAACTGTGGCTGACCAAAGCTGCCATCGACTCTGTATCTGTCAGCTGGAATCTTATTCATTGGTGGGGGAAGAGTTCCACAGTTAACACTTGACCAGCCATCTGTGGAATCAGTGTACGACTCCTGGTCGCTGGCATTTCCATGCTGCCATTCTTGCAAAACATGCACAGGCAACCACCTTTGATTGCCTACGCCCGCAGTGTTTTTCTTTGATGGGGGTACTGAATTTCGGGAAGAAACCAGTGGAACTTCAATACGAGCAGAAGGGCTTAGGTGTTTGCTTACATTTTGGGACTTATCGTTCTGAATTACTTCTAAAGGAACATTTCCTTCTTGTTCGTGACAGAAGCCATTCCAATGGGAAGCAGGCTGATTTTGTGCCCTTCCTACTGGATTTTCCCATATGCTGTTAGGAATGTGTTTACTCGGGTTGCTCCCTAAATCGACCACCAGAACTCTATTATTCTTTTCTTCTTGGTTAAAATTTCCAATTCCACTATCGCTGTTACTGCTTGTGCTGTTATTCTGATGAGCATCTGCATCACCATCAAGAAAAGCCCTCGCGCGCATTCCCTCAATCAGTTCCCCCATATCCCTATACAGGACAGAAATAAACTGAAGAACAGGTAGAGATGATGTTGGAAACTCTAGACAGCCATTTGTGTCTGGATCTGCTGTACATTCCAGTCCAAAACGTCTTGCTATGCCCTGGTGAATTTTATGATGAAATAAGTCGGGATCCACCATAAAAACATGGCAAGATGTCCTCAGAACCCCTTCATCTTCCTGAGCCAAGCTTGCATCATCATTTGTCTGCATTGTAACTAGTCCAAAGAACCTTCTATCATCTGGGCAAACAGCGCTGAATGCCAGTTTCTCTGCAGGATATTCTGCCACTACACCTGACTTGTCACTGCAGAGCTGAATACAGTCATGCATTATCTTCATCATCACCAGCGAATGGATTTTTTGTTCTGCCCGCAGACGTCTCATGCATCCACGAATAGCCTGCAAACTCTCATTTTCCAAATTCGAGGTCGTTGAAGGAAGTTCAATTGAGCCTAGGTAGCCTACGACCATGGCAACATTTAAAATGCTTGCATCTAATCCAAAGTCTTCTGCGCTCTCCAGTCCAGTTCTAAAAACTGAATCATCATTCAGGACTTTGGATATTTCTTCCTTTGACAGTAGGTTTGGATTGCTTACGCTTTCATTGCCAGTTTCAAATTTCATAGCAGCAGAAGCTGAAAAGGATCTTTGTTTTGGTGCACATCTATCTGAGTTACCAGCACAAAGATTAGGATTCTCAAAGATCATGTTAAGAATGCCACCAGACTGCATTTCTTCAACAACCTTCTCTGCTCTGTTTATTCCCAGAGCTTTAGAGTCAGGTTTGGGTTTCAGCCATCCCTTCCCATCATAAAAACCAACTTCTTCATCACTTGAACATGAATCTATATGACTAATCCCTTCGGCAATGACCATGTGCAGGACTCCAGAACATTTTCCTATAAGTTTCACTACATCTTCATGAGAGGCTTTTTTCACATTGATTTCATTAACTGCGAATATCTGATCTCCTGCTTTAAGTCCAACATAATCCGCAGGGCTTCCTTTCATAACACAACTAAGAACACAAGGAGCTTGTCCAGAAAGGGTAAACCCATAACCAGCTCTTCCTCTAGCAACTTCCACGCTTCTTATCCGAGGAGAAGCATGCATGTTGAGTCGACGTTTGACCGTTTCCCCTGGTCTATACATTTTGGGTTGTTTTTTTCCTGAAACAGGAAACCTTTTAATTAGTTCATTTATCTGTCATATTTCAAGAGTATCCCTCCTTCATCTGATGGAGTTCTAGAGAAAGAAAGAAAAAAAGAAAGACACTTTAATTTGCAGTCATATTTCAGATTCCTTAGTACCCAGTATTCCCTTTGCTGTTCAGAAATATTGCTCGTGAACTCTATCAAAAGCTATTGTTAGAGAATTAACACAACACTCAGAACAATTTGAAAAGGACAGGTACCACAGTCTTAACTTTACTGATGAGAAAGCAGTAGCAAATGCAAATAAAATGGCTGTCCAAAATGACAAAGTAACTGAAGGGCAAAGCAAAGAACAGAATCTTCTGATGTACAGCCAGGTTTTTGATACTACAGCACGCTACATCTTCTCCCAACTCCACCATGCTACCTACTCTTCAGTTAGCTTCTAGCTTCTAACCCCTACAATACCACCCCATTTTGCAGCACAGTGAAAATCCTGCATGAAACTGATCCATCCTTTCCCCAGCAACACAAAAAATTAGAGCTTTAGCCGACTCTCTTTTATACACAATGTACAGGAAGAGGTACCAAGTTTAACCATGTAAAACAGGTTAGAGAAATTACCCCTAGAGTTGCTCATGTTTCTCCACTCACTGACTGTAAAGGCAGATTAAAATAAGTACCTCAGACTTCAAATTTTGGATGTATTTCAGTTGCATACGCAACAACAAATGGACACTCAACCATGTATTAGACCAAAGCGATCCAAAACCAGATTTACTCTGTTAGACCAATCAATTAATCTACTAAAAAATAATCTGTCAGAAAGCAAACACTATTAAAAAAATGCATTTCGGTCAGTTACTCCAACACCCATGTGGTTTAGTTTAGCTTAAGAATTTTTTAAAAATAGGAAAAAAGAAGGAACTCCACATGCTGCCAGTACTGATCTAGTTAGGGCGTTACAATTAAGGTAAAGCAGCTTTGTATGAACGGCAAGAAATAGCACAGTTTATTATATTTTGGTGTTGACACTGAGGTCTGGATGCCTTGTTCTGATTATACTCAGGTAAACTCCATTGTTTTAGTGAGCTTTCCTCCACTAAGTGGGTTAAAAATGCATGAACAATGTTTTAACACAAAGAATAGAAATGACAACTTGTTCATCTTTTGAAACTACCCCCTTGTTGCATGATAAGAACTTGTACTTCCCCAGGTCTGCAGGATGACTGGCGAAAATAACTGGAGGACTAGAGCTACATAAAAGTGCAATAAGCATGCTCTGAGCAAGTGAGAACTACTCTGAAAATAATTACTGCTTTGAGTCCATCCACAGGCTTATTTATAACTCGGTCACTTTGTAACGTGGTTAAATATACGGTACTGGAATGCAAGATTGTATCTGATAAATAGATACACATAAAAATGTATATACACACAGACAGACATTTCTTTATTGTACCAAAAGTGTTAAACCAGTGGTGTCCAACCCACTACTAGCAGAGAAGAAACAAAAAGTCCCAAGAAATCCTTCTGACTTGCTCTTAGCTACAGAAACAACAAAAAAACCCTACACTCAAAAGGCGATGCAATCCATAGCACACTACTTCTGCCTGGGACAGAAGAAAGCACAGGACCATGACTTCCAAAGTTCCAACAAAACCAAACAAACGAACAACCAAAAAACCTAACTGAGATACAATTTAGGATCAAAGTCTTAGCTACTTAGCTACAGATGAGATGTTTGATTATTAAAAAAGTCACTGTTTCTTGAATATTCTGCTAGTCAACTACCAGATGTGATTCCCTTCCAAATCCTAAACAGTATCGCCTTGAGGATACTAGAGGACATTCACTCGGCTTTACTTTGGGGTTTTAGTTTGTATTTTTTTTGAACAAAGGGACATTTGGTTTTTATGTCGTCATAGTACAGCTGTGACTGTTCAATGTAGTATGGTTTTTGCAAACTGTTTTAATATAGCAATTATCTACCTTCATTAACAACAGTTCCCCTATAATTTGAGAAAATAACTTAGCTTTAAGAAGTAATGACACTTCACACTTAGCCTTTGAATGGAAATCATAGCGTAAGAAATGCTTTGCAAACATTTAACCAAACTCACAGGTTGCTGTAAAAGACCCCTGTCAACTTGCATCCAGCCTCACACCTTAAACACAAACTGACCTCCTGGTGAAGCTAAACTTGTGAACCAAGAGATCACTGTGTATTCAGCTATATCTAACTAGGTCTGGCAATTTTTGAGAATAATCGCTACACATTTCAAGATACAGTCCTCCAACCAAAAAAAAAACCAAAACAAATAAACAAAAAAACCACCCAACAAATGCCCAATAGTAACTAAAAACCTACTATTTAGGATCATGAATATGTAATTCCCTTTACAGTGAATATTTCTGTTCTTAACTGACTGGAGAATAGCCTGTGTCCCTTGGGTACTCTCCAAAACTGTACTGCTAATCTGGTCAACATAAAGCACTGTAGTATCTGGCACCTAAAAGTGTGCTACTAGCTTAAAAGAGGAAAGGAAACAATAAAAGAATATTATATTTATGTATAATGCAATCAAAAAAATCTAATAAAAAGCAGCAGTTACAAAAAAAAATTAAGTTTCAATGTTGTAATGTTTAAGTGGCTGATAAGAAAGACAGATTATTCCAGCTACCTGTCTAATCCATAAAAAAATACCCTAAATGCAACTATAAATAAACCACACAATGAAAATGTAGTTAGGCTCCTCTTGGGAAGAAGCAAAACCCAGCGCTGTCTTGCCTCAGGATTCCACATTAGCTACAATAGGATTCCTTTTAACTCTGTTCAGAAGTCAGTTTATTTGTTTGCCTACCTAACCTATGCCCATCAAGCATTTATTCCAGATGATAACCGCGGATAAGGGAACACCACTCCAAAGCCCAACCCTTGTAAAAACAAAGGAGCACGCTGCTAATACCTTACTTATCTCCAGTGATGAGGTTTCAGAGGTGTGAAGACTTCCAGCTATTAATATATTTGTGTAATTTTGTGCATGTAAAGTTAGAATGACTTTATTTGAATTACTTATTCAATAATATTTGAATACTTATTCAATAATATTTGAATTACTGATTCAACATTAGAGGAATTTTTTTTGTATTAATGTGTATATACACTAAAAAAAAAAAAAAAGGTGTTACATCACTGGAAAAGCCATCTCTTCCTGCCCTCAGTAGCTGAATAATATTGTGCATTTTTTTTATGCCAATTACACCCATAACTAATAATATCTCACTAAACTCATCGAGGAAACTGCAAGACAAAGGACAAATGCAGCTCTTCTGCAAGAACCCTCAGCATTCAGATATATTTTACTGCAATGATAGCATGACAGGGAAATGGAAAAATTATGAAAATAGCTTTTCTCATAACCAGAGAGATTCCAACAGAGATTAGTTGGGTCACAAACTGTTAACAATCTAGTTCAAAACTAAATTACCAAATTATCTAACTGCCTAGATTTTCTTTTAACTTCTTTGCAGATTTGAAACCTGGAGCTAAAGAGATATGGCACAAAAATGGCACAAATTTCCAGTTTCAAAGTAATCGTATGGCTGAACACTCTTTTAAATAAATTGTAATGGAACGGGTTGCCAAAGGAGGTGGTGGAGTCACCATCTCTGGATGTGTTTAAAAAACGGTTGGATGTGGCACTTCAAGAGATGGTTTAGTGTTAGGGTGGTGTAAGGCTGTAGGTTGGACTTGATGATCTTAAAGGTCCTTTCCAACCTTTATGATTCTATGATTCTACAAAATGTGCAGTATATTCAGTCAAAGACATTTTAGTTGTACTAATACAACGCTTTGTAGGTGTCTGCACGTTTACTAAAACATGAAATTATTAGTGAACTATATATATAACCTGTGATACCTCACAAGTAGCCACAGATAAAATTAAGCTGTTCAATTTCAGTTCAAATTAACTAATGAATCTTACTAAGCCTACCAATAATAGGTGATTACTTCTAATAATTATAGCACTGAATGTTATTAATTTGATTGCATAACTACATTCAGTCATATACAGTAGGTCAGAAAAAGAGTTACACCACAATCCTACACACAGCCAAGCTTACTTTGACTTTCTGCTATCGCTAAGTGTGATAAAGTCTCAAAGCAAAAAGTCTGTACAAGAGCAAAAGAGTGAATATTGGTCAGGAGGATTATGCATTTTACAGGAGATAACAAGCCTATGTAAGCAGAATAATTTCTAATAAATACTAACTAAATCTTCAGGAAATAACATAGTTTTGTGACATTTCAATACACTTCTTAAAAATACTGAAAATACAGAATTTCTACTATCCTTTCAAGAAGACTGCAAATATAAAATTTCAGAAAGTTCATCGAAATTTGTACCAACACAGCTTAGTAATATGACACAGAAGAAACACAGTTTAATGACTACAAAATATTTCACAGAGTACTTCAGACAGAAACATTAACGTATACAAATTAAAGAGTTGTTCAAGTACGTGAAATAACATAACTTGTCGATACACCTCAGCTGCGCCACAGAACTGCAAAATAAACAAGAAACATCTGAATTTTATGCCAGCATACATTCTGGTCTACCATTTCGATCCATTATTTTGGGGGTATAAAACACTAAAAATACCAGTTTCAGTCGAATTGTACTGTGTTCCACAAACACTGTGTTTCTTTATGTCATGTTTTACATATCCATGCTTGCTTTTCATGTCATTTTCAAACCCTCTACTCCAGAGAAAATAATATTAATTTGCTTACTTTCAAGAGACAGAGGTGGTTTGTTTCCTGCTTCTGCTCTTGTTAACTCATAGCAACAGAGAGCAAACAGAAACAGGAGGCACACACTCCTGCTATAGCCTATGTTAGACTATAACCTTAACAGTTACAGAGGGCAGCGAGGGAGCGCGTGAAGTTCAAGGCTACTTTACTGACCACCAGTTCTTTTGAGAAGAAAGTTCTTTTCTGAAAAGGAAACGAGCTGCTACTCAGCACTACAGTAGCCATGTTAATACGTTTGGGGGTTTTTTCTTGTTTGTTTGTTTGTTCGTGGGTTTGTTTTTTTTAAAAAAAAAGAGAACTGTTTGTCTTCACTTCATTTTTCAATAGTGAGACTGTAAGAGGATAAATCGTGCAAAGCGGAAGAGCATAGAGGAGAGAAACTGTTCTCTCATCTCTCACACGTCTTGAAGCATTGAAAGAGACTCCTCAGCATAGGTGCCACTCATCAAGGCAGAGCTGACTTTCACAAATGATGCCACTACAAAGCTCAAATGAAGTTATAAAATTTGAATTCCACTCACTATTCAAATGTGGTACATGCTCATAGACAAGTTATACAAGAAATATAAAAGCACAACCTGTCGAAGACAGCTACCAGTTGTTTGAGAACCTGGGTGGGGCAATATTTTATTAAAGAGAAAAAATAATCTTATCAACGTTTCACAATTGGCAAAATATACCATTACGTTTCCTGCATAAGCAGCAACTGCTTTGCCAGAAAAAAATTCCGTGTACCTGGTGCGATCACTCCAAAAACACGGACGTTAATTAGTACCAGCGGGCTGGCTGTTACTAACGACTCTTCTCACACCGGGGCCGGTGTACAAAGTGCAAAGAAGACAAACGGGACATTCGCTCTTTTGTCTGACAAGACTCATGCGACCAAGGACGAAGTTTTCTAAAGCCGTGTGTTTACAATCCACGTGAATTCATTTGGGGCGTTTAAAAGGCGAAGAGGTTCTGTCGGTAGCTAGGCGTTTTCCTCCCCTCACTTTTCGGGCAGATACATTCCAAAACCGCCGGGAAGCCGCGGGGAAAAAAAAAAAAAAAGGGGGGGGGGGGGGGGGGGGAAGGGGGCAGCGTTTCAGGCCGAAGCCGCGAGACACCACATCCCACCGGCAACAGAAGCCGTCGGGAAAAGGCTCGGGACGGTTTCGCACTTCACGGCGCTCCCAGGCAGAGCCCGGAGCGGCGCTCCCGGGGCCGGGCAGCACCAGCCGCTCGCAAAGCTACCCCGCCGGCTCCTCCGGCGGCTCCAGCGACCCGGCTGCAGCTCCCTCCTCCCGGGGAGGGCTCCAGCAGCCCGGGCGCGGCCCCCGGCGGGGCGCGGAGGACGGACCCGGCGGAGGAGGCCGCGGAGGGGAAGGGGGGGGGGGGGGGGGAGGCGGCGGGTCTCGCCGTTACCCGCCTCGAGCAACGGTCCGCGGGGTTACCCATTAACCGCCCCGCGGGGCAGCCGCTTCCCAGGAGGGTGGAGCCGCGGGGAGGGGAGAAGCGGCACCTGAGCCCGCGGGGACAGTTTGAAAAATCGAGCGGTAAAAAGACGGGAGGGCAAAGAGTGTACCGGGAACACACACACACACACCCCGGCGCGCACGAACCGACACCGCCCCCGGCGCTGCTCCCCCCGCGGGGGTCGCGGGCAGCGCCGCAGCCCGAGGGGCGCGCAGAGGGGGCGGCGCGGGCGCTGCCCTCCCCCGCCGCTCCCCCCCCCCCCTCCCCGGCTCCCCGCACGCCGCCCATCTGCCGCCCCCCTCCTCCCACCACACCCCGAGCGGGGTCCCGGGCTAGGCGGTCGGCGGCGAGGGGGATGGGAGAGCCGGGCGGGCAGGGGTAGGCGCTCCCCCGGCTCAGACCCACTCACCTCCGTCCCCCAGGACTCCGGCTACTCTACTGAGGCACCGACTCCTCCCGGTCACCGAGGAGACGGGCGCCGGGCTCCGCCACACAGCGCCCCGGCCACTGGCTGCACGGAGCTGTCAGTCACCGCACTCACCCGGCAGGGGTGGCGGTCGGGTTCCCGGACAGAGAAAGGGGAGAGACAATACCCGGCGTCGAAGAACTACAACTCCCGGCGTGCCCCGCGCGGTCCGCTCCCCGCGGCCGGAGGGAGCCGGACGCTCGCACGGCACGCCGGGACGCGTAGTTCTTTCGTCTCCCCGAGCAGCCCCGCTGGGGCGCGGTGGGCAGTGGGCGCCCCGCCCCCTCGCCGCCGGCGGGGTGCGCAGTGCGCAGGCGCGGGCAGCGCGAGGGGCTTCGTGGATCCTGCTGAGGGGGCGCGAGGGGGAAACGGCCCCGCGGCTGAAGCCGGGGCGAGGGGCGGGATTGGGCGGTCGATAGCGGCCGGCAGCGACAGCGCGTTCGGTCTGCTCGGAGTCGGGGGAACAAAGTGGAGCCGGTCCTCGTGTAATAGCGGCAGGACGGCGTTAGCCGGCAGGGAGAGGCTCGTTAGGATAAGCCGGAGCTCTGAAGTGGCGCTGAGGAGAAGGGGCAGGTTGGTCGGGGAGGGCGGGCTGGGAGGCGTTCGGAGGCGCCTCAGACGGGCCCGCCTGGCCTTTGAAGCCCGGGAAGAAAGTGAGACAGGCCTGACAAGGTAAAGGTGAAAGCCGGAGGGAGCAGGGTGGCCCTGGGTTCAACCCTGCGGCCGGGCGGTGAGGGTGAGGAGACAGGCGAGGCGCTTCGTAGCAGTTAAGCGTCCGAAGGGCAGGAGGATGTGCCAAGGGGAAGTTTTTCCTCTCGGAAGTAGCAGGACACAGGCACCAGGCTCTCCGAGTGCGCTGGGCCAGCGCTTTACTGCAAAAGGGCAGTACCAGAAAACCTTATTTTACACGGGAGAAGTAGGAAGAAGGCGAGATGGTACACGTGAAATTCAACATCAGTTGAGAGATTCCTGTGGAATATAAGGTCCAGAAAAAGGAAAGAATTAACCGAATCTATTTGGCTTCGCACAGGACCTTTAAAGATTTCATGATCTTTGCAGAAGGTTATGATCTTTAACTGTTAATGAGCACTTGTAGAGATCCTTTGTATGTGGGGGATTTTTCATTTCTGTGTCTATCTCTATACACTGGAAACCCGAAGTGGAACTGAACCTGCCGGTCACAGGGTGAAGGAGAATGCTTACCTTTTCTTTCTGGTTTGAGTTGTGGGTTTGGGGTGGGTTTTTTTCGTTCTCCAGAGCAAGATATCTGTTTCACAGCTCACTGCTGCTATGATGTCTGTAAGATAATTTTCAATTTTAAAAATGTGGTCTGATGGTTTAATTTCAGTAATTTGACTAATTTTTGTCCAGCCTAGGAAATTTCTTAGTATCTCCTTCAGAAATACTTACAGTATACTGGAGTCTCCAGGAAAAACAAAAACATGGAGCAAAAGAAAAAGCTCTGAACCTACTCAAACCTCCACCTTCTCATTTTTCTGGTTTTTTCTTTATCAGTCTGTCCCAAGGAGGTTTATACCAACATGAAACGTTTCAAATCAACTTAGATCCCCATTTTGTTATCTCCCTCACCAGTTCTTATGGAGGAAGCTTCTGAAGGGGAAAATAACCAAATGAAATAAGCCTTATTTCTTTTCCTCATCCTCACATAAGATGTCTTGGTGGATCAGTGTGAAATTATATGATGGATCTCTTCACAAAACATACTGTGTCCTATAAAAGTAATTATTGATCCTTTAGGGAGGCTAAAAGTTCAAAACATAAAGAAGAAAATTGACTAATCAATTTTAAACCTCACATGATTGATTCTTTCAGGTATGCTACAATAATTAAAAAAAATACTCAAGAGATTTGCTGAAAGGAGCAATAGTTCTTTATCCCTTTGACTGGGGAGATGTCGCAGGGACAAGAACTGCATTGTACAAACAAAAGGTGTTGGTTTGGGTTGCAATCTCGTAATAGCCTAATTATTTACAGCTTCCAAATGAGGTTGCCAGGACTATGTGTCTTTTGCCACTATTTCTCTTGCCGGTGCTACCTCAACAGATCTAGCATTGACTTGCAGCACCTCCTTGCCTACAGAGAGGAAAATAGGTCAACCGCGTGTTTCAAACAGTCTGACCTTGTAAACAGCTATAACAGAAGAAAAATCCCTTTGAAAGTGACAAGTAGTAAAATGGAATTGTAACTGTTCCACAGAGGTACCTGCAGGCCTCCAGGTGAGTCTTTATGGAGTTAATACAAAGAAATCATGCTTTATTTGTTTTGAAGAGAAGGGGTGCTAAGAAGTGGCACCAGCATCTACTAACTATAACAAAATTACTCCATGGCAGTGGAGTACCTTTTCCACAGACACTGAACCTGTTCTGTTTGTAATAGCCAACAGAACAGGTTGGACTTTTGTGATAGCACAGGAGCGTGTAATTAGGCAGACTTCCAAGAAGGCTTTTCTGTAGTAGATCAGAATTTCCTATGTGGGTGTTACTCAGAAATAAAGAAGTGAACACTGAAGATTGCCATGGAAGCAGGTGTGCTTACACACCTTTTACACCTTAGTACTTGCAGTCAGAAATGTTGAACTCATTGTCAATGAATATAATGATTTTCTTCAGCATTTTTGAAAATGGTGATTAAGACTGTATGTTAGAATCTGGAACAAGGTGATTAATCATAGAACTGCTTCTCAAAAACTCACAGAAAGTCCGAGCTGTAATTTACTGTTTTCACCACTGTTGGAGACAATAAAGAAAGAAAGGGTATGAAACAAAGTGATAAGGATTAGTGGCTTCTGGGCCGTAAAACCTTTGGCTTATAAGCCTAAGTCGCTTGATGTTGGGTGTACAGACATCTCAGTCACACCAAGGGTGGCTGTCACTTGTCAGAGTTGATCTGGAGAGATTTACAATGCATCCTGTAAGAAAGTGCAATTATTGCTGCCACAAACACCAGATGAGAAGTCAGAATTTAAACTTAGTCCAGCATCTGATGCAAAGTCTATGGTTTTAATTACGATTGTTTATTTACCTTGGTTAAAGGAATGAAAGCATTGGTTGCACGAAAGTGTTTTATTTTAGACATACAGAAATATCCTCACAGAAATGTCAATTTTCTCACGTTTTAAAAATGTTAAAACTAATAAAATTTTATATAATTGTCAGCATTAAATGCGTCTTCAGTATACAAACCTCATTCCAATTTTCCTAGCTTAATTTTGTTCTGAACATCCTGGAAGGATATGTATCACATACATTATAGTTAATCTTGTGTTGGCCAGTCACTGTGTGGTAGGGAGCAGAATCCTCATTAGGGAACTTACTTCCTAAATGCCAAAAGCTCGTCCTCCTTCAGTTAACCATCAGAGTGCAATCCAAAGAATCGGTGAAGATCGTATTTTTTTCTGCACTGAGGACTGCGAGATGAACATATAACCATCAGTGTCTACTTGGTTTACTAGAAATACCTTTTCCTTTATTTTAAACATTTTTTTTTTCCCCAGTAGGTAACACTCTTGGCAGTAGGAAAAGGAAGAAGATACTTTAATATGAATGAATTTTGGTTTGGATGGTGGTGTTTCCCACCCTAGCATACCAATGTAAACAAAATCTTTACAAGGAGCTGTGAAGTAGTAGAACTAAACAGGGATACCGATCGTGCTAAATCTTCCTATGTTCTCTATTGACCAGTCCTTTCAAATACTATTTCCAGATAAAAGGATTGATCTATATACCTTGTGCACCTACTTGGCTTTGTAATTGTGTCCTTACCTACGATGTTATTTAATTAAGCATTAAAATATAGTCAAATAGTTTTTGTGTTGAAAGATTCTAGTGTGCACATACTATTAAGTATGTGACTGGTACCATTTGCAAAATTGAAGGTTTATAGGGTAAGCAGCCTGGAACGTGTTCCTCTGTGTGAAAACAGGCATGGTCCTGACTGCTCCTTTGAATAGCACTGCAATATAAAAGAAGTTATTTAGTATCTTAAGAAAAATTATTTCCCTACAACAGCGTATGCTATAATTATTTTCACAAATTCACTAACGTAAACCAAATTAAGCGTTTTGTTGTATACAAAACCTGAAAACACAAATTATTGTTCATCGGTCTCCATTTTTCTTCCCTTACGTATGACTGTGTTATTGAAGTTGCTATCTTGTTAAACCTCCAGTGGTGATGAGCAACCCTAATATATGTAACCTAAACATCTGCTTCAAGTACACAAGCATACCTAATATTACTTCTGAGAAGAACTGGAGACCCAAGAATTTGCCTTACTGGTTTCAGTGGAAGCACACGAACTTCTGTCCTGCCATTTCCTGTGCGCAAATAGTATGTACCCTTAATTCCTCAGTTGCTGGGGAATTGCTGAGCCAGAATGATTTTAAACTTCTGATTTCATTCTGTGTCATGGGCATCTTATTATTAAAACAAATACACACAAAAATGAAAAAAAATCCTAGTGTTTTGTAGGGCTTTTTTGCTTTGAAGGGATATCCCTGAGATGTTACTGAAGGGTATGTTGGTTTTGTTGTTTTTCTTTAAGCCCTAGAACTTCAATCTTATAATTCAATATATAATTAGCCTGCCATGGCCTTGCTGCTCCAATTTAAGCTGTGTCTTCTGTCCCTTTGGGCTCATTTAAGCAGTATTTTCAGTCTCATTGGGCTTTAAAAGTGTATTGCCTGGCAGTCAAATTTACATGTTCCATGGAAGCGCTGTATATTTTTTGTGCTGTAAGGAAAAGGAATATCTGAGGGAGGTGTTCCTTGTGGCTCTAAGTACCACGCCAAAGAAGGGATTATCATCATATTCAGCAATGGCTTCTCACAGAGCAAGAAGAGCTCTATCCTTGCAACTAATCAGCAAGCTGAATTAGGATCATGAGTGACATTCCCAGTCCTCTTTTCTCCTTCTTTGAAACTATTTTCAGTGTGGCTCTCAGGTTCACACTCCATACAAGGGTGACATATCAGTACTCTGCTGGCTAGGTTTATTGCTAAACACATTTCTTAAGTGATGAGGCACAAATTGCATCCCTAAACCTTAGAAAAAACATGTTGAGAGTTCTCCAACTTCACACATGAATCCGTGACAGAAAGTGAATGAAAATGAGAGCCTGAGGCACTGAAGAGGTGACATCAGTAATAGACACTAAAGTGACTTTACAGATTCATATTTAACATAATTCTCCAGACAAAAGACCCCGGCTGTGCAGCATGAAAGTGAGAAAGAGGATGCCCCACTCCCAGTAGTTAACCCTGGAATCAGAGAACGCGTTTTACCTCTCTCCACTTGGGATGTGATGAAGTCAAGTTCGGGCATTTTCTTGTTTCCTCATGCAAGCTTTTTTATCTTCAAACTTTGGAAGAAACACAACGTCCTTTTGGACTACACTAAGTCTGTCTTTAGGATCCCTGCCCGAAGCACTGCTCTGCTTCTGGTAATCTCTTCTCCTGAAGTTCATCTGAAAAGGTATGACACAACCACAGTGATGCTGAGGTCCACCTTGGCAGAGGCGTTCTTGGTGCTAATGGCTGCCGTGCTTAATAACGAAGAATGACAGGATTCTTCCCTGGCTCTCAAATCTAATTCAACTCAGGCTGACTTCATCTTCTTCCACCTCATAATTAGATTCTGAACGGCTTTTAAGAGTAGAAGATAACCTGCTTATTCTGCATAAAAATCATTGTGATTATTAGTACAAAAACTCATTAAGATAGATCTACGTAGAGTAATTTCTTTGTGTTCTACCAAAAGTTGGGCTTCATTTAAGATTAGTTTTGCAATTATTCTAAATAACCTTTGGAATTAAAAGAAACAGATTTCACCATTAAGTGCATTTGTTAAGAGTCATTTTAGCCTTGACAGTGTGTGCAAGTCTTCTCAGTACCCTCACCATCACTTCTTAAGGTTCCTCTTAGAATGAGGTTAAGGTCTTGCTTCCAACTAAAATTTATATTCCATGGTAAAAGCTGAATATTGATGGATTATTTCTTTGAGCCTGTGGCAGCCAACTTCCTCTTTTGCCATTTTAAGGATACAACATTTGTGGTGGCTGTTTCATATGACAGGTAATCCAGGTGGTTCCTGCTGAGATCCTGGTGATTATGGTGGAACTTCCGTAAACATCCTGTCCTTGATAATTGGCTTACTCCAAGTTATTGCCCAACATAACATACTAATTTAATCTGAAGCAGAAAGTTAGCCTATGCATTTTGTTCATAAGCCATACTATTCTTAAGACTGGACATGAACCACATACCTTACACATCAAGTACGTTTTCTTTTTATTTGAAGTGGGCAAGACAAGGTCACAAGACTTAGCTTTGTCTCCAGCTAAGAGGTTCAGAGGCATAGGTGTATATGGAGGCAGATGACTCACTATAAGGACTATCAGGGAGGCCTTTTCTTCCAGCACTGAGAAACTCTGCACCAGTGTTCAGGCAATTTAAACGTTCCCTGGGCACCATGCCATTCCTCATGTTTCAGCACATGAGCTAACTGTCTTCAAGGACATTGCGTGGAATTGTTCATTGCACAAATGACTATGTACAGTCAGAGTCACACAGAAGGAAAGTCTACTTAAGAATAAAGTTCTTCAATGTATATCGTACCTTCTTTAACCACCTTCCTAAAATAAGGTCATGCCTTATTTTCAAGAGAATGCATGAACCAAATCACAGTAGGTTCTTGCCAGCAAGGAGACATGAAACAAGTGCATCATTTCTAGTGTAATCTGTATAACTCCATTTCAGCTGTGGTGAAATTCAGTCATAGTTATTACTGAATGTTAACCAATGTGAACCAGCTCTAAATAGGATTAAATCCTTGAATACAGATTAAATGTAGATTAAACCCTATGTGGACAGTTTTATTTTTGTGAAAGATTTAACAGCGATGTATTTCCTCTTCATCCAGTGAAGCTGCAAGTTAAGCTAACTGAAGAAGAAATATATAAAATCTTATTCATACAAGTTTAAAGAAAGCATACCGTTACATTTAACACCATACAAGTTCATATGGGCAAGGTTTTATGCATCCATAAAGGAGACTACATTTGATCTAATTATGTTGAATTAAAGATAAATTATAGTTAAACCTGTAGGGGGAAGAATGAGGATCATGGAGAGTTTTTAAAGTAGTTTTAATTAATTTTCTAAATATGCTTACTTTGCAGTTCACAGAAAATTGATATTCCTATAGCTTCCCTCAGTGAAACAAGCCTTCCTCAAGCTGTGATAAGTACTTCTCAACATTTATGTAGCAAATTTTATACCTTTAATAGTATGCACCAATTCATTTTTTTTTCTTACAATGCATAGCAATCCAGAACTTATCTCTAAGATAACAACATACAGTCAGGAAGTTAGACTTTCATTGAACATGTTACCAACACACTGACAAATTCAAATTCATATATATATGGTTTAACATCTTAAACATTTTAAGAGTTATTTGCCACATTCTTAGAACCTGATGGAAGAAGCATAGTTTAAGAAAACAGAATTATACAAGGATTCCTTTTCAGGTAGCAGCTACTTTGGCAGATATTTTTATATGAGCTACTTTCTTTAAAAAAATACTTTAGTACTGAACAACGGATTTAAAATACATGCAACACTTTTAACTACATTGCAAATATTTTACAAAGACTTGGCTATTATGGATGACTTCAACTACCGAGACGTTTGTTGGAAGAACAATAGAGCAGCTCACATGTCATCCATCAAGTTCCTGGAATGTGTGGAGGACTGCTTCCTCATACAAATGTTAGATGTGCCAACCAGGAATGAGGCACTGCTGGACTTGCTACTCACAAACCAAGAAAACCTGTTTTGTAATAATATCTCAGTTAGTGATAGCCTTGACTGCAGTGATCACCGTATTGTGGAGTTTGGGATCCTGCTGAGCACACTGAAGATTAGAGATAAATGCTTTATATTTTAGAAGACTAAACTTCATCTCATTTGGGAAGGATTCTGTGGGAAGTTTCCTTGGAGGATAAAGGAGCTAGCGAGTGCTGGGAGTTGTTCAAGAACCCTCTCCTGGAAGCTTAGAACTGGAAGAGAGGCATACCAGATGTGGAAAAGCAGATGAATATCTATTGAGAACTACAAGGGCCTTGCAGGAACATGCAACAAGGTGTGCAAAGATGCAGTTAGAAAAGCAAAAGCTAAGCTCAAATTGAAATTGGCTAGAGATGTCAAAAACTACAGAAAGAGTTCCTCAGGTACGTAAACAACAAGCAGAAACAGAAGAAAAATATTGGCTTGCCTAGTAAACAGGAGAGATGAGTTAGTCACCAACAACTCTGAAAAAGCAGAGGTTCTCAACACTTTCTTCACCTCTGTCTTTACCAGCACTATTGGGTCCCAGGCCTTAGGAACAAAAATACAGATCAATACAAACACAGGCCCACCACTGGTGAAGGAATCAGTGGTTCCTCGTGTTATCCACCCAAGGGTGTTGAGCTGGCTGACATCAAGGCAAGTCTGCATAGTCTTTGAGAAGTCATAGAGAGCTGGAGACATCCCAGAAGACTGGAAGAAGGCTAATGTCACCCCTGTCTATAAGAAGGATCCAGGAAATTATGGTCTTACTTCAATCCTTGGGAAAGTTATGGAATGAATCCTCCTGGGGGCTATCACAAGTCAAATGAAGCATGCGATTGAGAAAAGCCAGCACAGATTCACCAAGGGCAAATCGTGCTTGACGAACCTGATCACCTTCTATGACAAAATAACCTCAGTTGATCTGGGACAACTGGTGAACATTGTCTAGCTGGATTTCTCCAAGGCTTTTGATATGGTTTCCCACAACCTTCTCCTAGAGAAACTGATGTATTACAGTCTAGACAAGTGGTGTCAACAGTGGGTGAGGAGCTGGTTGACAGGCTGCACTCAGAAGGTGGTGGTAAATAGCTCCTACTCAAACTGGCAGCCTGCCAAAAGTGAGGTCCCCCAGGGATTGATATTGCACCTAACACTGTTTAGTATCTTTATAAGTGATCTGGATTATGGGATTGAGTGTAACCCAGTGATGTTTGCCAGCTAATACCAAACTGAGTGGGCAAGTGGGCACTTTGTAAGGGAGAGCCACACTGCAGAAGGACCTGGATAGGCTGAAAGAGTGAGCTAATGAGAACCTTATGAAGTTGAACAAGGACAAGTGTGAGGTCCTACGCCTGGGAAAACATCATCTAAGAGTGCAGCATGGACTGGCATCTACCCAGCTGGGAAACAGCTCTGTGGAAAGGGACCTGAGGGTCCTGGCTGACAAGTTCAATATGAGTGATCAGCATGCTGCTGCAACAAAGAAAGCCAACAGGATGCTGCGTGACATCGGCAAGGGCATCACCAGCAGAGATAAAGTCACTACCTCACTCTGCTCAGCGCTTGTCAGGCCGCACCTGGAATACTGTGTTCACTTTTGGTCCCCACTATAAAAAAAAGGTGTGGACAGGCTGGAGAAGGTCCAGAGAAGGGCCAAGAAGATGATCAAAGGACTGGGAAGCTGCCATATGAGAAAAGACTGAGAGAACTGAGTTTGTTCAGCCTTGAGGGAAGAAGGCTTAGGGGAGACCTTATCACCATGTTCCAGTATTTAAAGGGTGACTACAGAGAAGATGGAGCCTCCCTTTTTACAAGGAGTCACATGGAAAAGACAAGGGGTAATGGGTACAAGTTACTCCTGGGCAGATTCCGACTGGGCATAAGAACATTTTTTGCAGTGAGAAAAATCAGCCCTTGGAATAATCTTCCCAGGGAAGTGGTGAATTCGTCAATGTTGGATACTTTTAAGATTCAGCGCTGGGCAGAGTGCTGGGCCATTTTACCTAGACTGCCTTTGCCAAGAACGGTTGGACCAGACCCTTGAGGTCCCTTCCAATCTGGTATTCTATGATTGTTTGACATAACTTTCAACCAGGATCAAACTGAGATCTCACCTGTAGTAATTAGTCAGTTCTAGATAACTGAATGTCATTCACTGCAGATGACTGTCTGTTTTTCAAAGAATATACCTGAAATTATTCATCCTTATTAGAAATTTCAATAAAACACCTTAAAATAAACTGTAGGAAAATGAAGGATTTCCAACCAGAAAAAAATATGCATAGGAATAAGAATTCACTCCCAAAATGGCAAAGCAATTTAAATGTTTCTGTTAAAACACTGAAAAAGATCAACACCAAAGTTTAATGATGTAGTCTCAAGCTTGCACACACAGGAAGTATGCTACCCATAAAATCAGGGGAAATAGATTAGCAATCTAGAGACCAGATGGTTAGTATTTACTTGCTGACATAACACCACCAAATGTTCCTAAATTTCTTTTTCAAATTTGCTTTTCACATTACATTATCAGCATAGGAACTGATCCTGCTAACTTACACATACAGAGTTCAATAAATCTATTCATTTGAGTAGACCTATTGATTTTAGTTCAAGAGACTATTCACAAAACCAGGCTGTCAACTTAGGGTAAGCCTACAGAGTTGTAAGTTCATTGCCTACACTGAATTTGGCTGATGAAGTCTAGAAAAATAATTTTTAAATTCTGTGGTTTTGTACTTTGCAAAAGAGATAGCCCTTTATAAAGAAAATGATAAAAGACAGTTCATGCCCATAAATATATTGCCTGGTTTTGTGGATCTCTGTTAAATTTGGCAAGGCTGGAAATAAACTGAAATCTTAAAATGCTTCTCCAATTTGAAATCAAGGAGTAAAAAAGAAAAATAACAAACTATTTTAACCAGCAAATTATTAACACTAACATGACAAAATGCTATTTAATTATAACAAGATCACTCTACCAGTTACTTAACCACTCTAATTTGTGAAAAAAATTTTCACTTCCAAATATTCATCCATAGTCTTATTTTTCCCTGGTCACTACTTACTGTATGCTATTTATAAATTGTCTAAGTTATCTGTTGGATCTCTCTATTCAAAATACACAAAATTTCATTAGAATTAGCTCTTCATATTCATACTGTCACTTTTCTCCTTCAACATTTTCCTGTATTTTCAAATGTTGCGTTCCTTCTTGTTCCTGTCATTATTGGCTTTGTTTGGAGACATTTTTTTTACCTCTTTTCCCAATGTATTTTTTTTCTAATCTTTATTTTCGTTAAAATCTACTTCTTCTCAATTGTTTGCATGTTTATCAATATCTTATTTTCTAATCTACATCCTCAGGCTCCTTTTCATTCTATTTTTACATCACTTACAAAGTCACCTGCCTCCAGGCAGTGCATTTCCTCCCCTTTTTTTTTTTTCCATTTGCACCATCTGTGTGTGTGTCTGTAATACAGGCGCTTCATTCAGTGAAAGTGGTATCACACTGTGTTGACCCTGTTACTGCCCTGAAAATAAGATATTTGTTTTCCTGTGCTATGGTTTAGTTGTTGATCACACTTCTGGAAGCCATGAGGGAGTTCCTTTAATGTCATGGCTACATGATAAACTTGTGTAACCCCAATGTGCTCTCCTTGAATACTTATTACACTCTAAACTCCCTACTCATACAGACATAGAAGCAGATTTGCAAAGCAAGGAATGCAACTGAGCATTTTAATTCTAGGCATTTCCAGTTATAATTAGTCCGAATACCTCAAACATTCAAATATCTTTACCTGCAGCTAACTGTCCTACATAGATGAGAAATCTGTGCCTTAAAAAAAAAAAAATCCAGACAGAAGAATCACTCAATCTATTTTTCAAGTAAATCTCCAGTCACCAAAATGAACAAAACAACAGCAAAAAGAAATTATGAGTAGGTAGGGAATTTTCAGCCTATTGTCAAAAATAGTAT
Organism: Trogon surrucura; assembly: GCA_020746105.1. NCBI lineage: Eukaryota > Metazoa > Chordata > Aves > Trogoniformes > Trogonidae > Trogon > Trogon surrucura. The sequence goes on from CM036620.1 coordinate 71,702,482, forward strand.
TAGAAAAATTCTGTTGTACTTGAAACTAGTTATATTTGTTTACAGCAGTGTTGTCTTCACGCTGGACAAAAACAAGACTAGAACACAAATAAGCTGGAAGGATGGGGATAAAGCCTTTTGTTAAAGAAATGAGGTTTTAACACTGAGGTACTAAAACAAATCTCACAACCTCCAGAAAGCGCCACTTCCTTTAATGCACTTATGTAAGGCAATGTTCAGAGTCTCCTCTAGAATGCTTTATATCATTCTAGTCATTCATTTTTTAAAAAGATGAACTCAAAGAGCAAAAATATCAAAACAGTCATCAAAATAATCTCTGCCTCATTAAAGAGTTTACTCTGCTGAAGGGCTACATGGGACATGACCTCTGGCTCTCAGAAGTAAATACTACAGAAAGCAGCAAAATGACGGTGTTGGTACAAGAATAAATTGGTATAAATTGACCAGGAATAATCCTAGAAGCAATCTTCTAAATTGCAGCTTACCCATCTGTAATGCAGCTTTTCATGTAATTCTGGGGACAAAACACCTAGTTCATTTTAAGGTACAGGTCCACACATTTACAGAAGGGATTATGTGACATGGTTGCTTGTGGTAGCAGGCAAGGGATCAGTGGATTTCCTCCATTCCTCTCTTCCTACAGCTCTGGTGTTATGATTCTCAAAGCATGCGAGGAGAAGGGCTACCTGCTCTACAGTACAAGGTTCAGATATGCTGCCATTGTTATTGCTCATTCATTGGATTTAATTGCTATAAGATTCAAGTAGATAACGTCAGTAAATATTAATTCTCATGGAGTCAGGGGAGAGTTTCTTTATGTCTTACTGTAAACAAGTTAAAGTGACAGCAAGCACTACAACATGGATACCTACCCGAATCTGTGACACATCTACATTTGGAATGTGCAAAATGACAATAAAGCACACAACATACATCCCCTTTCTCTTACATGCCTGTATGACAATGCTCTGGCAAGTATTCTGATCACCTAGGTGACATTAGGATCAGTCCTACTTTTACCAGTACTTCTGCAGGCACAGATTTAATAAAGTTTTATGATTCTCTTTCAGATATGACTGATTTGCATACAGAAAAGCATTTGGAATTTCACTTCTACTAAATGTCAGTTATCTATCTTTGACCAGACACTTGTCTTTTTTCCAGTCATCCGATCCCTGCAGCAGAGGTGGAGTGAAGGAAAGTTACTTCATTCACACTTCAGCAGCCACCATCTTCTGCATCAGCCTTCTATTACATTTGCATTATCTTGTTATCATCAGTTAAACTCTGTAGGAATGGGCCACATTTAGAGACTTAATCATTCTGGATCTTTATACCTGCAGGGTCTTCTGCAAAATATTTCCACACATTATTAATTTGCTTAGATAGTGCAACCTTTATCCTGTTCACCAAGCATAATTACAGATTAATTGGTTGGATCAGGGTTTTAAAATAGTTTAGCTAACATTAGCTTAGGCAACAATACATTAAATTGTATAGGAAAAGGCAAACACCTTCAAAAATAAAGCTTTGAGAAGGGACATTATTTAACAGCGGGGATGGAAAATGGCCTGAGTTCCTAGTACTCACATTAATTCTATACTTTGCATACTCTGAATCTGACCTTCAATCTTGCAAATCCAGTGAAAGCAGCAGAAATATGTTTTTCAACGAAAATGCAAAAAAGAAACGGTATATAGGAAATTCAGATGACGAATTTCTGAATTTACGTTAAACGTTATCTCACAGAAGCACCAAACACTTGCCGATACTTCATCTTAAGGACTTGGAACACCGTCCTTTGTGCCTCCGGCTCCCTCTTGTGGTGTGTCGGTGCCGATCTGCCTCACAGACCACACCTTAAAACATCTCACTGCACACCGCAAAGCTAATATTACTGTGGAGGTGTCTGACTGTTCTTCGTGACTTCCGTCTCTATATTTTGAGCGTTAGTGTAGGAGATTTTTTCACTGCAATTAAGAATTACAAACCTCTGACCGTGGTTATCTCTCCCAGTGTTTTTCACTGTCCCAAAGCATGCTGTCTGCTCAGCAGTAATGGATAAGTTTCTTCTTTTTCTTTATTTCATTTGGTAGATTATATATATGTATATATATACACCGTACAATATCTTCCTTTTGTGATAGAGAATAAATGAGAATTTTCATTGCTGGTTGTTCATTAAGTCAACGGATTCCAGTTAATAATGAAAAAAATTAAACATTTAATATCAAAAGCAACTTCAAGTATCTTCTATACATTTTAGTATTCAGTATATAGTAAGGTGGTTTGGGGAAGTTTCTTTTTGTATCAAAAGTGTATTTGAATAGACTATTTTTACTCTAATACTTTAGAGTACTATTCATATCAGGCATGGAGTTTAAAATGATGTATCTCATGATCCCAACTAGCTCTTCACAAGAACCATAGTTCACTTGTACAATCACGGTGTATGTTTCAAAACAAGGTTTAATCATTGGCAGAGTCAAGATGCAATTACCATTTTAGAAATGCACTATTTCATTCTCCTACAACAGTTCAAGCTATAGTCCTTGATGTGAAGCAATATATAACACCACTGTTTGTAAAACAATACCTGACCTAGGCATAAATAGTACCGAAGTTCCCAGAGCTATTCATTCCTTAACCTTTCCGTATAAAAATAATTCAACTTAGGCATATATTGCACTAATTTTATCATACTGAATAGCTCTCGCCCTGCATTATCTGTTCACTTTGCTTAACTAAGATTACACTAGGGTTTTAATTTCCATGGAAAACCTGGGAAAAGGGCAACAGACACACATATGGTGTGCAATAAAGGGATATCTATAATATCAATAGTAATCTCAGAGGCATTCACAAAGGAAACTACACATTAGATTTGGAGATCATTTTCTCCAGTAGATTCATCATTCTCTCCTGTAACTGTAAGCTTTGAACTTGAATGATGTTTTGCTGATCCAGAATCCTGCGCACTTCTCTACAGGTTTCTTCCATAGCTCTACTCAACTTCTTTTGTTCTTCCAACATGGCCTCCATTATTTTTAGCTTCTTCTTTTGAAAGCTGCAGCTTTGCATTTTTCTTTTCTTAACTGGTCTTTCTTCAGCTCTGAAATGTGAATATTTGTTAACAATTAAACTCATATTTATTAAAAAAAAAACCCTACATTAGAACCTAAAATTCTATACTACATTCTTGGCCAAGCTGCAACCTAGTTTTACTTTTAAATCCCTCTGTGTTGTCCAACTAACATGGTTCAGCTTATGCTATGTATGCTATGCATATATAAGTATTTACTGTATTACTGCATGGTTTTTACAGACTGTGAAAAAAAATTATAAATCTCATTGTTTTCAGTAAGAATTTTCCCTGCAGAATACCAGGCATCTTTTTCTTTTGTTAATCTTGACATTTCTTATGCATTGAATTTATAAACTGTATAAGAAGAGACATTTTGCTCATCTGGCAGTTATAAAGCTGCAATAACCATCCCTTCCAGAGAAAGTGCTGCACTGTTATGTGTGGTAGAAAGTTATAACTTGTTTTGTAAAGCTCCCACTACATGGCAGAAAAACACCTGGGGGTGCTGATCAACAGCCGGCTGAACAGGAGCCAGCCGTGTGCCCAGGTGGCCAAGAAGGCCAAGGGCACCGTGGCGTGGATCAGGAACAGCGTGGCCAGCAGGAGTAGGGAAGTGATTGTCCCCTGTACTCAGCACTAGTGAGGCCACAGCTTGAATTCTGTGTTCAGTTTTGGGCGTTGCAGTATAAGAAAGACATCGAGGTGCTGGAGCAGATCCAGAGAAGGGCAATGAAGCTGGTGAAGGATCTGGAGAACATGCCTTAGGAGGAACAGCTGAGGGAACTGGGATGGTTTAGTCTGGAGAAGAGGAGGTTGAGGGGAAACCTTATCACTCTCTACAACTACTTGAAGGAAGGTTGTACAGAAGTGGGGCTTGATCTTCCAGTAAGATATAGGACAAGAGGAAATGGCCTCAAGTTGTGCCAGGGGAGGTTTAGACTGGACATTAGGAAAAAATTCTTCACCAGAATGGTTGTCAGCAGTGTTAGGTTTATGGTTGGACTCAATGATCTTACAGGTCTTTTCCAACCTAAATGATTCTGACTGATCTCATTTCATATCTCCTTTTAGAGGCTTTTACCAGTTGTATTGTAAGATTTTTTTTAAATTAAATCTGTCACAAACACAGGCTACCTTCTCATATTTAGGTTAATGATGAGTTTTATCAAGTGAGATAGCTAACAAAACAAGCCATTCTTCCCTTCAAACTTCTAACATTTTAAAAGAGATTTCAAGTACACTTTAACCCTCTGCTCATTTCCACCTTAAATAACAGGCAAGTCTCTGTATTCAATGCAGCAACTAAATGCTATCTGGATCTTAAAAAAAGTTCTTCTGAAATTCAAAAAGAATATTTGTAGCCCTTAGAGAACACCAGATTGCTGAATCCAAGTCTGTCATCTCATGTTGATGTTCCTCTGGCAGAATATCTTTAAGCTCTCTTAGGGTATAAAAGTTAGACAAGCACATATCAAACTGTACAGCCTCATCTTAGAACTGCCATGTGCAATTTGGGTAATATTTTCAAGAATTTCCTCTACACTGCATCATGCTGAGGTCCTGTTTTGGAAGAAAGAGATGAACGTACCAATAGTGCTCTCCAGGTGTATTGTTCACATAGCAGTCCTAACTTGGGGTGATGGTACAACACATAAATTCCAAACCACCCTACAGAGCATACGAGTCAAACACACAGATCTTTCTCTTAACCTGTAATCTAAGAACGAAGCATGCGGAATTGTGAAGGAGGAAGAAAGGCAAGTAGAAGGCAATTATGTAAGTGTACTACACATCTTAAAAACCTCCAGTTACAGCTGGATAACTTTGTCTAACTTAAAGTGATAGTCCAGGTACTTGTTCACGCTTTTTGTAACTCCAGACTGGAGCCCCCCACATCAAAGTTACCTGATGATGGATCCCTTCACACAAACAGCAATCTCAGCTGTGTTCTGTCAAAGACAGTGTCCTTTCCAGGTGAAATGCAATGACGAGATAGCACAGTTGTGTGTAGTGTGCCATGTCAACACCTTGCAGATGTCAAGATATCCTTGAATAAAGATAGCTTAAACTCTTGAGGCGTGTTTTTATTAATGTGAAGAAGGGGAATAGGGAGGGAGGTCACTCAGCTGTGGCAGATTTGTGTCATAATTTCATTCATGTTATTATCCTACTTGACAGGCTTTGTGCAGCAGTGATTGTGACTTTCAGATCTCTCAGCAAGAGAAGTAAACAATCCTAAGCACCTGAAAGACTTAATGCAAATATAACAAAAAGACACAAGCCCCTTGACATTTAAGAGTGCAATGACCCAAAAAAGATGAGGTTTATGAAAAGAAACAAGTGGATTAAATTAAATGGTATCAAAATCTGGTCTTGAGGGAAACTGTTGGAATACTGTTTAGTCATTTAATTTTGCTGACCCCCCCCCCCGTGCACAGGTAAGAAAGAACAGCAATCTTCCTTTGTAAATGCACATTAACATGGTGAACAAAGACCACTGGCTTTCAGATTATCCAAGAATTTAAAGTTATTTGTGCAATTCAAAGGGCTTTATCACCATTACACTGCTATGATGATGCTAAGGGAAAGAAGCCCTCATCTTTATGCTAAACAAAACTTGGGAAATGACACAAAATAAACTCACCTTTGCAAATTCTACACATCATATTTGATTTTAAGCATCAAATTAATGTGCATAAAATAAACAAGGGCTGCTCTGCTCAAACTGTGGGTTAAACTTGCAGCTGATCACTGTGATTATCACAGCCAGACAATCCTGCAAGAAAGGGTCATGGATGACAGCAAATTCTGTTTGCCCCCATTAACTCTAAGGGCTAGAATAATTTTAAATGTTCTCAGAGAAGTCAAGCAAGTGGAAAAGGTTTACAGCAGTCTAAAGACAACACTGAATCTGTTATTCCAAGGTTGCCATCACTGCACTCACATTCACAAAGAATGCACACTTTCTGGTAGGCAGAGCGAGAAACTTTCTGAAGTGATGATATTATTTCAGACAAAGTCACCTTTTGAATTTAAACTTGTCTTCACAGAGGATTTAAATATTGAAAACTCGATGAATCTCTATCCTCTTCCCTATACAGTACTAGAAAGTAGCTACGGTAAGACCTCTTGCCTGAAGCAAGGAAGAACTGGGTCCTAGAGCCACCAGAGAGCTTGTGTCTTGTCAAAGTAAGCCCTGGTGAGAATGGTCTATAATAAGGAATGAGAGAGACAATCTGAAGCATGTCAATGATAGTGAGGTGCACTGACTGTTGTGTGACTTTCTTGGCAATTGTGTCTGCGATTTATTTCAATTGTGACCAAAAAAAAATACAAAAAAAAAAGGAGATGAAGTGATTTGGATTGAAAGATCTCAAATAAGCCGTATTTCTAACAGAAGAGAAAAATCTTTGAAGTGTTTTTTGTAGAGTCTGTACAGGATTTTGTATGGTTTTCAGTTAAACAAATGTGGTCCATCAAAAACCTGTAAGCTGTATAACCATACATACACAACACTATCTGTGTTGTGCAGCTCCAGAGAGAAAAGAGAGGCAATACAACTGGATGGCAACTGCCTGGGGAACTGTATCAGCAGCATCTGCAGTCTGCTAATAACCAAGAAAGTACTCGCTGACAAGTGCTCAAAATCATCTTGCAGCACAGAGAAGTCCCCTAAAAGCCAAGGCACAAGGATTCTTCAACATCTCCTAAGTACTCTCTCTGTTTATTTACAATTAACAAACACGACTCGGTAATGTGACAGCCTTCATTGAAAAGAAACACTTATTTCAGACACTCCTAGCTTTGGTGGTGTTCCCAATCTCCTTTTCTCTTCAGTCACAGTGGCTATCAATGAGAGGGTTTTATGATCACTCACAACTCCGTAGTAAGGACTTGAAATCTACAATCCTTTCTTTTTTTGCAGAATAGCTCTTGGAGAAGAGCTCTTGAGAAGGGGTCTACAAAAGAAGGATCTAAAGAATCTAATTTACGTGTAAAGAGCCCTCAGCAACATGAAACAACATAAAATGTCCAGTAATGCCTGAAGGAGTTATTTGAATACTGAAGTGTTTCCTCAGATACCGAGTCATCTTTCTTGAAAAGTTCTAGGTCTCCTAGGTAGCACATCAGAGAGACCTCTCCACTGTCGGTAATTTTTTATAACATAAAGTCAAAAGGGAAGCATGGATAGCAATATAGTTTCAGCACAGAGTAAACCACCAGCATTAGTATGCGCAAATGGTTTCAGCTAGGAGCAGGTCTCATTTGGCAATCTGTAGGTGTGAGCCTAAGAAATAATCATAGAATCATTTAGTTGGAAAAGACCTTTAAGATCATCAAGTCCAACTGTTAACCTTGCAACACCAGGTCCATCACTAAACCATATCCCTGAGCACCTCATCTACACATCTTTTAAACACCTCCATGGACAGTGACTCTACCACTTCCCTGGGCAGCCTGTTCCAGTGCTTACCAACTCTTTCAGTAAACACATTTTCCCTATCAATGCTTGCACTAACAAACACCAAGGAGTTCCTGTTGCTGATTCTCCGTGTTTCATTCCTGTGCAGGCAACACTTCTGTGACAGTAGGGATGCAACAAATCGTGACAGCCTCTGCCAAAGCAGCATTTCCACTCTCTGACAAGCCTAGTCTCTGAAGGTAGATTTTGAAATCTGAAGGAAAGAGAGGTCTAGGAAATCCTAGAAATCAAATACAATCTGCTGATACTCTTGGGCTTCTGATGTCTATGGCAGGAAGCCTCCAAGAGAACTGGCACTGGTATTCCCTTGACTTCACAAACAAAGTGTGGAAGAGCTTGGGCATTGGGCCACATTCCAAGCAGAACTTTGCAAAGCTATTTCTAACACTGTGCTCTAAAACAGATAGGCAGGGTTCAAAGGAAGCAAACCAAGAGAAAGAGAATGTGCCCTCTCATCTAGGAGGCTGAGAAGAAATGACAGTGTGTATTTCAGAGCACGGGGCACAAAGCAAAATCTCCAGATATAGTTAGGGAAGTCTCAAATGCATTTGCTGTCTGCATATCTATAATCAATTTAATTCACTGGTCGATTAAAAGAACTTCGATTGATTGCTTACACTCACCTAATGAAGCTGATTTCAGATATATGTGTGAATAATTAATGAAGCAGGAGTTGAATACAAAGAGTAATCTGTCTACCAAAATATATCACCTCCACAAAACCTAAAAAAAATTCTTCCTTTCTGACTAATTCATGGCAAATGGGTCTCCACTACTATCTGTCTCTAGAATTTATGGCTTTCAATAGCTAACAGTAGTTTCTGGCTTGTTTGTGCTTTTTTAGGTATATACAAATCTGAGTAGACCTCCACAACCCATGAGGATGACCAGAGGGCTGGAGCACCTCTCCTATGAAGACAAGTGGAATAACCTGGAGAAGATTCCTTGGAAACTTTATAGCAGCCTTCCAGTACGCAAAGGGGACCTACAGGAAAGATGAAGAGGCACTTCTTATAACAGCATGTAAGTTATAGGACAAGGGGTACTGGCTTTAAACTGAAAGTGGGTAGATTTAGATTAGATGTAAGGAAGACGTTCTTCACTGTGAGGGTGGTCAGACACTGGAGCAGGTTGCTCAGAGAAGTTGTGGAAGCCCCCTCCCTGGAAGTGTTCAAGGGCAGGCTGGATGGGGCTTTGAGCAACCTGGTCTAGTAGAAGGTGTCCCTGCCCATGGCAAGGGGGTTGGAACTAGACGAATCTTCAAGGTCCCTTCCAACCCAAACCGTTCTGTGAATATTAATATTAGAGATGGCACAAAGATCTTCAAAGTTTGAGGACTGAGGATCAGGCAACCTGGTTCTTCTGGTAAACTAGGTTGCATTCAGGAATTAATGCGGCTCACCCTTGAAGTAAAAGGTAGAAAAGAACCACAAAAATTACTTGGAGCCTGGGCAGAGCACCCTGCTATGAAAACAGGACTGCCTAATGACTGCACCTACATAATGCACATAGCCCAAAGCTCAAACTTCTTGTAGATGCTGCCCATTTTAAATAGCCATGACACAATTTTAGAAAGACTAAAGGTTTTGCCAAAACTGTTCCTTCCTGAATTAGCATCCTCACCAAGCTTTAATGTACTTCTATTAAACAATTCATATCTTGGTCAATTCATGTTACCATTTTTTACTCTTCCTCTGTGTGTAAACCTTCTGTACCAAATTATTTAATCTACATGTAAAAAATAAATAATACAAAAGATGTTATGACCATGGTACACAACTACCTTGAGGCAAAAAGTAAAAAATACCAAAAATGTCTCCAGCGTAGCAAAAAGAAAGATAAATAGAAGTAATGCCTGAAAGTTTAATTCACGATATTCTCATTAGAAACAAGACACTGGAAGAGATCCCTGTCTTCTAAATGTATCTCTGTCTTCTAAATGTATTAGATCTAGACTGGATATCTAGGAAAAAATTCCGAGAGCCAAATGGGTCATAGAAACAAAGAAGTGGAAGACAGCAGAGACGTGGGGCTCCTGAGTGCAGTAGTGCCCTGCTGAAGGAAAGCATGTCACAGAACCGCCTCCATAGCACTTCTGGGCTCCACACCAGGATAACTGAGTTCAAATACATGGATGGTATCTAACAAGAAGTCAGCCAAGATGACATGGTAGCTTTATTGTGGTCTATTAATCTATGCAACTCTTTCATCTCCATTTTGAGTATGACAGAAATGGCAGAATGGATGAATTCTGAACCACATTCACTGTCTGTGTAACTATGTTCTGTCATTACTTTAACAATGAAAATAAAGACTATAAATTAGCGCACAGAGTCAACAAACACTGTTTTCAATTAGATAAAAAATCATTTATAGTGAGGTCAGGAATTTGGACTTTAAAAGTTTAAGCTGCAGTACAAGACTGCACCACACTGCATTATATTATCTGACTACAATGGAATAATTCTATTACTGTCAGATGTTTTATGGACATTGCAGTGAAATACAAGCTCTATTGAAGCCCAAGAGCAGTGTTAGAACAGTACTAAACAAATAGCAGACACCTCATTAAAGGGAAATAGAGATTCCAAATGTTTTCCTCATCTGCAAAATGCAACAAAAATAAAAGTTAATTTTATCCCATGTTAATTATCACTAACTAGCAAAATTTGGGGGGTTTTGTATGAAGGCCCTAAACTCAGAGTTTCAAATAAAAAGCAAAGAAATCCAGTTTAAACTGGTTTTAGCTTGAGGGTATGCATGTGTTGATTGAAGTACAAATCTTGACATTTTTCTCTATCATGAAAGCTAAGCATTAAATTCAATACTTTTTTTTAAGTTGTAATTTATATAGCCAAGTAGCCTCCTGCTATGTTCAAGGATACTGTGGAAAAGACAAAGCTGGCACTAGAAAGATGGTTTTAGAGTTTAAGGGAGTAACAGTAAAGTGCTCAGAAGTTTAAAAGCTGACTTTTAAAAGTACTGTTTGGGGTTTTTTTTCATTCTCCATTGTTGGCATAACATTACTGAAGAAGAAAATCCCTCAGCTTAAGCTTATTTTGCACATTTGACTGTGTACAGTCTGCTTCACAGAAAAATAAGGAATATACCGTTGTAAAGTATAAAGCTGTAAAACACATCTGAATTTTACATATAGATGTGTGTATATTTTTTAATAGGTTTCAAAATAATTTTTGCATGAAGTACAAAAATTGAGAGGGAAAATGAGGACCTAAAACATTCTTTGAATTTTGAATCCCAGTATTGTCTTCAGTTCCTTTTTTGCATTTGTTAGATGAACTGTGTACTGGTTAGAGGCAAGGGAGTGTACAAAAAAGCTGAAATGGGCCCAAATTTTATGGGCTAATTCTTTTCTCTCTTGTTGGCTATTTCAAAGCATTTTTCAAATACAGGATAACACACTAATTGCTGAAGCTGAAAATTACTTCTCAGTTCACAAATTTTCCATTAGTAACTTAAAAGACTTGTCGTCTTTGTCATATCATGGCAGCTCTAAGTGATTTTAACCCACCTCATTAGCAATGTTGTATTTCCTTCTGGACAGGAAAGGCTTCCCTACTCTTCTTTCCTTCATCTAAACAGGTCAAAGCTGTACAAGCTTTTCAAAACTCCCTGGACTATTGGAATAGCACTTTTCCTCCGCCCAGATACATGTCCCATTAATATCACAAGTGCCTTCTATTTTTTTTATCTGATCATGATGCTCACCTGAAATCTTATACTAATCTCTCGTGTGGTATCTACTGCTCAACTTTTCCGTTCTTTTAAACATAGTAGAACACCATTTTACCTCGTGAATATGTACATACCTTGCTGTTAAATGATATGCACAATATTAAATCACACGAAATTCTTTTATAGCACAGGTTGTAAGAGCATGGCTGCATATGTATGTTGGGTTTGCCTCACCAGATTTCAGTGGCCAGGGAGCTGTAGAGGTGGCTTCTGCAAGAAGCTGCTGGAAGCTTCCCCTGACAGAGCAAATGGCAGCTGCTCCAAAGACAGACCCACCACTGGCCAAGGCTGAGCCTATCAGTAAAATGATAGGACAGGAACACCTCTGTGAAAACATATTTAAGAAATGGGGAAAAAAGAACTGCACCACACAACAACTGGCAGAGAGACAGAGGAGTGAGAATATGTGAAGACACCAAGGTCAGTGAAGAGGGAGGGAGGATGTTCTCCAGGTGCTGGAGAAGGGTCATGGTGAAGACCATGGTGAAGCAGGCTGTTCCCCTGCAGACCATGGAGGTTACAGGGTGTAGACGTCCAACCGTGGCCCATGAAGGACCCAACACCAGTGTGGGTGGATGCCTGAAGGGGGCTGTGACCCTGTGGGAAGCCTGCACTGGAGCAGATTGCTGCCAGAACCTGTAGCCCCTGGAAAGAGAGAAGCCCACGCTGGAGCACGTTGGTTGGCAGGACTTCTGTGACACCATGGGGGACTCACACTGGAGCAGTTTCCCCTGAAGGATTGCACCCCATAAAGAGAGACTCATGTTGGGGCAGTTTGTCAAGAACTGTTTCTCATGAGAGCACTCACATTGAAGAAAGTGTGTGAAGATCGTCTCCCATGAGAGGGGCCCCACAGTGACCCAGGGGAACAGCGAGGAGTCCTCCCCCAGAGGAGGAAGGAGCAGTGGAGACAGCATCAGATGAACTGACCGCAACCCCCATTCCCTGTCCCCCCGCACTCATCAGGGGAGGAGGTAGATAAATTTGGATTGATGTGAAGCCTGGGAAGAATGGAGGTGTGGGGAGAAGGTGTTATTTTTAAGATCTGTTTTTATTTCTCATTACTCTTCTCTGATTTGTTTCTTAATAAATTTAACTCATTTCCCCAAAATCAAGTCTGCTTTGCCCGGGACGGTAGCTGCAGGTCCTTATCTCAAACCAGGGGCCTTTTGTTATATTTTTCTCCCCCATCTAGCTGAGAAGAGGGAATGACAGAGAGGCTATTGGTGGACACCTGGCCACCAACCAAGGGCAAACCAGTAAATAAGGAAACAATGTACTGTGGAGGCCCTACCAAGCTAACAGCTGACCTACCCTTCCCTCCAGCTTCCAAACCCTGTTCCGTACCCATCCTTAGCAGGCAGCAAAAGAATCACAGCCTGACCTTCTGCAAGGACAAAGTGTCATTACCTGCCATACAGACTTGCAGCCAGTTGAAAGCCAGCCTGTGCCATTAAAGGCTAGATTTAAACGATCTGCAGTTCAGGTTAGGTAATTACCTTGGAACAGTTCAGGTAATTACCTTGGACAAAGTAAATAAACCACTGAGCCAAAAGCTGGCTAAAATGCATTATATCATAAGTTTTCCAGATGTTGTCACTATGGAAATAGTTTGGCTGGAGTGGCTTAAGTCCACTTTAGCTGTAAATGAAAGCACGTATATGAAAGTGTAAGTCCATGTGCAATCTGTAAGCACAGCATTTGTGATTGATCAGCTTGGCTTCTGTGATGGCTTGTCTAAACTTTGTAACAAATCCTGGTGTCTTCCCCTACCAGCCACCAAGGGCACAAAACCTGTGTTGTCCTGGAGTTCTCCCTAAAAATGGAGAGAACTAACATCTGGCATTTTGAAAAAGTCTGATGATATCAAGTCATCTAGTGAATGAACTATAGCTCATGCTTGGGGAAAAGTGACCTTCCAATTAAATATTAAATAATATTATTGGAAATCAAATTGCGAATTGGGAAAATATTATTCAAGCAGAAACGTGATCTTGGAGTTTGCAAATCCTAAAATCAAGAGAGATTGTGTGTCAGAGATATCAACTACTTACAATGAACTAGGATGAAAAAAAATGGTGCTTGTGAACAAAAAGGTTGCTACAGTTCAAGAATTATACACCCTAATATATATCCAGCTGCCAAAAAAAAAAAAAAACCCAAACCAAACCAACCACCCAGTTATTTAAAAGAATCACCTATTCAAGGGCTATTTGCTTGAATGATTGAATGAATTTACCCTAGTTCTATTCATCCAAGAGTAGGCTTGGAAACAGTAACAAAAACTTGTTAGGTTGGTTCTTCACCCAACTCACTCAGTTGCATGACTGACAGATAATTATACTGTTACAATTAAAGCCTCACAGACTCATGATAAGGATCGCTAGGATCAACTTTTTTTCCTACCAGAAAACTGTAATCAACTCCTATTTCACACCACTCTGGGTGAAAAATGAGACCAGTAAAGTCTAAAATTTGTATCAAGTGCACAGCCCTGCTTTTTGTTAAAATGCTGCCTTCCAGAGAGCTCCAATCTTATCAAAAAAAGGAAACACGTTTGCATTCTCATACTAGCATTTACTTTGGAAAAGTGACGTTCTCAATTATATTTAAAACATTGCAATGTACTTCCAAACTGCATGAGTAGCATTTCAGTGTCCACAGAAATACTTGGTTTGTGTCTTTTCCCCATTTGGATAATAGCTGAAGCCAGAGAAATTTCATAATCATCCCAAAAGCAAAACTACAGCACACCAAAAATCATGTAAGCAGAATGTTCTATGTCTCTGACTGCACTGCAGGACTCTATTGAATGTGCCTATACTCCTCTTATAAACACTTTACCTCATGTGAACAGTGACATGCATGCTGGGTTTTGGCAATATTACACAACTTTTCCGCCCAGTCCTCCTCCTCCCTTCCATTCTCTGATGAAGGATTAAAGAGAATGCCCTAATTCAGCAAAGCGGCTGAGACTGGGGAACGGATCTCATTTGTGATTTATAGAAAAGATACAACAGCTGTTAGAGAAAAATGTGCTAGGGTGCCCCCTCTGCAGAGTAGATCCATTTCATTCTGTGAAATACAAGAAAAGGGGAAAAGAAGATGCTACCTCAGCTTGTAAGAAAGTAAGCTTGACGAGCTCTCGGAATGTTCATCTTCAAAGCACTCTTCCCTTCCTTCATATGTAAACTGGTTATATGGCAAATACAGAGGTGTAGACTTAGCTGATGGAGACTGCGAGGCCTCCGTCTGTGATGTAGAAGGACCTGGTTGCTGATTTTCATGCATTTTCACATCGCTGTGGTCTGTCACTTTGGATAAGATCCTATCAATGGTTTTGTAGTAAGGCCAGTCAGGTGCAACAGTTTCACTGTCAGTCATGCATTTTAATTTCCTGTAAGAAAAAGCACACAACATTAAGGCTCGTTTTCCTGTAAAAGTGATTTTCATAGAGATCTCCTATCTCAAAACATTTGTTCTGGTCACATTTAGGAGTCGAACTGGATCTTTTTAATGAGAATAAAATCAGCCACTTTTTTTCTTTTAATCTCCAACGAAGCCTTTCAGTTTCTTTTCCTAGTTTTGACCTGCAATTAAAAGTTGCGTGTAAACCCCAAATGAAATTCAATGCAAACAAAGAACATTACAACTTCTAATGGAAGCAGAACTATGGTGGTTGTAGAATAATTTTTCTTGTCCTTACTAGACTAACCAATCTGACAGCAGTCTACAACAGCTAGAGCAGGCAACATACCCTTTACCAAGCTACACGCAGCCCCATCTTTCCATGCTTCAAAGAATGAATATTGCTTTTCCATGATGAATACAAGTGGCTATAAATCATATCATTTTCCTAATATTGTATAAACGCTCTGAATTGTCTAGGTAAGCATTCTAATAGCAACCACGAGATGTAGATGTCTGTTCATGTGTTACAGAATGAAGACCAGTGTAGGAAGTAAAAAATGTCATTAATTTACCCCTAAAACCCAACAAAAAATGGTTAATAATGCATTATAAACAGCAAGCACAAAAAACATTACAGTGAAAGGACTATCAACCACAACCTTGTTTTTCACATGCATCTTATTATGAGATCTATTATTGAGTCCTTACACAAAGTTCACTGCTCTCCCACATGGTACCTCTTATTATATTATTTACTTTTACTGAGAAATATAAAACTGAGGCGTATAGATGAATTATAAATCTCAAAGAAACTCCAGCACCCAGTTGGAGTCCCAAACTTTCTTTTCATTCACCTTTTCCAATTTGGATCTTGTTACTCTGAATCAAGATGCAGAAAGGGAACACAACAGGAAAGGCAACTCCAATAACAAATGCTTCATTTTCATAAACCAGATTTCATTCAAATTAACAAAAAGCTGAACCAAATCTGATTCTCACAGCTAGCAAGAGGTTTTCATTTGCAGAAAAAAAAGGATAAAAACTACTCCTGGACACCTGGCCCACCCCCTTTTCTTGAAACCTTTCAGGTTTTTCCTCCTCAGAATCCATTGTGCCCACACTGGTCCTGCAAAGGATAGAATTAAAAAACATGTAAACATGATAAAAATTATGGCAAACTTAAAAGTGAGACCTTGAAGTTCTTACTTTTAAACAACTCTCAGCCTAGGGTAAGGGGAAATCCACCACTGAGGAAAGAAAGCAGAAAGATTTGCTTAGATTTTAAAGCCATTTAAGGATTCTTCTTTCTTTTCTCATCATTGCAAGGTCTGACGAGCTTTTCTAGCTATTTAGAAATGCACATCATAGTCCTGCAGAGCAAAGCCTCCACAGCCATCCATATTTTTATGCCCTCCATGCATTTAAAATTTTGATTTCATACATGTTTCACAAGCTACTGCTGTGATTTCATAGTCAGAGAATATCTAGCACAACCTACAAATACATGCATATCCGTCCAGCACAGACACAAAATAGCTAAATGCAGGGCTGACAGCAACCATCACTCGATACTCATTATGTTTAGTTCAATTGTTTGGGCCATTTGCATGAAAAAAACATATCAATTAAACCACTTTAAGCTACTAGCCAAGTCCACATTCCACATTTGTTCGTCCGTGTCAAAACCCCAAATATATTCAAGCAACGGGGTTTAAAATGTTTCCATCCTCAGCTGCTCATTGCAACACGTTCACCATGGTGGGTCATCCCCACAGGCGAGGCAGCCCAAAGCCACGTGTGAGCACATCTCAGCCTTGCCAGTGCCAAGTCCAGCAGCCTGCATTAAGGCTTCGCGGGACATGATTTGAGCCTCAAGGACTGCAAAATGTTGTCCCGTCAAAAAAGATGGGAAAAGCTCAGAGCTGGTATTCTGCTGACTCTGCTCAGGGGCAGACTTGTGTTTAGCACAGCCTGAGCCAGGACCCCCAAGTCCCCACCAGCAGAGCTGCTGCCCAGCCAGTCTGTGCCCAGTCTGTAGCAGTGCAGGGGGTTTGGCCACCCCAGAGGTAGGACTTTGCATTTGTCCTTGCTGATTTTCATGAGGTCCCTGTCAGCTCATTCCTCAAGCCTGTCTAGGTTGCCATGAACGGCAGCAGCCCTGCTGTCACATGTGCAGACTGCAGCCCTTGCTTGGTGTCATCTGCAAAATAGTGAGCAGGCACTCCACCATCTCCTCCTTGGGGCTGTTGATGTGAAATGGGGCATGTTCCAGTATAAAACCCTGCAGTCCTCCACTTGGAAAGAGCTTCTGAGTATGAGTCATTAACCATTACTCTCTGAGCCCAGAGATCCAGCCATTTTTTCGGCCAACTGGTAGTCCATCCATTAGGAGTATAACATCCCAACTTGGAGGGAAGGATGTTATTAAAGATCACATGAGAAGGGTTTCTACTGTCAAGTGAGACAACACGCATTGCCCTACCCTCAATCACAGATCTAGTCAATCACAGAAAGCAAGCAGATCAGTCCGATATGATTCACTCTTAGTAAATCCATTCTGATCCAGTCACCACCTTCTCCTTTATGCAACTGGAAATTGCTTCTGAGGTGGTTTGTTCTGTGATCTTCCCAGGAGTTGAAAGGAAGCTGAGCAAATTTTAATTCCTGTTCTTGCCTCCTCTGAAGATGGGTTCAACAGCGGCCTTCCTTCAGTCCCCAGGGACCTCCCTCAACCTTCAAAAATTTTCAGAGATGATTCCTGACTCGGTCCTTTTCTACTACTGATATTTCCTCTAACCCTGCTCCAGGCACACGACCATGAGACCTGGGCTGTGAAGACTGAGATAAGGAAGGTAACAAGTATCCTCAGCCTTATTACTTGCATCTGCTTTCACTGAATTAGCCACCCCTGATGGTGATTTTCAGGGCAACTCCCCATATCAGTACAAGTTGGGGGGATTGAGAGCAGCTTTGTGGAGAAGGACTTGGAGGTACTGGTGCATGAAAGAGGATGACAGACTTTTTAGCGGAGTCTGTTCTGATACAACAATAGGTAATGTTTTTTAAATTAAAAGAGCGTAAATTTAGACTAGGTAAGGAAGAAATTGTTTATGATGAGGGTAGTGAAATGCTATGACAGGTTGCCCAGAGAGGTGCTGGAGGCTCCATCCCTGGAGGCATTCAAGTTCAGGTTGGACAGGGCTTTGAGCAACCTGATCTAGTTAATGATGCCCCTGCTCACTGCAAGGGAGGTGGACTGGATGACCTTTAAAGGTCCCTTCCAACTCAAGCCATTCCATGATTCTATGAAAAAGAAGGAGGTATTTTACCTGAATAAGTCAGTGACTTGGCTTTTATGTTTGAGCTCAGCTGTGTACCCAGGCCCCATTTTTTTTTTTCAAAACTTTCCTGATTTTGAAGGAAGAGCTGTTGTTTACTATCTGCCCACACAGCTGTAGAGTTGCAGCTATATAAAACCAGGTATTTCTCTGACTCCGAATGCATTGAATGGATACTGATTTTTCCACTTCTGACTACTTACCATAGCTCTGGGCTAAAAAATAATAAAAAAAAATCACTACCAAGAGGTAGGCAAGAGAGCTTTGTTAGCTTAAAAGCAGCACCAGCAGCAACCATCTACCTGTATGGAGTCTGGCTCATACATAAAGTAAAAGGGTGAAATAGATGGAGAGATGAGAAGATAAGGGGAAAGGGAGCGTCAGTCCTGTGGAAAAGAAGTAGGAATGCTGCAGGTGGAGGTAAACAGGGAGAACATTCACTGGAATAGTGGTGATGGTTTAGCTTTCTGGTAGAAACAAACCAAATAGCTAACTTCGTGATATTAATATCAAGGTTGAGGATGCACCGGTTTAAAAATATTTTTTGAACAACTGCTAGAAGTCCAGAAAACCCAGTGAAACAGCTGAGAGTTTTTGCCTGTATCGAGGTAAGTGTAACCCTGGCAGAACTGAAGTCCAAAGCAAAGATTAATTTATTGCTGAAAGTCAGTGCTACTGTAACTCATCACAGCAGGTCTTAGCTGCATCCAAAATGTGAAGTTGGGGTTTTGTTGTTGTTTTCTCTGTTTTGGTATGTTTGTTTGTTTGAGTGAAGAATGAAGACCTTAAAGAGAAAAAGAACAATACTAAGGCTGGAAGGCAATAGTCCAGAAATGAGAGAAGATGAGACAAACATTCAACACTTTGAAAATGGGCAAATCACCGCCTGAGTGAGTAAACCAGGCAGAAAAATTGGGTAAGAACCAGGAGTAGGTGCGAAAGTCAGCAGAGCTTGCAAAATAAATTCACACTGAGTTTATCCAGACCTGTTGCTGATTCATGAGGCTCTATCAAAATCCGTCTGAGAGCAGAGGCAGCTGAAAACTCCCTCCAAAACCTCAGGGATCAAACTGAGTTTCCAGTGGGCAAATACCTGAACTACGACAAACCCTGTCAACCCAGTTAATCTGAAAGGTGGATGCTCGCCTTATTGCAGAGAAGTGAATAAAGTAGTGGGCTTTGAGATCCTACTGCCAAAACGTTCCACTGAATGAACGGAGACAAGAGTTGAGTAATTTGTGCTGTCATTGACCTTTCTTCAAACTCTGTGCCTATTAATCCACCTTCTAAAATAAAATTGTTACAATATTATGTTCTAAAGAGTTTTTTTAATCATCACTATTCAGTCAGTAAGAAGCAAGCAATCTATAACTTGCCTTTCTTTTTTCAGGCTTTGCTCAAAACACTGTTGCTTTTTTATTATTATTACAGCATTTGATATTACTACTTGCCTTAAGGAATGGATACAAGATCTATCTCCTGGGGTTTCTGAGAAAAGCTTTCAAAATAAATAATAAATAGCAACTGTTCATGAACCAATCAATGGTGAGGAAAAGAAAGATATATGAAAGTACAGTACTAAGTTGTGCATCTGTCATAAATTATTGAAATTAAAGAGAAAGATGGTAAAATATTCAAATTCAACTTTCCGCAGTAATTTGGCCAGAGTTATGTTTTATCATTTGCTGTAGCAGAGGTCGAATATTGCAGTTGCTTAATGTCATAGAGTATAGCAACGGATTACACAAGCAACAACGTTTAATTGCTATCATGTACACATGAAAATAAAAAATTAGACTAATCTTTTATTCAAATCATGAGACTGATTCAAATTTACCAATCATTAGCATTAATTGACTGCGATTCACATCAAAAAGCAACAGCTGCATCCTGTTTTCTAGGCTTTGGGGAGGGCAATGTTTTTGAAAATAACAAATTTGCATTCACACAGTTCTTATTTTTAAACATCAGAAGGAATCAGTCAAAACTGTAGATCACTGGTGCAAGCTTTAGAAACCCTGCTTCCTCTTTATAAGCCAGTGTGAATTATGTCAGTGGAAATATTATAACAACATATACAGTGCACTGTTACATGTTAAGATCAGCATATTAGTGGGGACAGGACAGTGCTTTCTTTTAGAAGGACTAATTACAGGTTCGTATGTGCTGCATGCCCCACGTAGCCTACATAATAGAAAGAATTCAACACATACTCTAAGTGATGTTAAACTGCGAGAGCTGGCATGCTAATCTCAGCAGAACTTTTGATGACCAGCACATCAGAAAGCTTAACTTTGAATTCCAGCAGGCCTGACTCTGGATAGACAGATAAATAGGGAGGTTCACGCAGCTCACCACACAGGTGTCTTTAAAACTGAACATTAAAAACCTGGTGGCTGATCTATCCACAGCAGATATTTCAGGTTCTACAGCAATTCCTGAAAGCAGAATTTTACTCAAATGCACCTGCATAAAAAAAATTTCCTTCCACCTATGGTGCTCTGCAGAATTTTCCACCCAGCCAATTTCCACGGTGGATGAAACTGTCCTTTAATATACTGAGACTCCAGTAAGAATTACTTCAGGTTATGGTGTATTTTCCCCCCAAATAGTTTCCTCCAAATGCACCTGGACTACAGTAATGCAGAGGAATATAGGAACCTCTCCCAGACCAGCCATCATCCTGCTGCCTCACTCCTGTCAAAGGTCAGTGTTAAATGATTCAAAAATTATTTTGATGGACAGGTTGTGGGGGCATATTTGCCCATAAAGACATTTGCTTACTTGTCCATCAACAGCTAGTAATACCCTGAAACCCGTTGTCTTTTATAACTCTATCTAGTTTGAAGACAAACATCTGTATTTTTGTTTAATACATCTAATCTTCAGTAAAAGTATTATTACTTTCACTAATAAAACAACCTACCACTCTCTTGGTGTCAATGATTTTCAGTGGTAATGAGTTCCACATGCTTATTATGCAGTGTGATACAAATTTATATGACTTTAACTAGTTTTGCATTTCTTGCCTTGCAATTCCAATAAATCACTTCTTGTATTACGGCAAAAGAAATACCTGCTTCGTATTCTGAAAAAGAGTACTGTATATTCTTATGCACCTCTAGAACACCCGTATATTTCTTTGCCCTCTTTTCAAGCGAGTCACAAACGTTTCCATCTCTCTTAATAAAGAAAGCCCTCCACCTCTCAGCCTAACTGTGTTTCCCAAGCATCTTCTCATTCTCTTGTCACCTTGTTGAATTATAGGGCAGTCAGAAATAAACACAAGAATTCACGGAGGAAATAATGACATAAAATATATTTATATGGTGGCATTTTAAGATCTGAATAATGTTTTTGCCTCAGATGTGGGGGAATGGGATATGATCACCCCTAAACTTGCTTTTGTGACAGATGCTCTCATGCACAGATCTACACCTGACCTAACTTTATCTGGCAGCACAAAATTCCATGTAGGATCCCAACGTATCCAGAAGCAGGGTGAATACTTGGGCTGTGAGCCCGTACTGAGCTCCGTGCCACCGTGAGCACGGACGTAGTTGCATCAGCTGTGGCAGCTGCAAAAGTTACTGATTAGGAAACCTTTCTCCCCTACCTATATATGTGTTTGTCCGACTCCTTCTGCACGATGAGTAATAAACATAAAAGCATAGAATGCTTTGCGTTGGAAGGGACCTTTAAAGGTCATTGAGTCCGACCGCCCTGCAGTGAGCAGGGACATCTTTAACTAGATCAGGTTGCTCTGAAATGGCTTTCACTGAGCAAAATTAGCAAAACAGTATTTATAGAACTGCATCTCAAAACGCTATGGATTCCTCAAACTGGAAAGCACCGTTATAAACATGTTCACTGCTTCCTATTTTAGACCCCTTAATGTTCTAGATCATTAATATCCATTTCAAGAGATGTCCCAAGATAAGACACACCAGTGATAACTTATAACACTGAACTTGGTTAAAAGGCCTAGTAGAAATATTTGAGTACTTTTTTTCCTTTATTTAGGGAAAAAAAAAGTGTATACCTGCATATATGTATTTATAGCAATTTATAGGACAGAAATCTTCTTTTCCTGTATGAACTTGTAGCTTATAGCTAAATAACAATATGATCTGATTAAATATTCTAATCCAGTTAATTTCTGACTGCTAAAGTAAGACTAGAGATCACAGCACCTTTGCAACACTGTAAACAGTTGCCTAAAAGAGTAGTGGTGGGAAGAAATAACCACTGGGGTGCAGAACACCCCACTCAATTCTGCTGCTTATCCTACGTTCTCTCATGTCATGCTTATTAACCCTATGTAATCATTAAAAAATATTATCTGAAAATAGAGCATTATCCCACTCTCAGGATCTTCTTTTTCAGTTTATGCCACAGTGCAGTGACGATGCCCAGAAATACAGCGAGGTAAAGCATCTTCCTCAAGTATCCTGCAGGCACCAAAATGTGGATTAAAACTCTGCTGCCTCACAGCAAAGCCAGCAGTCGGTGGCAACTCGCATCATTTACAGTTTCATCACAACGTTTCCTACCCTCACATACCAACAAGAACCCAGAAAACCAGAAATTGTAAGTCACAGCTTTCGTTGGTCCCTGTTCCCTCTACCACCTCTCCCTGAAAGCAAAGCATACAGCTTTGGATAAGAACAAACAATAAGAAAGATGCATTTCATATTCAAGAGTACAAAAATGAAACAGCACCGTGACAGCCGAGGCAGTTTTCTAACTCTCCTAAATTAGCATGTTAATCAATAGGCAGGGAGCTGCAATGCACTGCAAAATAGAAAAGCAGCATGACAGCACGCATCAGAAGCAATTTTAGAAGTTCATGGAAACATAAGAAAAAAAGAATTTAAGTGCTTTTTAACACACACACACACACACACAGAGTGCATCTATGTGACTGACTTTATTTCTTCCCTTCCTCAGATGCAACTTTAAAGTAAAAATATCAATTATAAAAAACTCAGATGATCTGATTGACGACAACACTGAAAACGTAGAACAAAGGCTGACAGAAATAACCTATTCCACTGGCAATTACGGCACTTAAATATCGTGCAGTGTTGCTAGACACCTGTAAAATCTCAGTGCCACGAGATGTATTTCTCAGCAGGGAGGACGGCAGATTTAGCAGACTAAGCAAAGGCCTGATAGTCAACGTCTCCCGACTTCTAAATCTGCGATCCCAGTGTGAGTTGCTGGGTGATGCTGGGCAAAAATTTATCTTACTTCCAGCTTTCTCATCGACAGCCTGGGTGAAGACAATTTTAAGGATTACAGCAGGGTTAATAAAACAATTTGGAGACATTAGCGTTTGCTACAAAATAGCAAGTTTAATATTACGGGAAATGATGTTAAAGATTATGCTTGTGGATCATAGAAATGTAGGAGGAGGACATTCAAAGTTAAGGGGTTTACAGGATTTTCCCTAGTTTTCTGTTTGATGAGTAGTCTCTGCATTAAACACAGTGAGGGTGCCTTACAGAAAAGCGAGCAGTTTTAACATGGTTGCCTGCTGTAATAACCTTTTTCATTATTAATACGAGCTTTGAGGAGAGATTAAATAAAAGAGTCACATATTTGATTTTCTTGCATTACAAGCACATAGCTAAAAATCACCACTCAGGATTTCCAGTATGAGGCAGTTTGTGCCTCAGAGATAAGAATTTTAAAAAAAAAAAAAAAAGAAGAAGAAAAAAGATATGCAAATATTTCTGTTAAGTTCTAATTATTTTTTTTCCCCCCTGCAAACAACAAATGCACAAATGCCTCACATTTTCTAAAGCCCACTTCCCCTCCTGACTGATACTGCCTGCTCTTTATCATGCCCCTGTAGACACCTCCGCCCTCTCCCCGACTCCTTTGGAGCAGTATTGGCGGTGCACATTGATTCTCTCTCTCTGCAGATAGAACAGTTCTTTCGCCGCTGCTGCTGCTTATAATTATAGCAATGTGTGTCACTCAGTAATAAGACATTCAATTATTCTTGGCACCGTGAAGTGTAACCCTTCAACTCACAAAACCGAAAACTAGGAGCTTCAGCCCCCCAAAACATAATTCTGTGGGGTTGTTGGTTTAGGGTTTTTTTTTTTAAACTTTGCCTTGCAATACGGATTCTCACTGGCCACTTCAAGCTGCAGGAGTTTCACTGCAACGAACTGCTGCCAAGCTAACATAATCAGTCCCCTCAGCAAAGAGAAAAAAAAAAATAAAAAAAATCTCTTTTCCCACTAAATACATTTCTATCCCTCTGCATTATAACAACACCAGCTAATTATAAAGAAACAAAGTTGTCCCGGAGTTTGACATGAAATGGGGGGAAAAAATTAACAATGACGTAACAGCACTGGCAAGAGAGAATTTTAAAAGCGATATGAACAATCTTTAATCTTTTATCGACAGATTTCCTCTAGGAGACTTCTTTCTGAAAGGCAAAAATCACTGCGTTGTCTCTGCTAAAATCTCTTAAAATAAAAAGAATTAACTGAAGCTTACCTGTACTGGAATGTCATATTTGTAATTTTTATCTTTATTTCCTCTCCGTGGCGAATTTCTCCAGTCATTTCAAAGAGTTTGTTAGCCATTTTCTCATAAACTTTGGCATTCCTTTTAGTTTGTTTCAGCTCATCAAAAAATTCTTCCCAAACCAGCATTAAACCTCTCATCTCTGCATCAGTCCAGTTTCTGGCCCTCCTGTGTTTCTCAGTCTGAGAAGAGACAATGTAACTGGGAATTTCTGCTGCAGCCATTGCTGACTGACCTAAAAGGGTTTTAAAAGAGGACACTTAATATAGATTGAGTTTTTAGTTTAGGTTTTCTGTAGTGCAAGACATGCATATGTGGATAAAGAATTTGAATGACAACAGAACATATGAAACCTTTTTGCAACAGCTTGAAGCTTGAGTGCACAAAATGGGGCCTACATCTGACAGGCAGGAATTTAGTTAAAAGCTTTTAAACAGAGAAACGTCATTTTGATGTCACGTTTCCATAGCAACAGAGCAACTGCATAAGCTACAACAACAAAAACCTTTTAACTGAAAGCCAAAGAATCAGGACAAAGTTGACAGGCCATCAATATTAAAGCTTTTAAACACTTTAGGTTTAACAAAAAAAAAAAAGATCTATGCAGCCTTTGAGAAGCTACTTTTAAGTTTCTACTTCTTTTTTAGCTCTCCCTTACCTTTTAGGCAGACAATCTGCTAGCAGGGGGTCATGGTCGCCTGAACGAGCTTTTAAGTTGCGCCTTGACAGACTCTCTAGGAGGTTGCAAGGACTGAGGCCATGTACACAAAAAAAAAAAAGCTTTTTTTTTTTTGCAAAGATATTCTGCAAAAAGCTTCAGCCAGCTTCATGAAAACTATACATCTCTAAGCTAATAAATGTTTAAGCAGGCAGGCTGATTAAAAAAAGGAGCCTGCATCTGGGTCTAAGAACATGCACAAAATAGTATTTAAGTGTTTAAATAGAGAGAGAAATGTATATAAAATCCCAATGTAAAGCCACTTTTTTTCCCCGAGATGTTTTGCTGCTGATAAGCACACACTGCAGTCCTGTCAGTATGAATTTGCCTTTGTAGGTATGTATTACTGTATGTGTATTTTGTATTCCTAGTAATTTAGATGCTATTTATGCAGCCTGTGTTCTGCCTTAGGACTGCAGCAGAAGCATTTCACCTGCTTTATGGGGAACCTAAAAGGATTATTCAATGAGTTAAAAAAAGGCTGCGAGATGCTTAGAACTGTGAATAAATTGCTTTGCTGTAAAACAAGCATTCTGAGCTGGTTTCTATATAGGGCTGAATTCTGCCAGCAGTTATACCACAGGAGCACTGCTTATTCATCCTGTTAAATATTGTGCAACACAAGCAGTGGGCCAAATTCTGCCCCTGCTTACGCTCGTGCAATCCGACAATAATCTTTCACAAATCAGTGAGATGCGTGAATTGCATTCATGCAAGCAGTAGGACCAGCTAAAGAGAAAGATGTTAATTTCCTACAGCCCCAATATAGCCGTGTTATATAAAATATAAATAAATAAACCTTCTTTATCATTATTTTCTGTTTCAGCATATAACAGCAATAACGACCTCACTGCAGGGCATTTCCTGAAGATTAATGGCAGGCAGGGGTTAATGGCCTGAGGCTCACCCAGTCAGTCGTTAATCCCCAGGAAATGTTCTGTGCCTCAATCCTTAATGCTTAAGTATCCTATAAATTGTAAGTCTTCTCATAACCACATCCTTGCTCTTAACAATAGTTTAAAAATGCACAGCTTGGTTTGCATCCTGGAGATGGCAAAGAGAGCACATAATGTTCCTAAAAGGTACACTAGTAAAATTTGTAGTATCATTGCCTTCTTTCCATTTTGTTTATTCTATTGTTTATTACAAAAGGCACAACAGCATACCATAGAACGAGAGGGGCGGGGGGGAGGAAATCACATATACTGCACATAGAAACTTCCAACCCTGAACATGGCTCTGTCAGAAATATACCTGCTGAGTCACTGGCTTCCTCGGGGAAGAAAAAAAAAAATCCCGTAGCTTCCAAATAACTACTTTTAACTACTAATATGACAGCCTAGCAACTATTACCTTTAAAAATGTGTAAATAGCAGCATATGTTGTGATGATGATCTTGCACGGTTTGTCTCTTGGGTGGCCAGCTGGGAGACATCACATGATCAGGGGACAGATGGTGGTCAGAAGAGGATCAGCTGGTGACACATTCATTTTATTAATTTATTGTTTTGTTTTGTTTTGAAATTCCCATCACTTAACCTTGGGCTCCATGCAGCTACGTTAATAAAACCGTACCAAACTGGGCTGGCTGCAGTCACAGCCAGTGGCTGGGGATCCCCGGGACACGTTTAAGGAAGCGATGTCATGTGCGAGAGGAAAACACCACCGGTCTCTTGTTAGGGCGCCAGGTCTGACTTGGGACCGACGTATGCTACTGCAAAGCCCAGCTTCCTTTTCAACCTTTAATCATCCATTAGAGGTTTGTTTTTCCCCTCCAGACCTCAATCCACCTAGATTCTGCAAATGCTGATTAGCATGACATACATATATTGTAAAAAAACCCCAAAGATATGTACGGTCTGTGCTTTTAAAGATTCTTTTAATCTGGTTTCAAGCACGAAAAGCAGGACAGGGTAGGAGAGAACCTGCCCAGTTGCAACAAGTTCTTTCTGTCATGGTCCACAGCTACTCCTTCCCTTTTTCATCCGCATGTGCCTGGCACATGTGCGGCTGCTCCTCGTGCTGCGCACCGTCGGCTGGGGCCGTACCCAGCCCCAAACCCAGGACCCTGCAGAAGGGGGTGGTTGTTTCCTGCACCATTCGCATCTCTTAACTTTCCTATACGCTGCTTCTTATTACTGTCATTGACAGATTGATATAGTGGTATGGTGCTGTTTAACATCTGTTAAATGAAAGAAATGCTTTCTAATAATGCCTCCCTTATTCCCCTCCCCTCAGCACCAGGAGAGAAACTAAGTTTCCAGGACTCAGGTTTTATCCCCTCCTCTGAGAAAGTCATTGATATTAATTATGGAGGCTTCGGGTGCCTCCTCTGCCTCACTGAAGCATATGTTGCCAAATGTTTGATAAAGTGACTGTTTTCCTATGCAGAGTTGAAAGCAAGGAAAGCTTTTTTTACCCCCAAATAATCTTTGCAGTCCTCAACAGAGCCAGGGAAGAGAAAAAACTCACACACCTCTCCAGGCTGTGCCTCTCTGCTGAGGTCCTGCAGATCTGCACAGTCCCTGGAGTCCGTAACCCCTGTCCTGGCCCCTGAGTCAGAAGAAACAGCTGAGACAGGACTGGCAAACCTTCATGGGAAGAGCAAGCCCGCAGCAGCAAGAGAGGTGTCCCTCCCCAGGACGGGGACATTAGGAGATGCTCCATTAGAACTTGGCTGCTTCTCACCTTTCTTGAGCTAAAGCCCAGTCAAGATTCATCGTCTGCCTCGAAGACTGGCTGGTCACTGACTCAAAGTAACTGTGGGCCTGACAAGCTGGAATTCTGCCAGAGCCAAGGCACCGATGCACATGGCGCTGACATCCCTCACATGCTCCGCTCCGGTGTCTCCGCTGAGTCCTCCAGCATCGGCCTCCTCCAGACAGAGGACCAGCCTGGCACCGAGTACCCCACAAGCAAGCAAAGCTGGAACTGTCCTCATCAATAAAACAAGGATGTTACTTCTGTTGGAAACCACTGAAATACATAATGGAGCCTCTGAGGACACCTTTGTAGATGACTTCCCTCTGCAGGAGAAATCTGTTCTCCACTCTCCTGCTCACCGCAGTTCTGCTGACAGGCACTGCACTGACAAGTCTAGAAGACATTCTTATGAACACTGATCTCAGTGGGCTTCAGGATCTCACTCATGCCCTTCCTTTCAATGCACACCTGCTCCTAAAAGCTCAGAGGAACATGAATTTAATGATCCTCTTGCAAATCTGTTCTTCGTATCATCTGTCTAAACGCCCTACCTTTTTTTGCCAGCATTATATATCAGCTTGAATAATAGCTCTCACAGCTGCTCTACCTTTCATGGTGATCTCTAAAGATAATAAACCCTAAACAGGGCAGAAAGGTTTCTATTTTGCAGATGTGGAGCTAATGAAGTTTGCCTACAGATGTTTCTATCATAGAGTTCAGCCAACTCCATTAATCCTGACATATTTGTTGACTATGCTTCAAGTGATCTGTGCTAACTGACTCCGTATACAGCCTTCCGCTTTCCAAGTGTGCACTAACGCATGCCAAATAAAACTTCCTTTAGCCAAGTTTTAGGGGAAGGTGTTTTCCCTTCCATTTGCACAGAGATAACGGCTCCAGTGAGTCAATTACCAGAGCTCAACCCACAAACTATAAGCCATTAAACTGTGATTACAGAAGAGCATGTCTGATCTTGCTGATGGGATTGTAGTAGGAGAAGTCAGGCAGCACCTTCTTGGCAAATCAGAATTTATTCCATTAGGACGCAAGAAAACTCTGCAACATCTCCTAAATGTACGTTTGTGTCTGAAATACAAAGGGGCAGCTGCCCATAGAGGTGCTTACGCAAGGGTCGCTGCCTGTTTGCGTTTCAGAAATGCAAGTACATTAGTTTTGGTTCAGGTAAGTCCTGAGACCAATTGGTCTGCTCCCAATTTTAGCAGTACTGGCAGCAAATGCCCTTTTAGGCACAGAATCTGAGCAGTGACATGAGGAAGAGATCCCTCCTGGAGGTCCATCAGAAGTATGTATCACCCCTGAAAGACATAGGTCCAGGTCTATAAAACACATGGGAACTTCAACAGACTATCCTGTAATGTCTTGATTACTCAAAAAACAAAGCTGCTTGCACCCTTTCATATTTAGGGCAACCTGCTGAAAGCAAGGTCATCCAAAGCATAGGCTTCTCACTGCTCCTCACAGTCCTCCAGTCTGATCGGAGCTAACCGATGTGGGCAATAACAAATCTTGAGATGGGATATTGGCTGCAGAGCACGTGTTCATCCTCTGGTTATTTCAGTGCAGGCACACCCTAACAACTCTGTTAAAAAGGGTGTCCAAGGAGTTATGTGTCTTTAAAACAAGGCCTTTGGGGTTTGCACTGCAGTCCAATACAATGTTTTAAGTTCAAAAGAGCTGTCTGCAGGTGTTGGGAGGCTGATCCCTGCCCCACATTTCCCCGTCCAACATGCAAAAATGCCTGTTTTGTAACGTCATACCAAAAATTACGGATTTAGTGCCTCTGATGGCTGCACAGTGCAATTTGCAGAGGGATAAATGCAGTGAGCGAAGAAATACCCTTCTATTGCTTCTGAAAAGCTTGGCCAGAGGAGATAGGTGGGGACAGGTGATCACAGAGGAAAAGCTGCCTTCTTTTCTCCTCCAACAAAACAACAGGTCCATGGCAGTAAAGCTGTTGTGCCCAGGAGAGTGCTGGAATCCAGGAGCTCACTCACCCTAAGGCAGGGAAGTGCTGGCCTGGGAGCAATGATAAGGTGCACGCACCCTTCAGTCTGCCAGTCTCCCTGGGTGCTGGAGTTGTGTGGGTCTGTAAAAGCTCAGAAGCTATAGAAAATCATCAAGGTCGTGAAGACAGAGCCATCAGGTCAGTGCTATAAAACCACACACGAACCACAGCCCGTGCTGCCCTGACACCCGTGAGGGAGGTTGAACAATACAGCAGCCATTTGTAAAGGAAGCAAAAAGCTATCCGAACTGCAGGAGGTCCTCTTAGAAAGACAAAAAGAGAAAAAAAAAACATATTCAGGTTGAGGAAGTACAGTAGGTGTCTCAAGGTACATAAAAAAAGGACGATCCCTCTTGTCAGAGGGTCTGCAACCTAACTGGGACATGCCACAGGGGAAACCAACAGGATATCCCGGGAGGGACAAGGAACCGCAGTACGTTACTGAGCGAAGGCCATTGCATGGTTGAAGAAATTTTATGTACATCTAAAATAAATAATACCTGCAGAGACAACAGAAATGGGTGCTTTGGAGAAGCTGGCCGAGGGGAAGGCATCCTGGCTGACATGGGGCAGAAATTTTGGTATGCCAACACTTAGCAACAAAAAGAACAAGAGAAAAATAAACATTTCCACACAAATACCCTGTGATGGAGCTGTCTGTACAGCAGTTTTCCCTAATGGTGGAGCAGGGCACAGGGCAGCTCAAGAGAACAGCGGTCTGAGAAGGTGCAGGTGAGCTGAAGGGAGCTGGAGAGTTTATTTCATTTTGCCAGACCACATCCTGCTTGAGTTTCACTGTAATCAGAACATTTCCCAAAAGCATTTTGATCTTGCTGAACTGGCAGATTCTGACCAAAAATATCTGCTTTGCCTATTTTAGTAGTAACCATGGAAGCCAGCTTTGCACAGACATTCAGTTGGAGCGAGAAGGACGGCGAGAGACAACGAGGTGAATACAGACAAGCTGGGAAACAGGGCTTCAGCAGTTTTTGTGGTCTGGCCAGGAAGCATTAGCACAGAGAAGAGGGAGAACTGGAATTACGTGGGGCTTTAGAAGGAGCTCATGGACTGCAGGGAACCCAAGCAATTCACTGCTTGTAGAAACCAGGTATAGACTGGTATGTTGATAGTAACTAGATTTAAAAATACAGCACTGAGAATTTTTTTTAATTAATTTGTATTTTTTTAAGTTGAGCAGAAACACAAACACTCATGCTAGAGACTCTAGTTTAGCATATTAGGGAAAAAAAACCCCATCCCTTATGTCCATAAGTTACAAATAAATAACCTCTCCCAAAACTTCTAGCCCTTACAATATACAGATGCAGGATGCCAGGCTAGATGTGCTTTCAGTCACAGGCATTCCTAAACTTTTTGGTGTACTGTGAGAGGCAATATTCTTAAAAAATGAGTTATGAAGCATAGAGAGCAAAGACATCAGCTCTACCTGTGTCACACGCCCAGTTCAATTTCTAACAAAGGGAACATTGCTGAGATTTGCTTACTCATAAGAAATCATTTGCAGGTCCTTAGCATACGGAACAACCTTGCGGTAAGTAGTATCAGACATCCTTCTTTTCTGATAAGCAAGCAGCAAATCAGATGACAATGAAAATAGCTCAGTTCCCAATGAATGGTTTCCCAAATCCCACCTGAAAGAAATTATTTTGGCCCTGCTTACTTACGGGGGTTAGTCAATAAGTCCTCTTGCCCATGTTTGGGTTTTAGCACTTTTTAGGAAGCTACGTGCTGGAAAGTGTCTAGTTCATTAAAAACTACTCCTAAAATGCTATGCAAATATTTCTTTTACAGAAGTAAATTCCCCTGAGAACCTGTTCTAAACAGTTTGCTTTAGATGTAGACCATGATTTAATCCAGTTTGGATTCGAGATGTATCACAAAAGAAGAAAAATAATCCCCATTGCACAGAAATCTGCCCCGTGCCTTGTGCTGAGTGACATTCTCACGACTTAGAGGGGTGAGAGAAAAAACTTCATGTCACCAAAACCCAGATGAGGGCAGCTGGTTCTACCGTGGTGGTGCTGCTGCTGCACGCAGCATCATTTCTGCCCCAGCAAGAATTAATGCCGCTGGTGTCATCCCTTGCTAACAGCAGCATAAGAAGTAGCAATAGCTAAATAAATACTTGAAGGAGGTTATCGATTCGTTGATCCATTAGTGAGAAGCCATGTTCCACAGTCAAACAGATGAGAACGAGCCAAGCAGAAGGAGGTTGGCACTGGCACAGGACTCCAGCCAAGCAAGTTTTTGCACCGTTGTGGTAGCATGCAGTAGAGATGCATTGAATAAATGGGTTCTAGCTTGCTGTTCTTCCAGAAAGGAGAGTGGTTTGGGCCCTTTTCCAGCAACCTCAGAGAAGGTGCTGTGCAAGTCGCTGGCAATTCCCCGCCAGAAGCTCAGCTTCGCCGCTTGGAGCTCGCTATTAGCTTGGCAGCTTGTTGCATCCACCTAGCAGCTGTCTGCATCCCCGCACTGTGTCTCCCCAACTCCCTGCCAAGGTCCGCAATGGAGGCAGGGATGCTCCCGTCCCCGGCCGTCGCCTGCCCTGCGCAGGCAGCCATGCTCCCGGTGAGCCCAGAAATTACCCCAAGGCAGCTGGGGAATGCCCTACACCGGCTCAGCTCGGCGGGGGATGGTGGTGGGATTAAGTCCTGCTGTTCTGCGGTTAAACCAGCCACCCATTTTGAAAATAAAAAGCAATAAAAATCGAACATGTCGGCCAAGTTGAGAAAGTCTCTCCAGCTCTCACTTCTGTTCAGAGACTCCAGATTACCCCTCACAAGAGTTCACTTGGCTCTCCAGCCCCACAGAGGAAAATTTGCAAGATCTTTAAAAAAAAAAAAAATTCAGATAAAATATTTAGGGCACAGGAGATTTTCATATCAGTTCATAAAAGATTTAAATACTAAGATGTAAATGGTGTTTTGGGTATTATTGCGAGGCAGCCTCAGGAATGGAAATTCGAGAGAAGTGTTGCAACCTATAAAGTTCAGACGATATTTGTAAAAGACTGCCTGATCTGAGAGCTGCCAAAAAGATAAGTAAAACCAAATTTGCCAGCACCGCTGTAATAGCCAAACAGCTTATCAGCTTAAGTGGTTGCTAATGGAAGTTG
Source organism: Trogon surrucura (assembly GCA_020746105.1). Classification (NCBI taxonomy): domain Eukaryota; kingdom Metazoa; phylum Chordata; class Aves; order Trogoniformes; family Trogonidae; genus Trogon; species Trogon surrucura. The sequence goes on from CM036620.1 coordinate 71,735,687, forward strand.
AGACTGTACAAGAGGTAGCTGCCACTTCTGGGACAGGCTGCCAGCGATGTCAGCTGTCCCACAGCATCTCTGTGTCCCTGCACGGGAAAGGCTTTCAAGGGACCAAACTGGAAGTATCACACAGCAGGTCACAGTTAGTCTTGACTTTATTCCCAATGCCATGCTCAAAGCACTTCAGGGAAGTTTAGAAACCCAGAAGAGAGCTACGTTGAAAAGCTGCCGTTCCCAGTGAAAACACACAGGGTTTCCAGTGGAAGCACGTGCTTCCATGTCATCCCACAGAGACTGCGGAGCCATACGGTCTGTGAAGTCCTGTGTGGTCTCTGTTCTCTAATTCTTCCCCGCAGGAGGACAACTTCTGCCTTTGTGCACAATCCGCACAAATTCGTCAGCTACCAGGACACTGAGCTGCAGCTCCAAGACAGAAACAGCACTGGCAACTTAAGTGTTAGCTCTCAGGTCTCACAATAGGCATCTCAGCATAGAAAGGTTTATTGCAATATTCATATAACATAGCTCCTTATTTTAAAATAAAGTGGTTTGCCAGTTTGGGGGATCTTGTGACTCCTCTTGGTTTACAGCATGCACAGTCTTGCTCGCTGGACGTCCCAGGGACAGCCAAGAGGAGTGATCTCCCTCTCCCACACCCAAGCATGCCCCTCCAGCCGGCCTTCTGCCCTGGGACACCATGCATGTCTCCTCCCACTGCCTTCAGCATCAGCCTCTACTGCAATTGCTTTTATGCTCCTCATTGACTCCAGGCTTTTCCCAAATACTTTTCCCTCTCTGTGAATCCCTTCTGTTTATCAGACACAGCTCTGCTCCAAACACTCTCCAGTCACCAGAGTTCACTTTATTTTCCAGCAATCTTAGCACACTCCTCCGGTCCGGGCATTAGCTTTTATTGCTCGGGCTATCACTAAACCAAGGAGTTTGCTTCCTCTCTTGGTCTCAGTGAAATGCTGCCAGCAAAGCCATCAGCCCATGGATCAAAGAAACATTTTCTAGCCATTGCACACAGGAACATTCCAGCCAGCCTGAGAAAGTCCATCTGCCTCCTTTCAGAAATTCTCCTGAACTAATGCACACCCTCAAACCACTTCTGGATGCAAACTGTTCCCTGTCCAACACCAGCAGTCCAGTACCACCAGTGATTTTAAAATCCTTCCCAGGGCTTTTCATTCAATTTGGCATTCAGTGCTGTGAACCAGAGGATGTGCTCTGTGAAGGTCTGTGCAGGTAAAAGCAGCATGATTTGCTTACCTATAAATACCCACCACAACAGGAGCATTCATAGAATGACAGAATATGTCAGGTTAGAAGGGACCCATAAGGATCATGAAGCCCAACTCTCTGCTCCTCGCAGGGCTACCCAACACTAAATCATATTACTAAGAGCACCGTCCAGGTTTTTCTTGAGCTCTGACAGGCTTGATGCCGCAACCACTTCCCTGGAGATCCTGTTCTAGTGATCAACCACTCTCTCAGTGAAAAACCTTTTCCTAACGTTCAGTCCAAACTTGCCTTGACGCAGGTTTGGAGGCAAGCGAAGCTAATGCTACCGACAGCAGTGACGGAGTACCTGCCACCATCTATTTCTCTGCAGAGTAGATCATGCAAGTGCAATCAACAGGATTAGTTTAAATTATGGATTAACTGGACTCAGTTCGCCTGTGTCAGATTAGTGAGCACCCAAATGACTCCTTTTTGGCAGCAAAGCTGCCTCCAGTAGGTGAGCAAAGGTTGTTCTGAATAGTAACAAAAGCGAAGAGCTACAGACCAGATTTTCAGCGGTGCAGAGCCTACCTCCCTCCAGCCAAACTGCCCAGGGGACTGGGTATACCCAGCTCAAATGAGAAACCAAACCCAGATGTTTGAGGGGAGGAGCGCAGACCTGAAATGTGTGGAACCTAAACCCACACAGACACAGGAGACATCCAGCGTGAAGATGCAAGTACAGACAAGCTGTCCAAAGGGAGTCTGTGGCAGATGTGAATGGCACTAGGGAACTATTTTGTTTCATCCCTAAACATTCAATTGACAGATTCCTGCATAGCCAGAAGAAACGCTTTTGGATTCCCATGCTCTAAGCAAAACTTCAATTGCTCAGAAGGTTGGGAGGTTTTGGTTATATAAAACAGCTTTAATGACTGTAGGACTAGAGGCTTTCTAAACAAAGCAACAAGGAGCCACCAGCTGACTGCAGAGAAATGAGATAAACAATTTACAAAAAAACCAAGACAGTTCACAACGCAGTATCTCATCCTCTTTCAGAAGAGTAGCCAGTGTTTTTCATTTGCTGTGCAAACAGAAAGCAGCAGTGCATTTCCCAAGGGAGGCACTCTTGTGCAACTGTTTACTAGAGGCAATCAGCTGACTCCAAAGGGTTTAGGAAATAAGTACTCTTCTCCCCCACCTCACTCACCATACTGTGAAAGTGTAGTGTAAAAACTACTTGGGCTGGCTCTAGCTCCTGTTTTGCTGGGGATTTTAAAAGAGCTCAACAGACTGATCTGCAAATTTTCCCAATCAAGGGCCGAACAAGTACAATTGCTTCTTGTCAGCACCTCACCACCTATATAAATGAAAATATTCTTCTCTGCTAATGTATGCAACTTTAACCCAACAGTGATGGCTTGCATGCTTGAACATACTGTCTTTTGTGCCCCACAGCAATATCCCAGTGGCTGAAGCCGCTCAAGCAGACCAAAAACACATCACAGGCAGTAGTCTTAAATATTCCGTGCTAGCATCGTGGTTTTCTCCGTTTGCAACATCTTTCCTCTCTGCACACTATGCTGTGTGATAACTATGTGTGACTATGCTTCATGATAACTGGACAGGCAGATTATATTAAAAATCATGCATACCTTTTCAAATGATTCCTCATCAAGTCTCAGCGGGAACTAATTGAAGATTAAACTAATCATTACTTGAGGCCTCTTACACAGCGTTTTATCACTTTTTATGAATACATTATGGAGAATTTCAGTGAAGTGCTGATCTCCAGGACCACTGAAGACACAAGCTGGAATAGCTGGACAGCCCAGCGCATACCTGGAAAATGAAGACTTTGGACATCCTCGATAAATGCGACGAGACAAATGCTTACCCATTTCTACTGGCTGTAAAAACCCGTCTAGCAAAACCATGACTGCAAACGCTTTCCAAAATATCATCCTGCCTTTCTGAGAGCAAAGGAGCAAGTCTGCCAAGAGTTGTTTGACATTACATGAAATATTCCTGACAAACCCTCTGATCTTCTTCTGCCTCCTGAAATCTGGAGAATACCACAACACCCAGCCAAAATCCAGCTACCACAACTCGTGTTGGTCCCTGCTTTAACCTGCCTCCACAATAACCAGATTCTTACATTGACTGATCCGCAGCTCCACCCCTGACCCCTGATCCGCAGGGCACCTCTCTGGGTATTGTACACGGCTATCAGATAACGACAACTGACATCCAGACTTCCACCAGCCCCTGGGTAAAAGCCGCTGTAACACCAGGTCATGGCAGACCCCCAGACGGAAAAATTAATGGGCTTTTTCTGCAGTGCCTTGCAGGGTTAAAGAGCCATTTAACCAGAGATGAAAGTTGAAAGAAAGGTCCGAAAAGGTTTTGAAAGCAACAGAAAACACCCCCTGGAATGTCAGAACCAGAAATTTCACTCAGCAATAAAAGTCATGGTCCCAAAAGTAGGATCAGATATATCCTTATTATTGCTTGCTTTGACAGAAATACAGATTTTCAGGTTTCTTCTGCTGTAAAGGTAGAGGAGAATCTTGAACACTGGTCACCACAACCATTGGGAGTATTTTGGGATTGTGCATCTCCTTACTGGAAATGTTTTGGAAACATTACTGCGCTCTATTCTACTCTGCTGTATCATTTTTATCTTAAAAATGAAAATTCCTTCAGGCAGGCATTATATGCAAGTTCCCTTCTAAGCATTTAAAACATTACAGGTGGTGTGAGTTATCAGTCAAAGTTTCTGGAATCACTCTCACTTTTTATATGATTTAGATGCTTCCCACTACTTTTGACTTGCTACAATATAGGAAAGCAAGATCAGGTTTGTTTTAGATTATTAATGTGATAGGATTGCAGTGCACTCAGAAAGGGTCAAAAATCAACACTTAACATTCCCAAATGCCCAATTCTGTATGAAACCACAATAAAATGTATGTTAAGTAAATCTTGTGAATAAGATTTTTGTTTATACTTGACTGTGTTAATTATTGTCAGAGAGCCAACCACTGTTTCTGCCTATTTTATTTATACACACACACATATATACATACATACACAGATTTTTATGTATTTTATATATAAAGATACATAAACACATTATTTTACCTGGTTGATTTCTGATAGTAACTATTCCAATGTAAGTCTTGGAAGAAGGAGAGGAAGGGACAGCTGGAGGAACACCGGGCCATGGCCTCACGGTAGAGCCATAGGAAAGATCTCAACATGCAGATTAACCCTCAGGGAGCAGAAGAGCACTGTATTTTCCCTCCAAAAATTCATAAATGCACTGCATGTCCCTACAGACTGCACCATCTCAGGACAAATCCAAGACTGCTAAAAATCAAAAATACACTTGGATGCCAGAAGTTGTTGTCCTGTGTGCTGTAGTTTTACATAAGATCACCAAAAAGAGAAATATTTTTGTCTGTCTTTAAGCAATGTTCTCATCAGAAAACTCTGCTGCATGTAAAAGCCTGGTGATGTGATGACATCAACTGTCAGTCTGCTATGGGATTGTAAGAAGGCATGTCTACCACAAGACACAAAGAATTGTTGGACTTTCAAACCCGTGAAGAAACGTTAAAAGCCAACAGATTTTAAAAAACACTCCTTCTCAGTCTACTGGCTAACATCTCTGAAGTGGTCCCATCACTCAGCAGCCTCAGAGCCAATGCATCAGAAGAAATCAAAAGGGTTCAAGAGCAAAGTACTGAGTTAAGCCCTATAAAATCTCAAATGAGCCATCGCCACAGAAAGCAGGTGTTACTACGTGGACTCCCCTGTGTCCACAGGGTACAAACCTGTGGAGCGACTCCTTGCAAGGGACTGAAACAGAGACTGACTTGACCTGCTCTGGCTCAAGAGAAGACAACACAGCAACTTCTCCACACTCAGAAACTGCAGCCCTGAAACACCTGGCCCTGCTCCCTTGCCCCATTTTTCAGAAGGGAGGCACAGGCTCAATATACAGACCTGCACTTCTACAGTTTGGAGTTTTTATGGTGTGGAATAAAACCGTCAGTACCTGCTGTCCTAGGAGCAGAAGATCCTCCATGAGCCTTCAAGTCAACGCAGGAGTCCTCACAGCAGATCACCGACCCAGAGCAGAACTTGGTGTCTGGGAGAGAGAGACAGTTTGGCAGAACAAGCCATCGTGCAGAGAGGGGAGGGAGGAAACTTTTCGTAGTGATGGAGGAGGAAGGTTAGCCGTGCTTAGCCAAGGTTATCTTGTAAAGGTCTATTGCAGGATTTGGTTTGCAAACACTAGCCTTTCAAACACCACAGACAAATATATTCCCCAAGTTATATAGTCCCATCATAAATGACTTCAATCAGCCCGTAAACCTTCAACAACCTCATTCCTGCATGCTGAAAGCTACTCACTTTAAGCCAAAAGAATATGATAAACATTCTCATCTACACATCTTACCATTGCCAGCAAAAGGTGTCTCTTTAAAAGACATCCCAGACTCACCAGCGAACATAATTTTTCCTGACTTCTTTCTCATCTGCCAAACTCTTCCATTAGTGAGTTAATGCTCAATGCTCAGCATGCTGTCCTTCAAAGGATCGCAAATCTTTTTTTAAAATATGGTGGGTCCTGAAGGTATTGTTATCTCTATTTTACACAAGGAGAAGCCAGGGACAGCAAGAAGAAAAATTTCAAAAGCTTCTGAATGACTTTGAAACTGAAGTAATTTTCAAAAGAGAATTGGACACTCCAGAGCTGAAGTCATCTTTGCACGTCCTTCAGTCACATCTCAGAATAAAACATGCTCTCAATTCACTGAAGACAAGGTCCTCAAAAGCCACAGAGGTACGTAAAGACGATCACAACTGGAAACGATTTCCAAGTCTAAGATGCAGAGCTAAATTAGCCATGACTTCTCCCCTCCGCCAAGAAAATAATTGACTAGGTGCCCACAGTCCACAGGAACCCATTTCTTTTTTTTTTTTTTTTTTTTTTACCAAAAGAAAGTATTTGGGTACCTCAAGTTTTTCTTCCTCTGTGCTGAGATCCTGCCATGTTGGCCAAGCTGAATCTCTTAGCACTTAGGCCCGCTCGGGACTGGGAAGTTGTGAGCACAGCTACCGCTCCTCAGCGCGACTCCGGTGTCGGTGTGTGGGAGCAGCCGCTTCGACTTTCATTTAAAGAAGTGGCTGGAGGAAGAGGGTGTGGTTGGGGTGGCACGAAAAGAGCACCCGCTGCCAGGGCAAGGTGGTTGCAACCTCTGCCTGCGGGGAGAGGTGCTGGGTTTGGACTCTGCCTCCAGGGCTGGTTTTGATTTTTATCCGGCGATGTTTTAATGCAAAGCATGCAGTAAAGCAGCCCGGGGAATGCTGCCAGATACCTGCTCCCCACCTCCCTTCAGGGGGGCTCCCAACCGGTAGGCCGCAGTCAGGCTCCCACTTGCTTCTCCTCTCCGGTTCTGCGAATCCTTCTCTGCACCATGGCACGACTTCAATAGGGAGGGCTGAGAGGTTGCCTACAGCCTGGGAAGGGACAGGCGGATTTGAATATCCCTTGGGAGAAGCAGGACCCAAACCCAAGCTCGACCACTTCTGAGACGAGTATTATAACCATTAAGTTATTATATGAAAACCACCACACCGATCATTTGTATCTCAAGCAGGGAGCGCAAGGCTGCGAGGTGAGGGCTCAGCAACAGGGGCCGGTTTGACTCACCTGGCTGGGTTCAGAGCTTGCAAAGTGTGGGAGCCGCTCGTGGGATGCGGCGTGAGAGCCGGCACGGGGACACGGGTGGGAAGAGGGCGCCCAGGAGGCTCAGCAGATACCAGGACAAGTGTGGGGGAGGCAACAAGATCCTGCAGACAAGCCCTCTTGAAGTCACCAGAGATACATCAGCTCCTACCGTTTGAAGTACTAACCTTTTACTTTAAGGTTAAAATGTCAAACTAAAATCTCTTTTATCGCCACCAAAGTGCTTTTACCTTGAATCTTTAAGTGTTTGTTTAAGCTGAGGTTAAAAATAGTCTGGGCTTCTTGACTATTAAGCAGATCATAAAACTCTCTGTAGTTGAACAGGCTTTAGAAAGTTTCTAGAGTTTTACTAACTACTGTGTACCTGGTTAGCTTCCTGCATCTTCTTCATCCTCAAACTAAAAAAGTTTAGCTAGAAAAATTTAACACAAGAGATTTCTTAGAGGCATTTTTAAAGTAGCTGTTAGCCAGTGTTTTTATCACAAACCAACACAAAAAAAGTAAGTAACAGCTAGCTCTGTTTAATTGTTAGAAAGAGTATATAATTAAAGAGCAAGTCTATACACGTGTTTTTAAAAACCACAAGTCTGATTTTCTTCAAATTTGTTGTTTCTTCCAATTCTTTAAATACGCATTTGAAAGAAGTTGCAGGGCAGGTAGCGCTATTTGGAAGTTGCAAATAAGTCTTTTGAGAAAATAAGTACATTTTATTCTCACTCAGACATACTGACCATAAAAATAGGCGATATGTTGTAGAAAAGGGGCATTTTTTAAAACAACACAGGAGGTATTTAGAGGAGATATCCCTCTAAATGGGGACAGAGGAATAGGCTCAGTAAAGGGAAATATTTGCAATTCATTTTAGACAATTGGCAAGGTATTTTTGTAGGTAGATGTGTGCAAGAGCTCTGGAATTTGTTTCATGCCCATTTGGAAGTAACGTTTGACACAAGATATTGATTTAGATTTCAGGCTCAGCGACATAGACATGAGTTTATGAAACAGCATTAAAAGTGAACAGCAAGTGGTCCTAATCCTCCTCCCACAAAATAAGAAAATGAAAGCTAAAATTCTACATCATTTCACACTGATGAGTTTTAGACAGAATTTCCCACTCACCTTAACAGGGTAATAATTTAAAAACCTCTGCCAAGGAATGCCACCTCCTCACAGGCCCTCCGCAGCTCTGAAGGCACCTGCTGGTGGGATTTGATATCCTGTACCAGAGCATCAGATCGTGTTTGGAAGACTTGCATCAGAAAAAAGTACACAGTCGGATCAAGATTAAATTCTCCTTTATGCCAAGAAAAAAGAAGAGAGGATCCTACATTTTGATAAGTTTGAGCAAAAGGACATAAACACAACTTATGGTCCTTCCAGTCAAGCACCTGTTCGCTGTAGAAGAAATACCAGAGTTGTGTCTCCACTGACTGGCTACAGCTGCTTTTTCAGCATTTGCAATGGTGTGGGAGCATTAGGAAGCTTAATATTGCTTTTGTTATTTGGAGAGCAATGCTGGCCAATCCTGCTTGCACTCTCACTTTATTTAATTAAATACCCCCAAATTAATTGTACCACAGGATGATACACAGTGCAGCCTCACCAGCCCTAAATCAGGGCCAGGTTTATGCTCTTATAATTAGTGCCCTCTCCAAATACACTCGATTTGAATGAGCTGCGCCCTCTGCCTGTTTGAGAATGATTGCCCACGTGTATTTTGCGGCATGGATGCACACCCCATAGGGTATATCTGAGTTCAGGCTTTATTTGCCTGCAGAACACCCATAGCTGGTACTGCCACCCCACATTCAGTGGCACGCAAGCTATTGTTGCCCTGTATCCTTTCTCCCTCTTTCAGACCTCAGTCAAGATTTTTCACTCGCGGCACTGGAGCTCAGCGGTGATATAACTTCCCACGATTTGGCATCATGGGTTTTCTCAGACCCACCACTATCATTTTCCCCAAACGGCCAAAACAAAGAAGGAAGCAAAGATCACATAAGAAAATCCTACACTCCTACCTGGCACGATGTGGCTCTCCTACAACACTCGCCTGTAGCTTCACATCAGCCTAAATCATCTTCAGACCCTTGACCCCTGCTCTTAGCGATACTCTTGGTGAGATAGCCACTCACTTCAGCAATGAGAGCTTCATCAATGAGACAGTCACAGGCAAAATCAAAAAAACCCAAACAAACAAAAAAAAACCTCTGGCTCACACTTCTGTCCAGATCAGTCATCAACGATTCTCCATACAAGCTAGAGATTGGATGTTGGTTGCAGAGCTCAATAGCCATAAGAAGCAGAACCTCCCAAATAGTGCTAAAAAAGACAGCTTCTAGTCATCTTTAAGTGAAGTCCCTAGGCAAAATTAGGGTGGTTTATCAGGAGGTGAGTCTGGCCTCTGAAACAAATGCATCTAATTTCAAATTTTGTTTGATTTGATTTGGCCCTGGCCCTAACCAAGATTAACCTGTGTGCTCCAAAGAATAAGAAACACCAGCATTGCTAAGGTCTTCCCATGGACTAGGGCAATACCTCAAGTCTTGTCCTCTGACACAGTCTCACAGTTGGGAAGTGACCAGAGCCTTCCCAACAGCTCCCAGGACTCCCAGAGAACAGTCTCTAGGATGTGTTTATTGTAGTAGTATAGTGTAAAATGGTGAGGTGATTCACTGAAGGCATCTCCCACTGCTTTGTGATGTATTTCAAGTAGTTTGCAAGCAAGTAACTAGTATACATCAGGCAGCGAAAATTAAGAACCTGAGTTTTTTTTTTCCTGTCAAAGATTATATCAAAATTTTGGCCCACTTAAAACAGACATCCTCAACTGAAATTATATCTGGCTACAAAAAGGTAGTGGTCTTGCCGTGATCGAGTCATCATTGCACAGACTTAATTTTTACTATGGCAAAAAGGGGGTTCATTAGTACGGAATTGTTTCTCAAAATAAGATATTCTGTAAGGCAAACTAATATAACAAAAGGAAAATTCCCATTTAACTATAGCTAGATGAAGGATTTTGTCTGCCAAGTTATTTTGTAACGGAACTTAACTAGGAACTCCTCTCTCTCAATGACTATCACATAACCACCTCTCTGAGCAGTATGATCAAAATTTGCTGTGCACTCTCCTTCCTCTAATGAGGACTATGGGAAACAGCCGAGACATCAGACACTTTACATTCTTACCTCTCCCCATGCACCCCACAGATTACAAAACTCCCAATAATTTCCCTTTCCTGATGTCAAAACAAATATAAAAAAGGTACCCGCTACCCACAGCGGAGGGCAAGCGGGGCAGCTTTTCAGGTGGGTACAACAGATAAGTCAGACGCAAGCCCCCAGAATAAATAAATAAATAGCAAATAGTTTGAGGATCTAGCTCAGTGTTCAGCATGAATGACACTGCTGAACAGGGGAGGAGAGACACAATAGGTGGTGTGAACAAGAGCAGGAGAGCTGCTAACTGACATGTAAGCAGCGCTGAACAAGCCTAATGCATTCAAATCACAGACCAGACAATTCTCTGGCACCGTTTGAGGAACAGATGAAAAAGCTGTATGCCATGGTGCCAGCAGCTGTAGAGGACTGGACACAGTGACTCCAGGGGTCCTTTTCAAGCCTGTGTTTAAGTTGCCTTGGCACAAACACCCCTCTGTATCTATGATCGTTCTTGCAGCTTTTCTGTGTACTGCTTCTACTGTATTCAAGAACCACTTATCACACTATGCAACACTTGAACACATGGTGGATTTACATACAGATCTATTTTCTTTTTAATTTTATTTTTATTTAAAGTCCTTAACATCCTATTTGTCTTCTCGATTGGTACTAGGATTGAGCTCGTATTTTCCAAGAGCTTTTCACCATGACACTAAGGTATTTTCCCTGAGCAGTTACATCTCTGTGGGTACAAAGGTGCAGTTCTTTTCCCTTTACGCATTGCTTTGCAGCCGTCTATACTCTCCATCTTCTAACCCAGTCTTCACAGCCAGTTTTATTTTAACTACCTTGAAAATTTCATACAGGTAAAGTTTGTCATCTCTCCTACTTTTCTAAAGTATTAGTAGATGATTTCACAGTAAAGGTACCACCAAAGACTCTTGTAGCCTGGTCACTTTCTTGCTGTTGGAAAATGGGTGATTCAGTTCCTACCTTCTATTTTATTACCTTTAACTAGTTAGAACCATAACCAGTTCAAAATTCCAGGAACACTTTCCCTTTTATTTCTTGAGAATTTAGGGGGGTTGATGGCTGTAAAGGAGCTTGGAAGTCCAGTTATACCTTATCAACTGCATCACCTCGACAACAGGGCTGCTGGGCTCCAAAGTATACAGATCTGTAACAGCTTCCTTCTGCAAAATTAATTTTGACATTTACCGCATATATCATATTTACTCTAAGAATTCAACTCTTCATTTTAGTTTCCATAAATTTGCCCAAGGAAGGCTAGATTTACCAGTGTATATAGCCCTTCAAACATAAATCACATTTGCCATTTTCACTTGCCACAGCAACTTCTTAATGCATATCAAACAAAACCATTAATTCAACAATTCCACTTTTGGGACTCTTGGGTGGCTACCATGGCTACCACCTATTTTTATCAATAGTATTCTGCATTTTATACAGTTGTTCTAAACCTGTTCTGCTGACACTTCAATTTAAAACACTCCTTTAAATGCTCTCAGATACCAAAATGCTCCAGAAGAGAAAGCTCCCAGAGATCCTTCATAATGAACAGCAAAGCAAAGATTTATTTAGCCTTTCTGTACCAGCCCCATGTACTTTGAGTGTTCTTATTACACTGCAATCACCTGTCAAGCCTGCTGATGGACAGGCTTCCTACTCATCATGTGTTTGAAGGGGCTTTCTCATTGTTTCTGCGAATTCAGCAAGTTGTTCCTCAAAATTGATTTTACCTGCCTTGTTTAACTTGCCTTATTTAACTTGAATGTATGCTCTTTTCTATTTTCTCTGTTCAAACATGACCTCCACTTTCTGAGAGATGTCTTTTTACTTCCAACATCTCTCTGCTCTTCTGCTGAACAATACCAGCTCTTCAGAGAGTTCTGCTCAAGCCTTTTGATAGCAGAGCAGTACACGCTTCCTTGAGCTCATATTATGATGACTTCTCACCAGCTCCAAGTATCTTACTCTTTTAACTGTTCCTTTGAACCACAAAATTGTAAGAATCATTCTTATATTTATGTATTCCACCTTTTAGAGAATTTTTTGTTTTCCCAGAGACAAGAAATCCGAGTTTGTCCTGGTCATTGCACATTGCCCTGGGTTAAAATCAGTGTTGACTTTTTCTTATTACATTAATTGTTTCACATCCACATGCCACTTTCCCTGTTGTCTCTCACATCAAGGTCTTTCTCCTTCTTCTCTGATCCTCTGTTTAGTGTCATTGGTATTTCTCCATTTACTTCTGCAAAGGAAGGCCCTTTCTTCCCTTCTACCTCACCCAATACTCTCTTGCTAAGAAGCGTCCCAAACCAATACAAGTCTCTCCTCCAAATGAAATTGCTCCTCCATTCGCCAAGATGAGCCCCATATTTCCAAAACAGAGCCCTCTGATTTTCTCAGCCAGCATTTTGATAAGGACAATTTCCCAGATAGTTTCAGAACCACGCTTCAGTCATCACTGTGCAATAATACTAATTACAGTCAACACCAACACTGCCACCTCCACATCTGAGTAAAGAAATGTATTCCCGCAGCCTTACTCTTTCTTTCTTTGCCATAAGAGCACTTAAGTTCCCTGGAAGGGCAGTTTCTTCACACCTCCAGGATGGTTTGGATTACGAGTCTAAGAAAATTAGCTTCTGTAATGTTTTCCAAAAACTACTGTAAGGAGGATCACCGACACAGATGACTGATTTTCATCCAGGAGCTTCTAGCGTTGTTCCACTATCCCATTCATTTATGAGGATTTCATTTCCTTCTGGAGCCTCAAGGGAAATTTCATAACCAGCACACCTGGTATGTGTCGTTTAAATAATTAAGGGGATGCCCTCTCTAACGATCTATGCAGAAAGGCTGTTCTGTTGTAAGAAATGGCCTGGATCATAGTCTTATTAGAAGAAAGAATTAGGGTTATAAGATCCTTTCCATTTTACAGACTCAAAAATTCTTACGAACATTTACTGAAACAGGTGGAGTCAAGGCTCTACCTGATCTACACAGGAACCTACTTAATCAGCACGTTTGTGAGTTATTTCGACATTATTCTTTCTATGCTGGCAGCACAGAGGGTACTTTATCATGATTTTTTTTTCTCCCACAATGTAATTTATTGCTTGCCTCAACAGAATCATCATGACACCAACTTAGCTTACAATCACATCAAGAAAAATACTATTGGTGACAAACCTGGCAATAAGCCAGCACTATATAAACTGGTTTGACGACAAAAATACTTAGGACAAACCATGTTAATGAGAACAGAGATGGTTAGAAGCCCTCCATACTTGGCTTCATCTGCTCAACAATTTGCGAGGGCAGAATAGTTGTTACTGCCCAAGTTCTGGTCGTCTTTGGAGGTTTTCTCCTCAGACACAAAGAGCACTAAAGTCCTTACAGATTCAGCGTTATAAGAAGTGTATTATTATCACCAATGGATAAAATAGTCAACCCCTCTGCCTTGAGTTGCAGGACATGCACATTCATGGCTCACACTAACACATTGGTAGCATCTGCACAGTTCTGATCTGAAAGGGTTATTTTGGGGTTGTCTTTTTTTTCCTGGGGGCAAAGCCCCTCAGTAGATGGACAAGGTCTGTGTATCTACAAAATTTTACTTAAATGCTTTGTGTCTTCCACTGCTTTATCAATAGAACCCTTTGTTCTGAATTCTTCTTTCTGCTACCTTTGATTAATTCCCTGCCTTAATCTGTATTTAATACTTACACTGGAGATCCCTCACTTGAAATGTGGTTTTTTTCTTTCCCTAAATCAAATTCAAGTTTTACTTTAAAGCCTCTAACAAAGTTTTCTCATATGAGTGTGCTTCACTTTACACTGCCATCTGTAACTAAAGTGCAGCACAATAAGTGGCATATTTGTGATTTGGAATCCGGTTTTGCAGATAAAAGAGGTTAAACAGTTCATTTAAATATGCCTCTTTGATATATGACTGAAATAGATTCAAACACTGAGATTTACCCACCATCAGTACTCCTATTTTCCAACACATTAATTGGATATGGGCAGTCAAATCAAGAAAATCAGCTCCTCATCAAGGGCTGTGTTCTAATTTATTTTTTTACAGATAAAAAATGCTAATGAATAATTTATAGCCAAAAGATTAAATCTGATATGAACAAAACCAGACACATATGCAACATTGTGTAAACATACTCCCAACCCTTTCAACTTGCCCAGTTACCTTAGGTGCATTTAAGTGCTTACACATTTTCCTAAAGCAATCAGATCTGAAAGATCTATGACTAATTAAATCTATTGCTATTAGTGTGAGCAGGCCGTATTTAAATTGTGCTTTTAAACGGGTTATGAACCAAAGCATATTCATCGCCACAATTTCTCCCTCCTTACATCTATATGTTGCTTTAACGGGATTCTGCTTGAGTGCACAGGTCCTCTAGAACCACAGTCTTCAGCCCTAGCATGATAAAGCGTCATAGGATTATAGTAATTTCCCCAAGACAAATAAAAAAAGAATCACCTTTATCTTCTAAGTTTGTTTGTATTGGTAACATCAAGACCCTATGCTCAATTTAGAAAAAAAGAAGCAGGAAGCAGTCATCAAGGTAGAGGGATTCAGGCATCCTACAACAAAATTTAGTATTCGGTTTCCGTGCTGCCCTCTTACCCTACCCAGCGCAGTAGGATGCACGGGACCTGATTAGTTTCAGAACCCTCAGCCAAAAGTGGGTTTCAGTTTAGGAGGTGGTAATGGGGAGGATTCTGGGCATGTCTGGAATGAAAACTCCACTGGCAAAGCTTCACGAAGCCGAGTAATACTTTTCCCCTCTTTGAGAAGTAAATATGTGATCTGAAAGTCTGCACGGAATGGATTTACTCCTGTGGGACGAGCACTTGACAACTGAAGGCTTCTCGTGAAACACCTAAGATTGACCTTTTTCCATCTGCGTGCTTCCTTCTGCTCTAGTGGAAATGTGCACGACCCCACGCTCTGCTCCTGTGCATCCATCAGCCCGTTCCACACAGCCACAGCCGTCTGAGCCTGCTAATACCAAATGTGCTGTATTGCCAAGCTGCAGGGACTAAAGGGTTAATTGGACTCACAGGCATACATTAAACCAGGCTAAGAGCATTCCACAGAAATACTATCCTGAGCTAGCAGCCTAGAACGAATATGCTGAACCTGACACATGCTCTGTCCAGGCAACAGACAAATACGCTTGCTCGGCATCAGCAAGGCACTTTGTGGGGCACTCACGAACCCTTAGAAACCCGTGGGCAGAGAAAATCAGCCCCTGTATGGACAGCTGCATGGAAATAAAAGAACCAAACTGGAAAGCAGTTTATGCAGCACTAGCTGTGAAAGTTGTGCAGTGCTTTAAGCAGACTCATTTTGGGTTCGTACCACCTGTTTAGAAGGCAAAATATTTCTTCGTTCATTTTAAAAGCTGAAGCTCTGCCATCCCCCCTTTCCTCTTTGCATGAAGTTGCTGTATAGTCACACTCTTACAGGAGAATAAAGAACCCGCGCTGGTAAGTATCCCAGATATTGATCTCTATCAGACTATATAAACCAGCAGTTTTAGCAGTCTCTCAGGAATTTGCTGTAAAAGCAATTGGAACTGCAATTAACAACAGCACATCTTAGGATAGGGAAAGACTTCTAACTAGAAGCTAATTAGGAGGGCAAACACTGAAGCTTGTTAGCTGGGATGCTAATGAGAATTATACTTGAGTGGCAGCAGACTAGCTATTCAGAGTTAATTAGAAACCTCAGCTGATAGTATATTGCTCTTAAGAGCTTTCAAAACAAACAACTGGAAAAACTGTCCTGCAGCTAAGGATCCAGCATGCCACGTTGAGTAATTCATGGGCACAGCGAACAGCCAGAAAATTACACTCAGGCATCAGGGTAATTTAACAGCATGTGGAAAAGGTAGAGAGGAGCTTTTTAGGAGGTGCATGCCCTCCTGGATCTTCTGCGCCAGTTCTGTTCATCGGTGGCAAACCTGATGCCGCATTATACGCTGCCATGTACACTGCCCGGCACAAACGGCGTCCAAATGGCGCAAGAGGGTGCCCCAAGCATCCGCACCAGTCTGGCGCAGGAGCGGGGCAAGGACCTGGGCTGGTTTGACAGCCCCTGACAGCCTTCCTTTCCCACCCACCGGCCTCTCCCGTCCCATGGAAGCTGCTGGTGTCGGCTCTACCAGGGCAAAGCAGCAGCTGTGTGCACATTGCATCTCACCATGCCTCTGCCTTCCCGGGGCAGGGGGAGGTTTTAACTCTCTCTCCCCTTCTTTGTGCAGGGAGGAGGTACAAAGTAAATCGATGCGCTTTGAGGGAAAAAAAAAAATCTGTTAAACATAACGTTGCCGCAACGGGGGTGGTGAAGCGTGGCCTTACCTGGGCTGAGTTGCATGGCT
This sequence comes from Trogon surrucura, assembly GCA_020746105.1. Lineage (NCBI taxonomy): Eukaryota > Metazoa > Chordata > Aves > Trogoniformes > Trogonidae > Trogon > Trogon surrucura. Next base: position 71,752,261 of record CM036620.1, read on the forward strand.
GATTCCTGCTCTGAGCAGAGCCAGGGAGGCAAAGCAGAGGGGCTGCCTGTTTAAATGTTTCCTCTGTGCCTGATTGGAAGCGCAAGAGCCAGTCAGGGGCAGGGGAGAGGCTGCTAAACTCAAAGTAGGTTGCTTGTTTCAGGAAAAGATTGGATACTGGAGAACCTGCAGACTGGTTCGCAGCACGTTTGGACACAGGAAAACGTTCGGGTGTCACAGGGGAGAGAAACGCTCCAGAAGAATCAAGGGGATTTTCAGATTCGCTGAGGCCCTGTTTAACTTGCAGCTATTTAAGCAAAGCCTGGTTTTAATTCTATTTATTGAAACCAATTGCAAACCCATGTGGATACTTTTAAACAGATTCAGCTTTCCAAAAAAGAAAACCCAATGCAGTGCAGATTTCAATTAAAGCACACAGAAGAGCACCCACAAACAGTTTTACACCAGCGTAATTAAACAGATTTCAAAGTGTAACTTCAGCTAAATAAATGTGACTTTTAAAGCAGATGTGACCTAGCAGTCGCTCGCTGATGGTATGCGAGGGGATGGAGAACTTTGCTCACTGAAACCTCCCCGCAAAAGTCCAGAGAGTGAATATGTGTAAATCCACCCTTCACACAAGCTTTCCAGTATCTGCAGTGGAAAGCGTGTGAAAGTAAAGAATTAAGAGTAGACACTAACCCTGGCCAGTATCATCCACAAATCCATCTCTTAAAGCAAAAAAAATTCTCAGTGCATAAGCAGGATTCTGAAGAGACAAATTTACTTCACTAAAGCTTTGGGAACCATCATTTTCACCTAATGTTTTTGAAGCAAGAGCCCCGGATTGTGGTTATTCAGGTTTAACAGGACTTGTAAATGCTGACTGAAGCTAGAGGCAAAATTCCCCAAATCACCAAGTGATGTAGCTCTGGGCTTGACCATGCTGCAGCTCACTGGAGGATCATCCCAGCCACAAGCCTCGGCTCAGCAGACAGCAGTCCCCCAGTGACCAGGACATGGTCGTGGGCTTGACAAAACCCATTTCATGAATCCGAACTCGCCTGTGATCCCCGAGCTGGCAGGAAGCACCGACCGGGGGTCCCCTTGCTCCATGCAAAGCGTAACAAGCTGCTTGGCAACTCAAACCAGGCTAAATAAAAGAAACAGAAGAGATTTAAATGCAAGTTACTTGTATTAATGCTGCAGGGAAGATTTACTAGTGGGGAGCTAAGGGTATAGATAGCGATACCTCTCAGACAGTCCCAGCAAACTGCTCTCGAGCTGGCGCAGGTCCTAGACGCAATCCAGCCAGCACAGCAATGGGAGGCACCTGCCTCCCTCTCTTTCCCAGATCTTACTCACTCCACCCCACCATCGCTTTGTACTTTTCCCCATATCAAAGACTGCCATGGAAGCTGCCTTCCCAGAGCTGCAGCCCCAGCTGGAAGTAAAGCGGAGCAAGGCTCTGCGTGCTTTCAGCATTTGCGTTGCTGACAGCAAGCAGATACAGCCACAGGCCCAGGTGGGCAGAGCTGGGATTTGGCCATGGACACATTTGTGTCTGTCCTCCCTCCATGACCATCCCAGTGACTGGAGTGGAAGGCTGTGGGGTGCTGGTATTAGACACAGCATCATCTGCAGGATATGTTATCTCCAAGGAGTGCTACACAGTGCCCAAGCTGACAATGCAAAGTACGTACGTGTATTTAAAAGGACAATTTAGTCAAGACTGAGCCTTGCTCAGAGTTAGCAGGCCACATTGTTTTTTCTTTGCTTGAGCACATTGGCGCTGAGCTTGCTTCGCACCAGTGACAGCACTGACAGCAGAGCACCGCGGTAGTGCCTGCCCTTTCAGAGCTGCACCTGGGCAAACGTACTCTGCCTTCCTACCTATCGCTGTGCAGTAGCTCATCGCACACAACCAGAATTCGGTAGGGGAACACAAGGGTCACCTGTTTTCCGTGAAACAAAAGGTACCTGAAAATGCTCACTAAACTTTGCTTTCACCAGATTACCTTTGGCCTTTGGTTCCGGCACTTTCCTCAAACTCTTCAGTTTCTAAAGCTCTTTCTCAGGACTAATGCCTCTGGCTCAATACACACACTTGGACAGCAGAGCTCTGCAGTTGGCCACAGCACAAGTCAAGCTAGATGAGCAATTCCCAAGACAGCTCAGCGTGCCAGTTTCTCTAACCCTCCTGTCTAATGGCAGTATACATGTAGAGGTGCCTATAGTGATAATCCAATGGCTTTGTATGTATTATCAGAAACTCTTCCTGCTGGAACCACAGGTCAAAGTGCCCTACTCGCCCCTCCATGCTCAGGACGTACTCTCTCAGCAACAAGCTCTTCATTTCCAGAGCAGCGAGTCTTTTGGCCATGTCTTTCAGTCTCTGGGGAAACTACAGCAAAACTGGCTTCTCTGAATACTTTTTGCTGCCTTGCTGAACAATCTCCTTTCCCCTCAGACATCTCCAAAGGCAGCAATCATTTGGTCCCCATCGATTCAGGAGAGTAACACACAGCCTTTTGACATCCTAGCAAGCATATGCTACAAACTCCAAGCTTCCCCATTTGTTACAGGTGCTTAGCTCCCATCTTCCCTCCACGGGGATAATTGTACAACTCTAACCCTGAAATTTCATCTATTTACCTTCTCCTGGCTGTGAATCTCTTTCAGTATTGCTAGCTTCACACTGGCTTGCACACAGCATCCAACTCCACAAGAGCCCAATTTTCCTTTCAGGCTGATGATCTCTCGCGGCAGCAGCATCGGCTCCCCCTGTGAAGGAATCCTCCGTGCCGGCCCTCCTCTCTCGGCCCACGCTGCACACCTGCAGCAAAACGACATGATCTGTTGCAGATTTTGCCTCTTTTTCTCCCCTCAGAACTTGGCTGCTGCTTAGCTTGCACTGCAGCTCCCCAGGGATCAGTGTTTTAGCTCTGCAGGACATACTACCCCAGGTCTCCGTCTTGTAATGGTCTTAATTTTCATCATGCTCAGAGCACTGCCTGCTGTCTCTTAAGTTGTGTTATGCACTGGGGAATTGCCTTTGCTTAGCAAATATGCATGGGTTTATCAAGGATTATTTCTGGGTTTTCTAATAATGGGGGTTTCTAGTAATGCCTCTGAATTTACTTTTTTTTTTCCAGCTTGTAGCCTGATCTCTCTCACAACTGACATAATGCCCCAAAATTGCAACACTGCACCTTTAATCTTAAAAGGATTCACCAGTTCTCTTTTTCTTCAGGGAAGAAAAGGAGGGGGGAAGAAAAAAAAAAAGTAGTATCAAGAGGAGAAGTCTCCTCTTTGTTGAAGCCTTTGGCCTCAGGTCAAGAAGGCTTTTCATGGGAAAGCCCTGTGGTTCCCTGGAGAACTTGGATAAAACCCCATTCTCTGCTGCTGCCCTCACCTCAGTGCCCTCCAAAGGCAGTGGCTGTATCTGTTTTCCTGTGCTGCTTCCTTCCGTCTGCATTTACTTTTTCGTAACCAAGTACAACTGTCACATCCTGTGGGAGATGACTAAAGGAACTAGTCATTCCATGGTGCTATCTACCTATTCAAATAATCATTTGGATGTGTTTAGTTTGAATACATATTATTAAAACAATTTATCCACAGTTTAATACGGGTAGGTTTCTATTTTTACTTGTGTTTAGTCCTATGTTTTCTGTAATCCCAACACGCTTGATTTTCAAAACACCCCATATGCTATTCAGTTTGTCCTGATAGGACCATAGAAGCGTTTCTGTTGGAAAAGACCTATAAGATCATCGAGTCCTACTGTTAACCCAGTGATGCCAGGTTCACCATTAAACCATGCTCCTGAGCACTTCATCTACACGGCTTCTAAATACCTCCAGGGATGGTGACTCAACCATTTCCCTAGGCAGCTTGTTCCAATGCTTAGTGACCTTTTTGGTGAAGAAACTTTTTCATAATATCCCATGTAAACCTTCACTGGTGCAAGCTGGTGCCACTGCGTACAAGCACAAGAAGATACATGCTGCAGAACAATTATCCAGTTTTATTCCTTTGACTCTGCTCAACCACGTCCTGAAAGGACAGTTTTCCCTCTCCACTACAGTATCCCGTTGCAGCACTCCTTGTCAGAGTATTGTCATAAAAATGTCGACTTTTCGCCTGCAAGGTAACACAAACTGCAAAAAATTCCAGTGAAGTATGCACATAGGTACCCCATCAGAACAAAAGTCTCTGTACACATTTAATAATGGATGCTGATGACACAAAACTGGGAGGAGTGGCTGACACACCAGCAGGCTGTGCTGCCATTCAGAGAGACCTGGACAGGCTGGAGGGCTGGGCGGGGAGAAATCTTATGAAATTCAACAAGGGCAAGTGTAGAGTTTTGCACTTGGGAAAAGAACAACCCCATGTGCCAATATAGGTTGGGGACTGACCTGCTGGAGAGCAGCGCAGGGGAAAGGGACCTGGGGGTCCTGGCAGACAGCAGGATGACCATGAGCCAGCAATGTGCCCTCGTGGCCAAGAAGGCCAATGGCATCCTGGGGTGTATTAGAAGGGGGGTGGCAAGTAGGTCAAGAGAGGTCCTCCTGCCCCTCTGCTCTGCCCTGGTGAGGCCACATCTGGAATATTGTGTCCAGTTCTGGGCCCCTCAGCTCAAGAGAGACAGGGAACTGCTTGAGAGAGTCCAGCGCAGAGCCACAAAGATGATGAAGGGAGTGGAACATCTCCCTTTTGAGGAAAGGCTGAAGGAGCTGGGTCTCTTTAGCTTGGAGGAGGCTGAAGGGTGACCTCATTAATGTTCATAAATATGTCAAGGGGGAGTGTCAGGAGGACGAAGCCAGGCTCTTTTCAGCGGTGTCCATTGACAGGACAAGGGGCAATGGGTGCAAGCTGGAACATAGGAGGTTCCATAAAAACATTAGAAAAAACTTTTTACTGTGAGGGTGACAGAGCCCTGGCACAGGCTGCCCAGGGAGGTTGTGGAGTCTCCTTCTCTGGAGACATTCAAAACCCGGCTGGACGTGTTCCTGTGAGACCCACTGTAGGTGATCCTGCTCTGGCAGGGGGGTTGGACTAGATGATCTTTGAGGTCCCTTCCAACCTCTAACACTCTGTGATTCTGTGAATATCCCTTTCGCATTTAGACCCAAATGGAAGGACAGATAACAGCAACTAGAAACATCTCAGATCTTGCTGCTTCAGCTTAAGACTGTATTTTTTCCCTATCCTAAATATAAGTCTATATTTCAAATAAAAACATTTCACAAGGAGTTTTTTTTATAATAATTGGGAATGCTTTCATGTCCCATCTGAAAGGGCTCCTTGAAACAGATTAGAAAAGAAGACATCAAGGACGACATTAGGACTGCACCTCACTCTTTCATCAGTATATATAGTTCCTAATGCACATCAGGTGCCACAGGAACTGCTGTTCAAGGTTAAAGCAAGGTCCTTATGAAAGGGACAATTACTCTCCTGTGACAGATAAGGAGAAGAAAAGCCAAAGCTAAACTGTGCGAGGGGAAAGGCAGGAGTGCTCAAAGTTAAGTGAAAAAGCTACAAAAGCCTTTACCTCGGGAAGAGATCACTTCAGAACTCGGCTGTGAATTCAGGTTTTTATCTGCTACCAATAGTTGCCTGACAGCCTCTCCCTCCCCACGCCTGAAAGGCAGCGGCTGCGCCGGCTCGAACGAGCCCCAGCACGGAGCAGACCTCTCCTTGGGTGGGAGGTCCACGTGGCTGGTGGGCGCCACATGTAGCAGCAGGACAGACAGCTCAGGGGCTTGAGACAGCAGCTCCGGCCCTGCTTGGGCTGTGCTGGGACAACAGGTTCCACTTCATGTTACTATAAACCAAACCTGGCTTCAGCATCCTTGTTAGGCACTAAAAGCAAAGTTAGGTACTAAAAGGAAAAATGAGAACCAAAGCTCATGCCCAGTACAGCGCCAAATCTGGTGGAGAAGGGATGGTTCTGCATAATCATGCAAACATCACTTTGTTCAGAATTGACATAAAAACGTATTTGAAGACTTGTGATAATAGACTTTTAGAAATTTATTTTTGCATATCCTGATTAGCATTGCAGGTGGTCTCCGAAATCTTTTAACAGATCCAAACTTCTCACATGATTGAAGACCACAGGAAAAGATGATCACGACCAGGCAAAAAGGATGTCTCATCACATTGCCCAGGAACACCAGGTCAGCACACAAGTGAACGCTTATGTTGCCTTCGGGATAACTGAGAGCTTTAGCTTGTGGGACAAGCAGCAAAACCATAAAAGTTTCACAGGTTTTCATTTATGCACGTTCCAGAAGAAGTCTTATACCAGAACATTTTCCTGAAAAAATAATTCTTTAAATTCCCTTTCACTAATGCTGTAGCCTTGCGTTGTTCTTTTTCCATAATAAAAAGAGCTCGCAGATCCAGATACGCCAGCAAACATCCCCAGCCTCTCACAGCCATTTAAAATTTACGTTTCTCCCAGAAATAAGGCAGATCAGGGGGAAAAAAAAAAAAGCTTTACATCTACAGAGAAGTGTTTTAGTAGGCACAGCTATATGTTGATCAGATGTGTGATTCTTCTACCCTCTCCTCTTACAGCTGACAAAGCTGAACTGGCCAAACTTAATTTCAGCTCTGCATATTTGAGTGACGTATGTGGACAACATTTAGCTTGACAGGGCCTGGAGCTTCTCGACAGCACCAGTGCACGACTGCCTCTCTCATGGGCCAAGATACACTCACTGCAGAGGTGCAAAGTGACACAAGTCAAAAAGCAAAACTCTAGGGAAATTATTTCATTTTTTAAACAAAAAGGAGCAAAGAATTGGAAGGGGCTTCCCAGATATCCAAACTTCCTCTCTCAGTCAAGCACAAAGGAGCCAGGTGTTGTTAGGGTGTCAGAAAAAACAGTGCAGGATCAGTATCATGCTTCTTGTGGCACTCAGTGCTGTGGTCTGGCTGATGTGGTGGTGTTGGGTCATAGGGTGGACTTGATGATCTCAGAGGTCTTTTCCAGCCTCAACAATTCTGTGATTCTGTGATTCTTAACAAAGGCTGTGAGTGGTCACCTGGCGATGTGTACAAGACCAGAAGCGTGCAAGAGAATTTCCCAAAGCATTCTCTCAGCCTTCAGCTGTTCACAGCTCAGGGACTTGGCAAAGCAGGTGTGCTTCCCCGTGCATTTAATAATCCTCAACACGGCACTCTGACCACGCCTAGTCTCCTTCCGAAGCCATCTAAACCATTAGCATCCAAACATCCACCATTTTTGCAAGTTCTTCAGCTGAACTACTTGTCAAGTGAAAACACATCTCCTTTTGCTTGCCTTCAGCATGCTTGCCTCTAACTTCGTATCATACTTCCTTCAGATTCACAAACATTCTTTTACATGCCACTTGCAGAATGCATGCCACTTGTCCAGAATGCAGTGATGGGCTTAGGAAAACCAATCCCCACCTGGAGCTGAACCTCATGAGGGGACAAGAGGGGCAGTTAGAATTATATCAGCAACAAAAGGCAGGTGAGGGAAAATGCGGGCTACCTGCTGAATAGGGGGAGGGACCCAGGGACAGAAGACATCGAAATGGCCATGGTATTCTATACCCTCACCACCTTGGCTGTCACTGGTAAAACTCTCTTCCAAGAATCCTGGTCCCACCCGTGGGAAGATCTGGAGCATTGAAGGCTCACCTTCAGCAGAAGGGGATCAAGTTGGGGAACATTTAAACAAAATGGACATACTCAAGTCCAAGGATGCAATGGGACGTGATGTGACGCCTCCATGGGTGCTGAGGGAACCAGCTGATGTCACTGAGAAGCTGTGCAGATCAGGGGAGGCTCCTGAGGACTGGAAGCAAGCATCACTTCTCTCTTTAAGGAGGATGATCTGGGCAAATACAGGCTTAGCCCGACCTCAGTCCCTGGGAAGGTGATGGAGCAAGTAATTCTGGAACCATTTCCAAACATAGTAAGGACAAGAAAGTGAACGGCAATAAGCAGTATGGATTTTGGAAAGGGCAATCATACCTGACGAGAGCTTTCACTGATGAATTACTAGGTCTGCGGATGGAGGGAAGTGCAACTTGTTTATCTTGATTTTAGCAAGGCTTGAGACACTGTCCCCCATAACAGCCTCACAGACAAACTGATCAAATGTAGGCTAAGCAGGCAATGACGAGGTGCAGTGGAAATTGGATCACTCAGGGAATAACCCGCAAGTTAATACTGTGCCCAGTACTGCTCAACATCTTCCTTAATGACCTGGATGATGGGGCAGAGGGCACCTCACCAAGTTTCCACAGGATACAAAACTGGGAAGGGCAGCTGATGCACCAGATGTGGGTGCTGCCATCCAGCAGGATCTCCACAGGCTGGAGAAATGGGTCAACAGGTACCTCCTGAAGTTCAACAAAGGGAAATGGAAGTTGTACACCTGAGGATAGTAGGAATAATCCTGAGAATATCATGCACCAGCACATGCTGGAGCTGACTGGCTGGAAAGTAGTTTTGCAGGAAAAGACCTGGGGGACAAATGAAATATGAGCCAGCAACCTGCTCTTATTGACCTGCGTGCTGTGAGGGAAGAGCAAAAAGGCATCGCTGCATGGATAAAGCAATTTTCAGGGCTGTACATACAGCATGACTGTATGTACACACGGCTCAGATATAAAAGCTCAAAGGATCAGACAAGACCAAATCATACCACAGAGATAAGAAACTATCCCCTTCCCAAAAAGCGTTTGCGCAGGAGCCATCTTCATCCTACCAAAACCCTTCTCCTAATGATTCCTCTGACAGTAGGACTGTTAAGCACTACCCAATATTTAAATATTTATGAATAAGCTGTGCAATACTAAGCTTTTACAACTGATCTCCAGGGGGTTTTTCCCTTTTTTTTTTTCAAAAAAAAAAAAGTCATGATATCAAGATGTCAGTTTAGAAAACAACCAAAGTCTGATAAATCTTAATGTTGCACCTATTGAACTCTGGTATACCACAAGTGCATAAACTAAAAATAATTTATTTTCAAAGAAGTATCCTTCTGGAATGTGACAGAGAAACAAAATAATGTAAGAATATTACCTGTGAAAATTCAAACTATCAGGTTGTCACTAGAGATAAAATGCAGCAACATGAGGAGGTGCAACTGTAACTAGAAAAAGCAGAAATTTTTTACTTTGATTGTCGGGAGAGGAAAAACGCTCATGCTTGCTCTCCTCAAGTAGATGAAAGTATATAAAGAAGAAAGATAGTTCCGGCTGACTCTGAGGTAGTAATTTACAGGGAAAATCATAGTTCAAAGAACAAATAAAGTATTTATTCTTTTTATAATTGAATATAAAGGAACATTCAAGTTAAAGTCTAATCATAAGGATAAAAAAACATTACTAAGAAGCAGTTTCAAGTTCTGCAACCTTCCTTCATCTCATCATCATGGTTCACCAGAAATGCATTTCCTTTCCTTGCTGGTCTGTAAACACCCATGCAGCCAGAGAAAACTGAACGCAAAAGCTGGAAGCAAACTGGGAAAAAAAGCTCTCAAACCTTTAACAACAGGCAGGAAATATTTTCAGGCATGATGTGGTGAAGTAGACAAAGCCACTGAAGATTAAGATGGTGCCTCCTAGCATTCCTTTGTCCCTGGCCTGTACCTTGCAGACACGTCACATGAAGCTATTTCCTGCCCTCTCTTCAGCTCAAAGGCTTTCATTCCCTTTCTCAGAAGCCGTTGGCCTGGCTCTGTTCTAAAATGTTCTTAAAAGTGTCACAGGTGCCCCTCTGCCCTCAGGTGCACAATAACTGCTTGGTCTCAAGGGAGAAGACAACTTCAAGGTCCACAAATCACCATGACCACATGTATCCACATGCAGGCTGCACAAAGAAAAAGTGATGGTATGCAACAGACAGCAACGAACCATCCAATTGCTTGTGGTTGGGATTATTATTATTATTTTTTTTTTTAGGAAACATTGATACTTTTCCCTGTCCATAACTGTCCACCAGCAGACACAAAGGTCCTTTCTCATCCATAGCACATGCCAGGGAGCTGCACAGGATCCAGCTGTTGCTTCCTGCCAGACAATCCTCATCACCACCTCTTTCTGGGTCCTACCAAGATGTCAGCTCTTGATCGTTTTCTTGTGAACGAATGCCCACTTGTCGTGACTGGCTTGGAAACTCTTCGGAATATGTCATTCAGACATAAATTCTTGTTTATGACACTCAGCTTCCAGAGTTATTCTGTTTGCGTGAGATTTTATAGCCAGTAAAGCATGACTGAGTACATGTGAAATAACAATCACATTTGCTTTCCTGTTCCGAGATTTTTTTGTGTGTAATCAAACTACAGAGAACGATGCAGTTCAATCATCATTAATCTGGGATTGGCAATTACGTTTCATCTAGAGGCAATGCAGTCAAACCAAGAACAAAAGCTGTACATGCAGAGGAGAGCCAGACCTCGCTAAGAAGTTAATAATTAATAACCACTCTGATGATAGTTAACCCATCAGCAAAAACGCAAAAGAATGTTAAGCACTATAAATCTCATTGCAAACCAAGTTCCTCACGCTTCCACCAGAAAACACGGCCTAGTAATCTTTTAAACTGCAACAGGATAACTCAACATGACTTCTGACAACACTCCGTCATCGCCACTAGATTGATCATTAATTTAAAAGGCATAATACGCAGGTTGGATTTTTACGAACCTAAGAAACATGGATTTCCTTAATCCAATAATCTGAGACAACTCAACTTGAATCAGACCACGTTTGGTGTATTTTTCCTAAGCAGGGATACTCTCAAACCCCACAGCAGGCCAGCGGTAGAACTAGAAAATTAACCCGTCAGCATAATATAAGCCTCTGTTTTACCATTGATAATGTAACTTGGTCTCAGATAATGTTTTCTGAAACAGCAGGTTCCCTTCATTTTTACTGTTAGTGCTGCCTGCAGGTTTCCCAGCTGCCAGATCACGCTCCTCACATTTTTTAATATTACTAAATCACACTGTAATGGAAACAGGTATTATCCACAAGCTCACTTTTAACTAACTCTGCAGTATATAAATAAGTTGCTGAAGTGAACACAGGGAGAACCACAAAAGCAGTAAAGAACCAAAAGTATTTGTGAAATGCTTGTGAAAGCATTTGATTTTGGTCCTAATTAAGATAAAACATCTGAGCTATCTTTTTAGATTATTATATTACATATATTATATATATTACATATTACATGTATTACATATTACAACTTTTTAAGTTGCAATTCATTCAGTCCCCTTTTTAAGATTCACTTCTTCAGGACCCACAATTCATTCATAAACTCCAGGTACTCTGCATCAGTCTTATCTTCTGTTACTTAGCCACGTACCAATCTATTGATAACATACAACTTGTATTTTAAAGCATTAGGCAGGTGAAAGATTTATTCTAGGGGGTCAGGGTAGAAGATAGAAGGCAGGAGGGGAAGAAATGAGCTTAAGCCACGTTGTCAAGAGACATAAGGATCGGCTGCTTGGAAAGCACTTAAAAATACCTCCCAGCTCTCCAGTATCCAGTGTTTAAAACAGTGTTAGTTTGAAGCAGTTATGAAGACAAAGAAAAGTGAGTACGAACAAAGTATAATTAAAGGAGTATCTGCCCAAACATGCCTGAAACAAAAAGTTAAAGGATGAATTGTGTTATTTTCATGATGTTAAATCAAATGCCAAAGCTGGTATTTGAAATGTCAACATTAACAAGACATATCAAGAAAAGTTAAGTTAGCAAGCTTTACACTTGCCTTTCCATTGGATGACAAGACAGATACTTCAACCCTAGAGCCATTTAACAGCAAGAGAGCGATGAAAATACACTTAGTGCCTCTTCCTCAAGGGGAGAAAGATGCAGAAAAAAATGTATTAAAGATTCTCATCTGAGGACATTATTTCAAGTTTGAGGAATACCGACTTGAAGTTTTACAGGGCACCTAATTCAAGATGAGCTAGATTAGTAAAAACATACTGTTTAAATGGTCTGACTTAATCTGGTTCACCACTCTGTAGGCATCTGGGGCATGGTCAAACCCAGCCCTCAGGGATGCATTTTGCTTGGAGCCCAAACACTGCAGCCTGGCTGGAAGAACTCCAAAATGTAAATAATAAGGTAAAACAATCAGGTTGCACTCGATCAAAATCTACCCATGACATTTGCAGTTTGAAGGATATGAAAACAGCACCTGGGGTGAGGATTACTCTGCCATACTTGGATGTATATGCCATGGGAAAGAACAGAAACAAAATTAAGGCAGAATTATTTCTGCAACAGAAGAGCAGGAGGTTTGGCTCAGAATGTATCATTCTATATATTGTATAAACTTTTTCATGTTCCTACTTCCAACTCTTTAACAAACCTACAAGTTACAAATCTTTTCATCTCTTCAAACAGTTATGCAAAACTTATGGTATAATTACAGTATAATTCTACAAGCAATCAAAGCTTTTTGTCTTGTAGCTGGAGTGGAGCCAAGCCAATTCCAAAATGATGGCTGCAATACTCGTTACAGCTGCACCGACTAAGGAGAAGAAACAAAACATTACCTACACGGGACAGGACAGGCAGTGGGGAAAGTAGAAAAGTTATAGTAAGTTAAAAAACCTATTCTAAGTGCAATACTTCATCTCTCTGTGCCTGGAAATTGGATCTTTAGGGATAACTTTTCCAAAGATTAAATGGGTATTCTTCTGTGAGTGACAAAAAGATGAAGACTTCATTATTCAAACAAGTCTTCAACTCTGAAGACAAGGAAACTTACCACAGTACAGTTCCATTCCCTGGCTTCACAACTAAACTAAAAGGTAACAAGGGTAGCTGATCATTCATTACCAGTGCTGACAAGGGAAAAAAAAAAAGTAAAAAAATTATTTTGACAGAGAACGAAACCAGCACGTGCTTTCTATATTAAACTACTACTTTAAAGCTTACTCCAGAATTTCCAGAGAACAGCCGAGCGCTGCTAAGTTAATCAAAACAAGATGTCTCGGAGCAGTTGAGTACTGCAAGAGATCCTCCAGTGTTCACCAGCAGGACCACCCAGAAACTGCTTTCAAGATGCAAGCCCGACAGCTGGGAAACCAAGCTTAGGCAAGTTAAACCATTTCTTCTCTCCTGTGTAACACTATCCCCACCCAGGACCGCTACAGACAAATACACTGTCATTCACAAATGCAGCTGTACACCTCAATTTTGCATTTTCTGATCTCATCTAGAATCCCGGGGAAGTTTTGGCAAGCATCTCTACTAGATACAGTTAAAGCTCAACTGTGATACTTCTTTGTTGGCTGCAAACAGCACCGCGATGGCGAGGAGTGCCTACATCGGCAGAGAGTTCAAGTATTCCTGTGCATTTTTTAAATACTCCATATTTGGTAGCTGCTGAAAAGAAGAGATACCGGGGGAAAAAAAAAAAAACTATAATAAGAATGCATTAAGACCTTTTTTTAAATAACCAGAGAAAAATCACTTACAGTAATAGTTGTATTTTATTTTCTCTTAGTTTCAATGTGCAGTATTTTCAGCATTTTTATTATTTTTTTTTAAACTTAAACATACATCTAAAACCATATGCTTTCCTTTTCCTTTGACTACAAGTGCTTTTGGGGTTGGGGCTCCAAGCTTGTGCTCATCATTGCCCTCAAGCCATACAAGACAACACCACAGGGTGCGTTACCTCATACTTTGTCGGGCTGATCCAACTCGATGGGATGCGCACACAGACCGATGGGAGCGATAAGCTCACACAAAATGCACGTGACAAAAAGCAGCGCATGCTTCACAACTGCTCTGCAGCATTTATACCCAGTTCACTTGAATACAGCTAAAACTTGGCAGACGACAGAAGCTCTCCTGGGTATGACTGTGGGATTCTCAAGATTTTCAATGGGTACTTTAAAGTAGCATGCACAGAGTTCACCTGAAGTCTCAGTATTCGGTAAAATCAGCATATTGGACTTCCCCAAAATTTTGCTACATTGCTTACTCTAGCTCTTACAGCAGATTGCTTTCATTTTAAAATAATTAAACTACCTAAAAACTACCAAAGTACTTTGCTCTCTTGTAGCTTTCATCAATTGGATCCTTACAAGCAAAATTGTTTTAAAAAAGCAAGGCATCTACCATCGTCACCTCGTTGATTTCTGCCTTTAGTAGAAAGTTCAGTTGGGACTATACATGGAAAAAGTCTGCTTTATGCAACGGATGTACTTGAATCAGTTCCCCTTCTTCTCTCATTCCATCCCTTTCAACCACCAGGTAAGACCCTGAATGACCAAATTTAATTAAACTGCTTATTGCTATATTTATTGCTTATTATACCCTAAAATTTCTTTTATTTAGGAAGCATAAATGCTCAGCTCTGACAGCTGCACAAAATCTTAAAGACAAACCAGGTCTGCTGTTCTTGGAGAACTGTCTTTGCAGTGTTTTTGACACAACCTCCTTATCTGCTATATGAAGTTAACAGCCATACAAAAAAAGGAGAATGGCAAGACAGAATGCTCTTAAGGCAAATCTACTAAATATCAACAAATTACTTTTAACCCAAAAGGTTTCACTTGTTCCCCACTTCGTTTGATCTAAATCTGTTCGTTCATAACCCGGTGCTTTAGGAATGCTGCTGGTGGTTAAGAAACAAGCAACGTCTTGGTGCTGAGAAGGCATTCCTACCAAAGCAAAAGCAATACACAATCATTTACTGGATGCTTTAGGCAAGAAATGACATCTGAGTAAAGACTTCAGAGATTTAAATAAACTTACATTCAATTTCAACTGGCAAAGAGCATAAATAGTGAAGAAAACACTTTGAATCCCGCAAATAAGGCCTGGTTTACAACAGGTTGTAGTTTCCAACTCCTCACTCCTGCACTTAGTGCAAGGGAAGAGGCATGTGGAAATGAAATGTAATCAAACTTTATTTAGTGGGCCAGTGTGTAGCTGGCCCAACAACTATTTACAAAAAGTTGGCTAGCATACGGCACTCTTAGAGGAGGGCCGCTTATAAATTTAAAAAAGTAGGTCGACAACTGATTTGTAAATGAAATTTTAAACACGAATCTGTCCTAAGTATGCTCCTAATCATGCCATACGTCTAATCTTGTGAAGTTGTAAAGATGCCAGTTCCACTGCAAAACACCTTGGAAAAACTGTTTGCTTTGGTTAGCCAGGACACCAAACGCACGTCTTAGGCCCAAACACGTCTACCATTTTCTCAATGAAAAACTGAACAGCCTGATTTTCAGAATTAGCTTTCTGTCTTCCGTGAAATAAAATTTTGCCTTAAGCCAATCTCAAGGGACAAGCGATTTTATCTTTCTTTGCTTTCAATCCAACATTGGTATTTCTTAGTGGCTGCTGTTTTGCTGTTACCATCACATACCTCTTGGCTCTTGTCACTGGAAGCTGGCGTGAGCAATTTCAAATACAATTTCACTCCAGAAGAAATGAGGGTGGAGAAAGTGTGTCTAGGAAGCAGACAGGGAAGTGTGCCGCAGGTGAAATGTTAGAACTGAAGCACTACTGGTGTGTTTTTCCACACTAGGAAGACCCTTACGTTACGTTCCCTTCAGGTCACTGAGAATTTCCTAAGAGAAGGTGCCCTTCTTTAGACACTTAGGACACGTTTCAGGAGGTATCCCATGACAAATCTCCAAGAGAATTTAAAACAGATGGATTATTACTACCACTGAATCTGTGTGAGGCTAGAGCTGACTGCATCAGCTCTAAAGCTTGACTTGAAACAGGTAATGCAAATATTTCCTTGAAGGTCAGCAATGCTCATCAGAGGAAAGGAGGTCTGTCACATCTGATATTTCTCTTTCAGCCATGCTGACTGCTTAATTTGATGTATTCCTTCACTGGCTGGAAAAAAGTCTATGGCAAGTCCCAAAACAGTTTGAGAAATTTCATAAAGGATCTAGCTCCTGTAATCCCAAGGTAAAGTAACCAGCTATTCTGTGTTAATCATGAGGAGCTTAAAATGATGGATAATTTAACAGTTTGTAACACAACATATATTGTTATATGGTGAGAATGTGACTAACCTAATGCTTAAAAAATATATTAAAATCTATTTTAAATTTCGGAAAATAGCTTACAAAAATATCTTCACTTAAACTATATATCATACAAAAACTGACTGGTGTGTGGGTTTACAGTACAAAACGATTATTGGTGGTTACAAAAGGGAAGAGTGATCTATACTACCCTTAATGAAATCGCAGGGCATTATATCTCACTGTCTTGAATCAGCCTCTTACCAGAATTAAGATAATTTCCAATATAGCTCAAACTTTCAAACAGTATCTATTTTACTAAACTTTTTCTGAACGGCTGTTCAGTTTCTTTTAAAAATCACCACAGTGCTGTGGCCCAAGAAAGAAAAGTAACCCAACTAAGGGCAGAAATAAATTGCTCTAGATAATAAGATCTGTAGAGAGCTAAATACAGCAACATCTACAGTTGTTTCTACTGCCCATACTTTCAGTTCCTCTACCAGTTTCTAAAAGGAAGTGACACAAGTGGACAATTCCTTTGTAATCAATTTATGGGCAGAAGCAACAATTTTTGGTCTAGATTGGAATTAGTTTAAATACATGGGTTTAATAAATACAAATATACACATCTGTATACATTAAATGCTGTCACGTGTATAATTTCAACATATACATTATATACAGAAATACATACAGTACATGCTCCTCCTGACAACACTATCTCATTTTTCCAAGTGTCACCAAAAGGTGTGGTAAGAAAATGAAGAGATGTTAAATATAGGACGTGTCCAAGAACCAAGGTATTTCTCTAGAACGAAAGAATAGCAAATCCAACTAAAGACAAACGCTGCGCTAGACTTCCCCACGTAATGCTTAGGAATCACTGGGGTTCCCTGGGTGGTGAGTAAAAGCTAAATCTGGCCCTGTGTAGTGTCCTGAAATTCACAGATACTTGTATTGTGTTTGTGTCTAAAGCATTATGCATACAACAGGTAATAGAAGAGGTTGTGTAATCTAACACCTTAGCCAGTCCCAAGTTAGACCACAGCAGCCTTCTGGTTCTTACTGCTAGCACAAATTCGCTTACGTGAGAGTGGTTTGAATCCAGATGACTCCATGGTCTCAGTCAGGAAAGGTCAAATGGTTATGGACTGCTGGGGAGCTTGCACCATTTTGTCTCTTAAAATGCTATGTAGCACATAAGAGCAGTTTCTTAAGTATACAAAAGGCTGATCCAGAGTAACTATTCCTCTCTTTTACCACTATGTCTCAAAACAAAGGAATTCAAAAGAAGCTACAAGTGAATCACAAGAATGCCTCCTTAATACAGTCTCTCAAGACGAATCAATCAACAAATTCCAGTTATAAAGCACTTTAAGAAAAAACGAGATGCAAAACAAGATGTGATCTGTACATTAAGATGGATTTCCAAAATAAACATGAATTCAAGCACAAGGGGGGAAAAAAAAAAAAAAGAGGACAACACAGATGTCAAGACATTCAGTAGCGTGGCTTCTGTTCATCCCAAATTACAGTACAGCTCATGCACCACACATGTTACAATTTTACATACTGTACATGATATAGAAATATTTAAGTTAAAATTTCTTTTACTGATATACTGTACTCAAATTTTAAATCCTGAGAAGAAAAAAGAAAAACGTGTGGTTACGTATGTGCACTATATCTCCGGTATCACTAACACATACACCACAGGATATCAGAAAGTCCAGAGAAGAATTACATGCTGGAAGTGTAAATCATGAAAGCCATTTTCTCTTTTCCTTGTTTGGGAGAGACATTAGGAAACAATTTCTATTCTGTACCACACAACAGGATATACAGGTGCATAAAACTATGAAGTTTTCTAATGACTGCAGCTTGCAATAACAGTCTTTCTGTGAGTTTCTCACCGGCTGCACCACAGTGGCTTCAGCTGGACATTAGGAAGAAGAGTAATACCAGTTACCTTGCATGGAGTACTTGCTCGTATTTTTACAGTTAATGAAGTGTCTCAGGTTAGTCCCAAACACCACTTGAAGAACACTGAAGTATGTCTTTCCACTCACAGGTGCCTGGTGTCAACACCAACCAGAACTACGCTAGACTTTTCAGGTGACTTCCAGTGCTGCAGAGCACTTGTCCATGCATTCCGGAAGGAAAACTGACAGCTCCATACTTATCACAAATGCACTTTGTTGATCTTGCATTCCCTATAATTCGTATCATTTTCCAACAAGACTCATGCAGTTCCATTACACTTCGGGATGTTCAACATGCTGTGACCTTGTGGACATTTTGCAAACAAGTTAGTAGGCGATGATACGGGCTGCCTGGAGATGCTACCACCTCAAACACCGACTGAAAGGCCCTCCGATCTAATTCTTCGTCTATCTGATGTCGGTAGAAGTCTATGGCCACCAAACAGAAGATGTTAACATCCACTTGCTCTGATTTTCCCATTCTGCTGATAATATGTGGAAGACTGAAATGTAAGTTAAGGTCATGTCAAGACAGAAGTTGCTTATCTTTTGCTATAGCAGTGTAAACACTGTTCTCCAATGAAACGTCGTTTCTGAACTCACCAACAAAGTTAAAGTGCAAAATACTGTCATGCAGAAATTAAACTACTACTACAGAATTCCTATTTCTTCATTAACTTCACACAATTTCTTATCCCCAGAAATTAATTTTAATCTAGCATTAGTTTTCTTTATCCACTGGAGCAAACAGTGCAATCAGCATCACAGTCACAACTGCTGACGGCCAAAGAGCACTGCTGAGGTTGAGAGTCATTAGAAGTCATAAACATAACATATGGTCACTTTTTTGCCTGGTCATGAAATGAAACAGTTATTTTTCTGTTTGGAGGTTTGGTTTGTGTGTTTATTTTTAAATAAACCTGTGTCTTTCAGCTGTTTCAAATTACCTAGCTCATGTCACTCCACTGCCAAAGCTTGCTATTACTGCAGCACGCTTCCAGGGGACACTTGCAAAATACAGCTGGTACGCAGAGGATAACTCTGTTTAATTTTAGTGTTGGGGTTTTTTGGTTTTTTTCTTAATATATTTTACCTTTCAGAAGGAATAGAGAACAAAGTTTTTAAAGATCACTTCAAAAGCTGTGTGGTGAAGCTTTTAAGAAATCTTTTCAAAAGTAAGAACTTTCCCAATTGTCTTGAAGAGTCACAAGGAACAGATCTTAAAACAGTAGTCTTAAATAACTTTGTTCTCCTGATATGTTTAGACTTTCTTTCAACCCCTCCTCAAACCTGAGGCACGAACAGCATAAAGTAATATACACAAGTACTAACTGCAGTAAATCTGCCCTTTTTTTTTGTGTCAAACTTGTACTCTTATCCTACCGATGTGCTTTACAGAACCACTCCATTTACCCAGAACAGGCCCACATTCAGTCTTTGTAGGATACATTGCCGAAATCCACTGACTGGTGGAAGCACTGACAAAAAAACAGGAAAGACTCCACATTGCCATTGCCACAGGTGTTCTTTGTGTGAAATTAGAGAGAGAGAGCATCACCCAGTCACGGACCATTGAAGATTGCCCAGTGCTATGCAGTGTCTGAAATACCTGCAAAAATTATTTCACATAGGAATAAAGACACGGTAGAGGGACATGGGAAAGAGTTTAGTTTCTCTTGCAAAGGTTCTCTCTAGCTACATAGCTCTGAGGCTCGCAAAACGGATTCCTGGAAGAAACTCTGAATGTAAAGAATTAATGAATACAGTGCCTAAACAAAGACATTCTGCAAAAGAGTCAGCCAGGATATGCAAGACTTGTCTGGTATCTCTGATTTTTACAGATCAAAGGCAGTGTGCACATGCACTCTGAAGTGATGCCCAAGTCCAGTAAGTAGATGATGAGGATCAAGAAACCAGAAGCCCAACTGAATCCACAGGAGTTGACCCATAGTGTTCACAAGGCCAGATAATCTGGGCTGGCTCCTTGAAATCTAAAGAGCCTGAGCACCAGCATCACAACTATTAATTTTCTCTTTATTGTCTCATTACTGGCCACCGAGCTGTACTGCTGTGAGCTTTGTCTTCGGGGCAACACGGTGATTCCAGCCCTCTATGTTGCTCAGAAGACAAAGCTCACAGCAGTTAGAGCTCAATAACTGCAACTGGTTTGTCAGATCTAGCAAAACTGGTATTTGCCCCTCCAGATGAGCTGTCAGTTATTCAGAAATCTTCTGAAATATTTACAAGAAAAACCCCACCACACTACCTTATAAACTACAGTTGCCATGAACTGCGGGTAGGGCTGCTGATTGGATAAAAATTCTCCAATGACTTTATTCATTACATCTTGTGGGGGGAAAAAATCATCAAGGAACTGTGGAAGGATCCGAGCCACTACCCGAGCTTCAAAGGGAAATCCCTTCCTGATCCTGAAAAAAAACGAAAAAGAACATATTTTACGGTTGAATGCCAGAAAATATCTTGTCCAATATAACTGGCAATAAAAAGAACATTTTCCTTTTATCTCTAGATCCACAAAGAAGTCTTCAGTACTGAGAAATCCAAGTTTTCATATAATTTTACTCTAACAGTCTACCCAAAGAGGTCTATAAAAGCTATTAGAAGTTGTTACAGGTGTTGTGTCCTTCCTCCCCACTTTTTTTTTTTATACAGTCAACATTTTTTGAGGCTCTGGAATTGCATCAGAAAAGGATTTAATAATAGGAATGCATGAAAAAGTGAAACAACCCCAAAAAAAGGACAGGGAGATCACTACTCCCAGTTATCAGAGAAAAGATCATTTATAAGCAGAACACTCATATCCATTCATGACATCTTGGACGGTTTTTTTATTCCAGACCAGGACGATCAATGTATCAAACATAAAAAGCAAGTTGCACCACACTGTAATGAGGGACATGATACTCCAACCGAAAGACAATTTAACTTATGTAACACTGACTGGAAAATCTTCCTAATAAAGGCTGCATCTATTGATATGTCAAGTTGCCATCATGTAATTATTCCCCGTAAATGTTTTTTTTTCTACTTGCAGTATTTACATTTGTTTTGTTAAATCTTAGAAGTGATATTTTCAAAAGCACTCAAGCACTGCTCTGGCTATGTTCTCACTGAGTGCAGAAGTGAAACCCTCATCCAGTTTTATGGAAAAACCACTGAACACTTGAAAAACCATAAACTGTTATCCCACAAACTACTCTGCAAAAATCTAACATGCTATGCTCACTTAAGACAGCTTGAGACTGTCAGGTCAAACCAGGGGTTTTGAAATATTTCCATTAAATGAGTTCCATGTGAACATAGAAGTTTTACTGTCCCCTTCCACTGCAATTACTTAACAGCCTTGGAAAGAGCAACAGTTGGGTAAGGGAAGGGGAAGAAAGTTTAAAACTCTTAGGGTGGTTTGAAAGATTACTTCCCATAAACTGGATTTATATCTTTGATTATGCAGAAGACATCCTGAAAAGCACTTAAGAGTTTGACCTGAAGAGAGCTGGAAATACATTTGTAAAGTATTATGGTTTGTGCAACACACAGTATCAGTTAGGATGCGTCTGTTTTCCATTTACATTCCTGTGCATTTGTGCTGCCTTCAGCAATTCCATCAGCACTACCACGTATACTAAAAGTATCAATTTTTAAGCAATGGTAAGCAGAGAAACATTATTCATTCCATATTAGAACTGTCAAACACAGAAGTGACTGCCTAGTGCCAAACTGAATCATTTTCCTCCCGGTGCCCCATTGCACATGTTCTATTCTCTCACCTATCAAAAAGGACAGATACTCGTTCCATAGCGACGATCACAGACTCGCTGTCAGGAGCCGTGGGATTGACATCTGTCGTACGACTGGGGCTGATTTTTTCCTTTCCTAAGCAAAAATTATATGTTAAAACTTTACTGTGAATGCTGAAATAAGAGTTTTTCATCCTTGCTTACAAAAATAAATGAAGAAAATTAGCACTGTTAGTAAGCTAGTCTCTCAGCACATCAAAGGTTTAAAAAAAAAAAAAGTAAATACCTGTGTACATGCAAGTCAGCATTAATCCAAGTGCTGCCATTGCTCTGTGGGGGCTCTGCACATTCACTCTGTCGACGCTCAGTTTAACTAGTGATTCACTATCCAGCCTAGAAAGCTGCTCTGAAAGAAGGAGTCGTTCTAATCCTCTCAGGACACAATGATAAATAATCGATGGAGTGGATTCATCACTTCCAGACACCATGACTCCACACATCTGAAAAAGAAAAAAGACAACTACCTGTTTTTGAGGTGTATTTAGGTCATCTTCTAGCCCTGTACCACTGCAGCTGGTATGGAGGTATTAAGAAAATCTGATAAAACTAAACCCAAAAGCAGACCTACACCACAGTGCTGAAGTGTTAAAGACAGCTGTGTGATGATCCCAGGTTACACGACTACCTGTGACTGGAGGCATCACAACATACCTGGATAATCCCTGCAGAGAATTCAGGCCCTACATCAAGTGGGTAATTCTCGATCAAATAGAAAGCAGCTGCACACATTACTAAGATGTGCTGTTGGTTATGGATATTCACACAACTGTAAATAAGCAAAAACAAACAAAAAACCTAGCGGTCACATACACCAAAGTTGTCAGGGTCCTAGACAGACACAATATACACAATCCTTAGAAACACTAAAGTATTTTTTCACATGAAATTTATGCAACTTTTAAAATCACACGAACTACCACCAAGATGCCACTGGCCATCACGAAAATCCAGTGCAACACAAGAAATTTTCAGCAATATAATTACAAGCTCTCATTGCCTGACTTAATTAGGAGAAATAAGCTTCATTACCGATCCTGCAAGTCTTACTCAAAGAGTATGCCTTTTGACAGAAAAGTAAGGTTTAGGGAACACAATTAACTAAACACGCAAAAGCCTGATCTATCAAATCATCTTCTCACCCTCAAATATCCTTTACCTTTGTAAATAAAACCTAAAATTGGCTTATATTTTCAATGAAACCTGCTTGATACAACAGCCTGCTCTAAAATGTACTGACAACAACAAATCCTGCAGAGCCCTTTTGTTTACACATAAGCATGCAACAGTGTGGGGAGGAAGGGGAAGGAGGAAAGAGTCTTACTGTGCTACTCCTCTCAAATTGGAGAGCAGATACTCGCTGATAATTGGAATTAGTTGCTTTGCTGTCTCATCAAGCAGATCACACTCAAGGATGTAAAGAATTCCATGCAGAGCTCCAATCCGACTTGGCATGTGGGTGCTTCTTAGGGTTGATTCCAGTAGTCGACTTACTGGTTCAGCCACAGCTTTATCCTAATACATCCAACAAGAGTATTCATGAGAAGTCAACACGTGTTCAATCCTGGTCATTTCTGTCATTTGGAAATACTAGAACATATTGAAGAGCAGAAAACCCAGATCTTGGCTTAAAACTACTTTGAAATGTCACAAGATGAATATAATCAGGCAAGAGATGACTTGCAGATTAATGAGTAAACTGATGATACTTCATTCTACCCGTAAAACATTCTCATGATTTAAAGCCAAAAACCCAGGACAAGCGTAAGTTCAGTAAATGATAAACACTATTAGGAATCCTCCGCATATAGAATTTGGATGATTGGAATTTTCTGATCTTCAAGCTAACCACAAAGGATGCTTTTGTCTGAAGCTGACTGATAGATGCCTATAGCATACATCCAAAAGAATACTCTGCCATCAACTCAACTCATAGCACAGTGTGACATTGATTTGTTTTCCAAGGCCACTGGCACTCCGACCTACACATCTTTCCACCACTCCCATGATCTGGATGAGGAGATCGAGTGCACTCGGAGTAAGCCTGCAGATAACATCAAGTTGGGCAGGAGACCTGATCTGCTTGAGGGTTCTGCATAGGCTGGATCAAAGGGAAGAGGTCAATTGTTTGAGCTTCAAGCCAGGTCCTGCACTTGGGTCACAACAACCCCAGGCAGTGCTACAGGCTTGGGGAGTGGCTGGAAAGCTGCCTGGCAGAAAATGACTTGGGGGTGGTTGGTCAACAGCCAGCTGAACAGGCGCCAGCAGTGTGCCCAGGTGGCCGAGAAAGCCAATGGCATCCTGGCCTGGCTCAGGACTAGTGTGGCCAGCAGGAGCAGGGAAGTGATTGTGCCCCTGTCGTCCGCAGTGGAGAGGCCACACCTTGAAACATTCAGTTTTGGGTCCCTCACTGCAAAAAAGACATTGAAGTGCTGGAGCGTGTCCAAAGAAGGGCAACAAAGCTGGTGAAGGAACTCAAGAACAAGTCTTATGAGGAGCACCTGAGGGAACCGGCACTGCTTAATCTCGAGAAATAGGAGGCTGAGGGGAGACCTCATTGCTCTCTACAACTACCTGAGAGGAGGCTGTAACAAGGTGGGTGTTGGTCTCTTCTTCCATGTAACAAGCGATAGGACGAGAGGAAATGGGCTTAAGTTGTGCCAGTGGAGGTTTATATTGGTCTTTAGGATAAATTTCTTCACTGAAAGGGTTATAAAGCATTGAAGAGGCTGCCCAGGGAAGTGGTGGAGTCACTATCCCTGGAGGTAAAAGACGTGTACATGTGGTGCTTAGGGATATGGTTTAGTGGTGGACTTAGCATTGCTAGGTTAACGGTTGGACTTAAAGATCTTAAGGGTCTTTTCCAACCTAAATGATTGCATGATTCTCAGCCACTCCACATAAGACATCCTCTAGACTCTTCAACAGCTTTGTTGCCCTTCTTCAGCATTTCTAGAAACCCTCTATGAGACTAACATAAAGTTAACTTATTCCAAAAAAAATTTGTGATTTTTTTTCCTAAATAATCCCAGTCAAAAAATGTCCACTGGAAAACACTATTGCTCTCTGGTCTACAGATCTAAAAACAGCAACATATTTCATTAAATAACTTGTATCAGTAAATGTTCTTTCCCGAAGTGCAGAAGATGCAATAGAGGGAAGAGTGAGGGAAAGAAAAGGGATATCTGACTATTAAGCTATGTATTCACTCCATGCACTGTCCCAGCCTCTCACGAGATTACAGCGGTTCACCTGTAACACAAATCTAGCAATAGTTGTTCCACACTCCTCATTTCTGGCCTGAAATGTAAGAAATGAGTTCAGGGCAAAGGTAACACTAAATTGAGTAAGATAAACCAAAAAGCACACTAAATTAGGCTCAAACCTCAAAAAAAATCCCACCCCAAAACAAAGAATCTTTCTGCTTGAAAATGAGGCAACTGGAGATTGCAGGTTTCCAACAGCAGCGCCTGGAAGCCCAGAATACATATCCTAATTACTTGTTACAGCCATTCAGATCAGCTAAGCGATTTGCTTAAAGACAAACCACTCTTACCAAGCACATCAGATTTTGCAGCAGAAGCTAAGGATGAGTTAACCTAGACACTCACGAATTTGCCATCAACTTCCCTGAGAATTACTTACCATTCCCAGAACTGCAGCGGCTTTACAAGTGGCTGGTATCAAATACTGTACAAGAATCTCATCTTCCGATGGATGCACCTTTCGTAATTCTGTCAACGTTGTATACATCATCTCAAACTGATTTCTTTCTGTAAATAAGTCAGATACTGCGAGGAGCTGTACACAAATTAAAATTTAATACAAAAAAGCCCATTAGCAGACAGCCAAAAATTGACTCTCCCTTCTGTTATAAACATCAGCAAAAGATCACTTGATCAATCTACTAAATGTGTAAATATTAACTCAAGTGTCTGGAATAGCTATTGCTGTCCAGAATTAATTCATCGTCCATCTCAGATAATGATTACCTCCAAATGGTCCTTTTGTTTCCCAAAAAGATTTACAAAACCAAATCAGCTACAGTAAGTAACTCTGGAAAATGAACAAACATTGCCACTTACAATAGTACGACGTGCTAAAACACCCCAAAACACACAATACGTCCTCTGTTGCAAGGGTAGTCTCATTTTAAGTCTTTTATGACAATGAACAATGGCTATCAAGACACATTCCACACTTGTGTTAAGTTTTGCTTCTACACGCTAATAGTTGAGCTAATCCTCTAGTACATTGTTGTTCCATCTTCATTTTCTTACAAAGAGACAGGATAAGCAAAATCCTGAAAACTACTTTTAACAAGTTGTCAAGTAAAATACCGACTATCATTAAATAGTAGCGTGTTTGTAACATAAGAGCAGAATATGCAGTCCAGATGCTTACAGAGTTTAAATCAGTATAATGTTAGCTGTTGTTCAAGTCATATTTCTCTACTGCCCACATAATAGCACTGCCAAGAAAAATCACTGTTTCCCATCTATTAAAAGATGCTTTACAATGCTGCTTCGCTCTGAATATTTGATAATATATACTCAATTACGACTCTGAATAAGAGTTTAGACTTACTGATCGCACCACTTCACTAATCAAAATGACTGGTGTTCTCTTGCTAGGGTTTGATGGCAATATCCACTGACTATACAGTTCAAGCAAGAACTGCGAACAAGAATGTATATCTACGCCAGCCCGGTGTTTCCTGCAAGGCACAATAATCAAGTGTTAAAATGACTACTCTTAAGCCCTCTTGAAATATTTTATTTGAAATAACACGGTTATTTACTAGTCTGCAATTTATAAAACCAGTTTACTGAACTCAATATGAAGAGACAAAAGCCTATTGATTAGTCAAAGGAGAGACAAGAAAACGTAAGACACCTGGTGTTAATAGGAGAGGTTGGTGGTGAGGAAGGAGCAGGTATGTCATTCTCATCTTCTTCATCCTCACCCCATTCTTCTTCTCTCAATGGAGTGATATTATTTCCTAACCATATGGAGTGTATAGAGACCTTGCAACACACAAAAAAACAAAGAGAAAAATAAATAGAAAAATAGAAACATTAAACACCACTGTAGTCATATCAGAAAAATCTCAGAAGCCTACCTTTTCAATTGAATGATGGGCAACACACCCCCTCAAATAACATTCAGGTGAACTGCCTATCATTTAATTTTTAAATTTACTTTTTAAAGCTTTTTTCAACATTTTAGTTTAACTCGCTTCAAACTGTATGGCCCAGCAAAATCAGCAGCACCATGTGCTTACTATAGCAATAGGGGCGATGCTGAAAGCAGCATCTGCCTAAACCCGTGAGCACACCCTAGTAATACGCATGCATCATCCCCCAAGTCAATGCACCAGATCTAAAATTGAACGCAAAGTGTAAATATTTACAATTCATATGAAGCAAGACAATAATTCAGAAAGAACTGTAATGACTGCAGTTTAATAGAAGACACATGCCTAACTCTTCTCAAACCATGACTTGGCACATCCGATTACTTCTGAAAGCAGACAAGGCTAAGATTTCAATTTCTTTGACTCAGGTTAGATACACAATTATCTACAAAGAAGAAAAATTCTTAATTGTTCCTTAAGTTTTATTCATGAAATTAAGTTTCAGAGCAGCAAGACCTGCTGACAGCATTTCATAAATGATCTGCCTGAAGATTCCAAACCAAAATCGGCACTTCCGGTGTTTCCACACAAACACTACTTTTTCCTCTAAAGTTACTTCACTTGGATAGCTCACAACTTTTCTCAGACAATTAGACAAAAATTCAGATAAATTTGTTTTTCAAGCAGGCTGTCTAATGCCTAGTATTGTTATAGATTTAACAATTTTTGTAAATATCACGTAGGTTCTGTAAACCTGTAAGTACTGAATATTCAAGCCATTTAGAATCTCAAGAGAACATACAGATGCCCAGGGACAGACAAGTCATCATTTAGTCTTCCCTAAGCAAAACATCCTTCAAGAAAAAGAACATCATCCAAGTTTAGGATTTAAAAATTTTTTCAATAATACACACTATTCAAATAGTGAAACAAATACTACATTTAAATCTTATAAGTAACTTTACATAAAGGCTAATTTTTCAAGGAGAGAAATAACTGGATAAGGACTATTTTCCAACTAACAATAACCAGTGAAATTTACATCCCTACACTGGGTTAATTTAAAATTAAAACAACATTGCTTATTTTATGTCCAGTGATTTTTCATTTCCTAAGGACTACTGCAAGCATGGAATAGGAAATTCAAATCCAGTAGTTAAAGTGGAAGCTAACACTACACAGGCTCTTTAACACACAAAGCTGAAAAGTGCAACCCAATAGCTGGCTCGTGGGTAGACCTCACACACACAAGCAAAAATTCCATGCAAGCTGAGACAGCAGGCTGAGAGGAGTGACCCCGTTATGATCCGTCCTGCATCACTCAGAGCTTTTAGTTTACATATGATGTTAAGCAATGACTCTTAAATGAATTTTCACAAACTGGAAGAGATGTAATAGAAGCCAAGCTCAAAGTTAAGGTTTTAACAAACCTGTCCCAGCTTGTAATCCATATCTCCTATTTCTCGTTCAGTATTGATCTGCAGTAAGAGTTTTTCATGGCTGATAAGAGCACCTATTACAAAAGAGCAAACAAGTTTTTAAAACATGCATAACCAAGCAGATGTGAAAATGGCTTCATTTCTTGCAAACTTGACTTTAAACAAATGCCTAAGGGCAGCTTTTCTACTTTTTACATGTAAAGAAAAGTCAGTCTCCTTCCCCTTCCTGCACATAGGCACCTACCTGTAGTAGCAGGAGAAAGTGATGGAACAGGGTCCCAAGCTTGGTACAAATGATGAGTAGCAATATTATCTCTCTTAGATACCATTGCTTGGATTTCCTTTTCAACAATTCCCCTGATAACACTTAGCTTCCTCCCAAACCTGAAAGACCAACAGAAATCATTTTAAGCAGATTTTCCGTTTAACATTTTTGTGCAAATGTGACTAGTTTCCTCTACAATGCTACATGCCTACGCTTATTTTCATTATTGAGGATGCTAAAACTGTTGATAAATACATTTTGTACACTGTTTACTGCCTTTTAATGAGATAGTCTTTTTCAGATACTGTCTTTTAACTCAGGAGGTTCATGATGTTAAGTCCATCTAACTTCTGTGTGAACAGATCCATCTGCAAACAGTCTTCCTTGGAAAATAGTCTATACATATTTTTGCTACTGCTAGATTAAGCAATTGTAATTATGTATTAATTCACAAGTATGAAACTTTCATGCATTTTAGAACAAAGAAAAAAATACCTTGTGTCCAGAGCTTTTAAAGCTTTGTTGCGGGGCTGCTGTTCCAAACAGCTAACTGCTGGATTGCCTGCAACTGGTATTGTCATTGCACTCAGCACCAAGGACGTTATGGCTTGTACTGCAAGAACATTGATTTGGGTCCTCTCTGTATCTTCCTGCAAAATTAATTTACTGTAATTTCAATTATAAAAAAAAAATTGAAAAGTTCCCCAAAGCCCTGAATATTGGTTTGTCACATTCTACTAAATTATCCTTATAAGCCTGACATGTAGACTTCTTCTCACCCAGAGTCTAGTTGCCCTAAGCAATGCACACAACGTGCTGTGATTACAGCAGGAACACATCCTTCCATCTCATCAGGCATTCTGCAAGCTTCCTCTCTTATCCCAACAGCACTAAAACCTCAAGAAGTCCATTCTGCAACATTGAAAGTGTTTAGTGTCTACATTTGTGTCTACTCATTAGTTACCTGCTGAAACACCAAATAAGACCAAATCTGAGTTGCAAACTCTTCAGAGAAGGATCTATGTGCACTGTTTTTAGTAACTGTCCATTTAGTAGCAAAATTCAACCTCATCATGAATTTGCAGCAGCGAGATTTCCTAAAGGCACAGTTCTCACACATAGTTTCTCTCATAGCTTTTGGAATTCCCATTGTGCCTAAAACCAAACATGTAATCAAGCAAATTTGGAACTGTGTGCATGCTGAGTGTCATACTAATATGAAGTAGAAGCAGCTTCACTATTTACACACTTACAGGAGCTTTAAGCCACAAGATGGATGTGTCTGAACTCCCAGGGATATTAAGATGATAGAATACAAACCAAAAATGATTTCTTAGTTTTAGTCTCTATTTTTCTGCTTTAAGGATTTATAAATAGAAACATTTTTTCCCGGTTTAAGTAAAATTCAATTAAAAAAAATTCAGTAAGCGACATTACCTCTTGTTGATTCTCCTCTTGATCCATTACAATAGGCTGAGTTACAAGCACACCAAGCAAAGTAGCCCAAGTCTCTTCAAACTGAGTACGGCTGATCCATCCTATGAAGCACCCAGAGACAGTCATTTATGACTTAATACAAACTTAAACGTGGAATGGCATTAAAAATGGTACATAGTTCACACAGATTTAGTTTCGTATCACTTCCCGTTAGAATCCACATTTTTTTCTATTCTATTTTGGGAAGTAATGAACCCCTTAGAAGGGTTCTGCACATTATTATTTAAATGGTCCTTTGTGGGTTGTTTCTTAAATATATTTAAGTCTTCTGATTGTCCAGCTTTCAAAGTATTGAGACCTATCACGTTTTCACAACACAGAAAATCATCCAGAAAAACTGGCCATTTCTCACAGGAAAAAGTCCCACAATGATCCAAGAATTCTTCATGCCCTAAAAGCAAAATGACTGAATTGCCTAGAAATAGAGCATTAAAATTCAAACACTTACCAAAAAGTTTTACCAAACACGTTACCTATAACAGACTGCAGAGGATTCATGAATAATACTTTGCAATCTAAACTAATGATATCTGAAGAATGAAAAATGAGAACGCCATCTTAGGCACTACAGTGATCAAACAGAAATCAGTGTGTACACCACAAATCAATCAAACTAACCTCTAGGTCAGAGGGGGGGAAAAAAAAACCCCAAAGAAAAACCCCCAAACAGCTCCTCCTCAAAAACTGACAAAACCAACCAAAGAACTTCTGTAAGCATAAAGAAAATTTGATGTATTACCCTTGACAGTCTCATCTGTTGACTAAGACTTGAACTCTTAAGCCCCACTGCTCTCATTCAGTAAGCCTTGACATATCCAGAAGCTTTAAAATGACAGCATCGCATTCAAAATACTAAGAGTGTGGCACTAAATTCTATTTATATCTTATGCATGAATAAAAAAAAAATTTAAAAAGGATGGAAAGCAAAATATTCTCAAACATACTGACAAGTATAAGCTCCAGAACACCAGTGGCCATTCTGTAGGAGCACAGTGAAATCACCTCCCTGAGCTGGAATAGTTGTCAGCTTTATTTCTGTATTTTTTTCTCAGCATTGAGCAAAACGTAAGAATTGTTGCAGCACAATTACTCATCTGCTCTGACATATTATTTCTGTTCCATATAAGCAACAAAAGTTAACAAACGGTACCAGATTCAGTTATTCAGTAACTTCACAACACAGGGAAATGCCCAGGAAGAGCTACCTGTATTAATTTTTAATTTTGTACATACCAAGTGTATTAATGCGATAGATGAACTCCTTGAAGATTTCTTTTTCTTGAAGAAATTCTACAGGGATTTCAGGAAAAACTGTGCCAAAGTCACCTGCAGGCTTTGGTGACCAGCCTAATTTCCAGACCTGAAGAAGTATAAAGGAAGTTTACTTATCCAAAACACAAAGAGCTATGACAGCTATATATATACACACACACCATTCAAAAGCAACAAGACATCAGTAAATAAAGTCATTCTCGAAAAACAAAATAACTTAGAGAAAGATTAAATATCTAAGAGTTAGTGCAATTTACACCGTATTTCTAATTTTCGGGGGTTTTTTCCTCATATTTCTCACTATGAATTCATTATTTAGTCCCACTGTGCAAGTTTGTATATAAAAAGTAAGTTCCTCCCATATATTACAGTTTAGAATTTAAGTGCCAGGTGATTTCTAGATTGTGCAGAAATTACGCTGAAAGGTAACTCAGGGAAGTCAGTTTACATACTGTTGACACCTGAAAAAGCAAAAAGATTGGGCAAAAAAGTCTGAAGCAAAAAAAATAGTATCTTTTGCCATACCCTCTGACTGCCGAGAAACAGAAACAGGCCCGAGACACGGCCCTGCACTTATCTAGAAACTCTCTGCTGTTCTATCTAGTAAGCATCTAGGAATGTTTCTGATAATGCTTTCAAAGTTTATCAAAACAAAGTCATTTCACAGTACCGACAACACATGAAGGTCATCACAAGGTGCTCTTGAATCCATGTCACACTGGCCAAAAAATAAAAGGTTGAAACAGCTTGCCCAAAAGATCCAAGTTGAGTTGGGAAAGAATGCTAATACACAACCCACAAGCACCTGCATGGCACACTGTGGCGTGGTACCACAGGCAAATATCTGAGCTAGTTCAGATACCTCAGCAGCATGATATCACTGCGGTGCTTAACATGACAAAAAAAGCAGCAGGTGCAGACTTGGCACTCTTTCCAGGGTAAGCAATCCCACTGAGCAGGGGGAACCATTAGCCCTAACAAAGCACCCAAGTCACCGCTTGCTTTCCCTTTCTTAAGCCAACACCTGGACGTTCTTTCACATAAGAATGCAAGGAGCAACTACACTCCTTTCTAATCAAATCTGATTCCAAAGTGAACTCTTATTTGGTATCTTTACAAAGTTCTGCTACTCAGTGCTTAAAAAGACAAAGTGACTGATCAAACCAGCTTAAGGTTGAAGTCCCACTGATGTAAACCTTCAGATGCAGCACCAGGTTTGGTTTTCAAGAAGCTGTTCAATATCTTTCAAAGTCCAGAAAACAAACCATAATGCACATACCAAGGGAGGTACTCTTGTGTAACTGTTCACTAGAGGCAGCCTTGCTAAACTGATGATGATGTTCTTGAGGACAGGAGTAAGAAATGCTGGGATACTGCTGTTTCTTCTGTGCCCCAGCGCCAAGACACTCTGCAAGCATTCTACCATCTCAGCTACCATTTCACAAGCTGCAGTTATGTGTTTAGTTTCTGTGCCAGCAGAAAAAGCAATTCAGTTTTATTAATCTATTGAAAATGTATTTTAAAAAGAAAAACAAAAAAATGCTTAATTAAAGAGTATGTTGACTAAAAAGGACAAAACCATAATATGGATATACACAAAAAATATTCTACAATATTTCAAGCTAGTTGAAGAGTACTACTACCACCCTCCCCACAAGGAATTGCACTGTGTGGCAGGCTCAGGGCTGGATGTTACCAGTACCCAAGATTTGTCAGCAGAGCAGCTCACACACTAACCCCAGCAACAACGGGCCACACCAAATCGAGTATTTATGAGAATTTAAAATGACCAAACTCATCTGTTTCATGAGAAAACCGTCTCGTAGCTGGCTCTATGCTAAATCTGTCAGGAAGGTAATTTCTGTCGAGGGAAGTGATATCTTACTGTTCCAGCACAGCTGGATATGGAAGAAAACATCATCCCCATTCATGGACTACTCTTGACCTTCACCTCATAGTATTCCCATACTGCAGAAGGGTAGATAATGAATTTGCCATTCTTCACAAGAGATATTAACAATTCTACTTCTCCCATATGAAATTTAAAAATCCCACAACACTTTAAAAAGCTCAGTCTGCAGTGTGCTGCAGAATTAACAGAATCACCTAAAAGAATAATCTGCATTAATGTTTAACTTTCAAGAAACACCTATACTTGTTAAAATTATGCCAACCTACTTTTAATAAACATTTATCAAATCCAAGTAAGGTCTCAGATGAACTCTGCTTAAAAACAAAAACATAATGGAAACGGTACCTACAAATATTTCTTCAGTCAAAGTTTAAGACAAAAGTGGAATTCACCATTTACTTACTCTGTGTGTTTGAATCAAATTCACCCTCACTTAAGCCTTTTGAAGTATTCTTCTTTCTTTCAGGACTAAGAAGTTGGTTACCAGGTTCAACAGCAACTGAACAAGATAAAAATATTTAAAAGATACAGTCATTATACATCTCATATTCCATTTTTCTCCTCAAAACCACACAGTAGTGAAATATTTAACATCTCCAAGGCATCTGCCAAGTTCAAAAGTAAACACACAATTTTAAATGAGGTATTAAATTAGCAAAAATAAATTTGTCAGAGAAATAATTAAAAAAGACTCAGAGGAAATATTCCACACACCTAGCATTTGACCAGTGATGACTGACAATTTATTAAGAAAATTTTCTCATGGCTGTTTAATTTGGACTCACCTGCTTCTATGATAAATCTAATGCAATTAATTAAGGAGCAAGCATATGTCACATTAGCTGCAGAAGCCAGCAAATTCCAGAGACCAGGCTGTTGCAATGTCAGACAGCAACAATCCAGAGCAGCTTGAAGATCTACGCTTAATGGAATCTGGTCATGCATTAAATGCCACGATAGTGCCTGTGCAAAAATAAAAAATTCCCATTAATAGCAAGTTCTCACAACAGAAGAACGCGGAACTAAAGGCATTGTTTTGTTTTTTTCTTCTCGGCAATATGTAAAATTTTATTAGCAAGTTGTATTGATTTTTTTCTTCCTGTGAGAACAGATTTTCTTTAAGTACAATAATTTTATGAGCATTACATGCTCTTTATTCAGTATCTCAAAAATCAGTGCAGGGCCATTCTCCCAAACGCTAAGGTCATTCCATCATTCAATCAACATCTCCTTGTAAAAAGCTGCCCTTGCCCCATAAGTCCATCTGATTTACTAGCCCAGTTCAAACCACCAAAGAAATTTGTACAGCTAAGGCAAGAAAATTGCCCAGATCAAAAGTTACTCAGTGGTGACCAGTTTAAGCCAAAGTTGCTCCCTCTCCCAACGTTTCATTGCACCTTTAATCACACCATAGTTTCTTACCTCTACTGACATAACCACAAACTTCAGGATATCGTCCTCTTTGTCAGGAGGAACACGGAGACCAACTGGTAGTTTTGAGAGTAACAACAAGTACTGAGCCAGTGCACGGCAAAGCGTCATCACAGACTGATACATCGCCTCGTCTCCTATAAAATAAGACTGGATGAAATCTAGCCGTTCGAATTTTTTCCCTTCAACCAATATTTCTCAGAATTATTTCATAAGCACTTTTATGGCAGGTATCTGGGTTTTTAAACAGTAAGTTCGTGTATCCACAAGACATCTGTAAAGTACCTTTGCAGAGGAGAACAAACTTAAATAAAAAGATCATTATTTCTATTACCAAAGATATCGCTTAGTTTTTTCCAGTAGGCTGATGGCTCAGATGGCAACAGTGGTTGAAAAACCTGGTGACCGGCAGGAAGGTTTTGTATAGTGCCAGACACATGATCCAGAGTTACCCTCCGAGCTGTTTCAAAGAAGCTGCTCTTCTGGTCTCTCGAGATTTCACTCATGCCGAGGCTTAAACAAGGTGCTAATAAACTTAGGTTGAATTCCTGAAAATAAATAGTAAATAAAAAGTAAATATATTGCTTTTAAAAAGAAGCTAAGTAGCTGATGGTACTATTCCAGCATATGGTGGTAAATTAACAGCTTATTAATTAACTTGTTATTACAACCTCTGCTTTACTGTGGTGTAACAAGATCATAATGAAGCCCACATTTGCTACATTACTACTATTTGCCCACATTACTACAGCACCGGAAATAAAAATCAATATGCCTATTCCAAATTTTAAAAACTGTGAATAAAATTTAGAAATTATTTACATGCAAGGAACCTTGAAGTGGTAAGTTTTCAAACAAGTAAGTAAAAATTTTTTTGT
Organism: Trogon surrucura; assembly: GCA_020746105.1. Classification (NCBI taxonomy): domain Eukaryota; kingdom Metazoa; phylum Chordata; class Aves; order Trogoniformes; family Trogonidae; genus Trogon; species Trogon surrucura. The sequence continues at coordinate 71,787,895 of CM036620.1, forward strand.
ATACAGTTTCCCACTATTATTTCTGCATAGCGGCAGCAACTGCAATGCAGAGAATTTGAACAAAATACATTTCTGGAAAACTAAGTACTAGATACAAGCTGCCCTTTATGCCAGATTTACTATTCATGGCCTGTTAGTGGCATATTGCAAATCATCTGGCACAGGTATTTAAAAGGTTACCGAATCATCTGACCTTGTAAGAGACTGTGTGGCAAAATGAGATGTTGTAAATGGTGAAACTGGACTTGTGTGATCGCAATACATAAATTAACCTTCGCTTCCACGCTGTACACCCAACTGGTACTGTTAGAAAGCTACTATTAGCAGTACTGCCAGACACAGAAATGACACGTATCGACTACTTTAGTTTCAAAAATGAAGTGAAATTCAAGGAATGAACTACAAGCACTACACAAATTTGAAGCGTTTACATTTAAAAATCTAATCTATTAATATTACCAATAAGATCACTAGAAATAATTACATTCTCTTCAGCCAACTGTGTTTCACGTGACAAAGAAGTTACCTTGCTGGTCATGAAGGAGTTCAGGTCAGGCTGAGGAATCTTATTTACCAGCTCTGCGCCTTCTAGCAGAGCTGAATCAGACTTGATGTAACACTGCGACTTCACTAGTGACACATACCAGTCCTTTAATAAGCAAAAAAAATTAAATAATTATTAGATATTTGTTTTCAGAAAACAATACAGTTCATGCAGGCAGGGAGAACTGCTCGTTGGCATGGAACTGTGGTCCATTTAAGAGATCACTAGGACACACCTATGTCAAAAACAACACAAGAAAAAAGCAAGGCAAAACAGACAACTGGCGCATCGATCATCTTAAACTAGACCTGTTGTCCACTTAAGTTGTCTATTTCCACAGCATCTGGACAGATAATGAGGAAAAAAGCAGCTTAACATAAAGCACAGATGTATGTATTAGGATCCTAAAGCTGTGGAAAATATCTAGTAAAGTCCAGAATACTCAGTAGTCACAAAACCATAACAGTGATAGCAAAAACCCACTCCCACTCACAAGACTATGATCAATGAAGAAAAGTCTTCAGATTCTAATAAATCAGCAGATGAAGATAACATCTACCTTTTAATGCTCACTGAAATAAATTAAGATCATCACACATCACTACAAATTTACTGCTCAAATTATTAACAATGAGTCTACAGGAATTTGTTAGTAATACAATTTACCTAAGGAATACAAAGAGGATCATTTATCCATTTGCTGTGTTTTCTCCTTCTCATAACCGGACAACTTGAATTTGCTGATGTTAATTAGAATGCAGCTAAGCCTGTCAGAGTTCAAGAAGCGTCTGGACAACACTCTCAGCCATATGGTTTAGTTTTAGGTAGTCATGCAAGGAGCAGGGAGTTGGACCTGATGATCGTTTTGAACTTGAGATATTCTATGAACTATGCAGGGATTGTGAAGGAAGCATACAAAAACTTTCTCTGTGTGGGATTTACAGTTTTTTTGAAGACAGAAAGCTAAGTGTAAATGGTTTCTGGGCACAAATTGTCAGCTAATCAAGTAATTTTTGCCATCTCAGTTACATACGTTTCCTATTACTATGTATCATTGTAGAATACTGAGAAATGAAACGAAGAAATTATCTGTGCCATGGGACAAACTGGAAATGAAGACACAGGTCCCAAAGGGCTTGGTTTTAGCCTCCCCACCCTGCTTTGAAATGAACAGTTGTCATTATTGTTCTCTGAAAGTAATTTAAAGCTGAGAAGTGGAAAACGAGAAGTAATGCTTAATTTCCAAAGACAACCAACAGTTTTCAGCAAATGCATAAAAATGATCACTGCAGTAAACACATCACGAGAACAATTACAAGTATCTATGTCTCTTTTGGACCTTATATAAATCTTTCCATTAAAGTTATGGAAAGAAACCAAATCTGACAGCACTGTCACGATGACAAGTATCTATGCATGTGCTAATCATTCATCCCAAGTTCAGTCAGCCAACACATATGAAATCATTCACCAATCTATATCTGAGATTCATTGACCTGAAAACATGAAACTGCATAGTAAAAATAAACTGTGTGTTAATATTCTGTAGTGAGCAAAAGCTTGTTTTCAGCCAAGGCACTTTTGGTGACTCTTTCTAAACATCATCTTACTTTGTCTAGAATGACATTCTCTAAAGCTGGTTGGTCTTCTCCATCTAGAGGGTGTGAGGTAACCAGAGGTGAAGGACTACTCGTGTCTGGTGCTACCATAAGACGAAACCTATCCAGAAGCGAGTAAAGTCTTTGGTGTCTGAAAATAGAAGAACACATCAGCAAAGGGCTAGCTTACTCCATTTTGTAAAATATTTAAAAATAGAAAGACTTCTAGCGAGCCAATTCTAATCTTGGGAGTGAAAAGCAGTAAGGTCTCAAGTTCTTTGTTGGATACATGCAGCCATATGCTGCAAAACTGCAAATTTCACCAGCTCTCAGTAGCCAAAACAAATGAACTCAGCACTATCAAGACTTACATTTCATTTCCATATAAAATTTGTACATGCTTAAACAAAATACAAACTTATTCTAATCAATAAGAACAATCAAAACTAGCATAGCAATTATTTGATTGCAAATACATTCTAATGGATACTAAACAAGAACCCACTAAATCTGAACTTGGGGGGGGGCAGTTGTTAATATATTAGAAATTCCAGTTTGTGGATTTATGTCAGTGTCAGGGTTGGTGGAGGTTTTTTGCTTGTTTGGATTTTTAAATTCCATTACTGCTATCAAGAACTTGTATAAAGTCATTTAAAGATTCTGGAGTTTTTAAAAAAATTCCAGTGTAACATTACCTATGAAGGCACATTACTATAAGCCTACTGCAGTTTCGGGCTTTAAATTTTTTCTTATTTCAGTCAACAGATATTAACCTCAAACAGTAAATTAGGATTTCCGACATTTTTCAGAAATTTAATCATTTGCTCCTTTTTACAATAGCAGTTTACTTTTAAACAGCTGGGAGACTTAAAAGTTAAAACTTTTAACACAGTTGTACAGAAAAAGAAATAAACAAAACCAAAGAAAAAAAAAAAAAACAAACCAAACACAAGCCCATCAGCCTCGACTCACAAAATTCTGCAGAAGCTTGAGGAAAATAAAGTTTTTTCACTAATGCAGTTTCTGTCAAGGAATTAATCTGTTGTTACTCAAAAATTAAATACTGGTGGAATGTAGGAGAAAGAACTTGATGTCTTCAAGCCTTTAGCTTGCTTTAATTCTTGAATATACTGCAAATTCGACTCAGCCAACATGACTGCTTCTGCCACAACGTGCCTGCATCTCCTAAGAGAGGTTTTACTCATTTGGCCTCCAAGGACTCACTATCTTATGTTTAAGAAAAGACCCATACTAGAGAAAGAAAGGAGTTACAATCACTACTACAACATTACTCAGTTTGGCATTTTAACACATATCAGTATTATTTACCTTGTTGCTAATCCACTGTTTTGAAGGTATTCCTGAATTCTATCCAGTTCTTCAACTGGCAGCTGAGTAATGCTGTTCTATAGGGAAGAGTCAGATGAACTTTAGAGGACAGAAGTAAATACCCAGACCAGGAAATTTATAGGCAGATAAACTGAAATGTAAACAGTCAGGTAGCCATATATTATATATTAAAAAAAACCCCTTTTGAATAAAACCATTTAATCATTGACATATTTCGATGTACTTTAAATCATTACACCTGATTATATTGCTAACACTATACAACGTTATTTACAAATGAATAAATTTACCTGTAAAGTTGCAGCCAAAAGCATTTCTACCCGACGGCAAGCCAGGGTGTCAACCATGCGAGCAAGTACACGGAATGGCGTGCACAAAAGCTTATCAACGTAGAGTGTTAAGACAGCCCCAGACTGGCTGAGATGTATTCCCTCTAAGCACTGCAAAGTCTTCTTCAGAGTTGTGGGCTATATGTTGAAACAAAACAGACCCAAAAATCCCACAGTCAGTTGGAATACAAAGATTTTAAGCTCAAGGGGAAGGCATTTAGTTGTCTGCTGTAATTTTTTCTAACTGATCAACATAATCTTCTACATATAAATAGGTCTGAGTTACTGGGTTATTTAATCAATAAACACTAAGTTGTTTGAAATTTAATTGTAAAAGCTTACTCTCACACAGAGTAAGCAAAAAATAAGGAGTAAAACTTAAGGGGGAAAAAAGCTACAGGGACTTAAGTGGAATTGCAGAAAGCTTTGAAAACAGGGAGAAACTTGAACTCTTGCTGGAAGAAGTGAGGAACAGGAATACAGTCAAGACAAGTGACAATACAGAAATCCAGATAAAGCATTAGGGATTTCACAGAATCACAGAATGTTAAAGGTTGGAAGGGACCTTAAAGATCATCTAGTCCAACCCCCCTGCCAGAGCAGGATCACCTACAGTAGAGCGCACAGGAACGCGTCCAGTCGGGTTTTGAATGTCTCAAGAGAAGGAGATTCCACAACCTCCCTGGGCAGCCTGTTCCAGTGCTCGGTCACCCTCACAGTAAAAAAGTTTTTCCTCATATTTTTCTGGAACCTCCTGTGTTCCAGCTTCCACCCATTGCCCCTTGTCTTGTCAGTGGATGCCGCTGAAAAGAGCCTGGCTCCGTCCTCCTGACATTCCCCCTTGACATATTTATAAACATTAATGAGGTCACCCCTCAGCCTCCTCTTCTCCAAGCTAAAGAGATCCAGCTCCTTCAGCCTTTCTTGAGCACATGTTTAATCACAGAAGCAGTAACAGTTACTCAGGACTAAAAGGACTGCAAAGATTTTTTTTTTTTTAAAATAGTATTTTTTTTTAATGTAAGCACTGATTCAGCACTAATCTCACGGGAGAAACAAACTAATCTGACTTCTGGAACCAACCTCCTTTTAGAGCAGGCTGTAAGTATGAGCTATCTTAATTTTACTGACTTTTCTGATAATCACCAAACATTTCATGGAATGGCTACATCTTCCATTCCAACGCATTTAGGTTACTTCATTCTATCGATTCTCAGACACTGAAGCCCAGATCCACCTCACCTAAATATTAAGTGTTCTACTCGCATGCCTAAAGCGCTAATGCAGTTGCACCAGATTTGCACAGAGAGAACGGGAAACCAGGCTACCCCGAGGGCCACCACATTTCCCAACATGAACTCTAGAGCAAGCCCAGCAAATGACATTTCCTATGTAGTCAGTTCTCAAGAACAAGAGCAGGCATACAACCTTACATGCCTGTAAAACATCATCCACCTCTTTTAATATGAAAACTAATCTAATCAACAGAAACCATAGAGCAAATTTCTAAAGCAGCATTTCCTTCACCAAGATACTACAACTTGTGGGCCAGATCAACGGGGAAGGTGCAAGCTTGCAAATAATTTTCATGTTGTTAGGGCTGTGAAGATGGTGCAGTTCTGTTATTTATGCCACCAAGGCACTGACACCAAAGACAAAAGTTACAGTTTTCATTTACCCTTCATACATTTATTAAGGAGGGGTAAAAACCAGGAAGGAATAAAAGCAGTTTAACCAACTAACTGAATTCATAAATTTGATTGAATGGAATCAATCTGATACTGAAGTTGCTAATATACTATAAGGTTCGCTGCTTGCATTTTTCAAGAAACTACTTTGAAAATAAAATCAGAAGTTGATAAATGACCCAGAAATGTCAGGATTTGCCTACTTATCAGTTAAACTTATGCTGAAATATTTTTACTTTATTATTTTTAAAAAGTCAAAGAAGTTAAACTTACAGCTGCAAGATTCTCACACCGTGACTGAATGGCCTGGATGAAGAGACCACTGGCCGCTGAATTCCTGTGAACAGCACTAATGAAGTCTTGTACTGGAGGTTCATGAGACAAATTAATCAAGTCCTGAACATGATTCACAATAAGCCAGGTCAAGTGTTCTGAATCATGTAGATTTTGACACTAAAGGTGAAAAAAAATAAAATCCAGTTCCAATAAAACCTATGCTAAGCATTTAATTCCTAAAAACTTTATCTGACACAATGTGAAACTTGTCATATATAATTCTGGCAGCTATTTGAAAATAATGGAATAAAAGTATCTATATTTTAATATCACCTTCATTATTTTTACATGACATTTTCCAAATGCTTTTGATCTTGTTGCAAATTAAGAGATTTATAATGAATTTGTAAATTACTTTTATACATATATATGTACATACATATATACATAACTAGTTTCACAAGTTTTCACTTTTCACTTGTTATCAGACAGATTCAGTTAATGCACATCAGTAACAAAACACCATTAGCAAAATAACTCTGAGCTATAGTTGTAAAATTCATAATCCAAAACTTACGACATAGTCACAAAAAAGAATAAGTGCTCCTCTTCTTACTATCTCTCGATTGCACATGCCACGTTTAGATTCTAAATCCGAGTCATCGCTGTCTCCAGAGATCTGAGGGCTAAGCAATTTAGTAGTAGACAGACTGTGTCTCCTGCAAGAAGCACATTACGTTTTGTTACTATATTTATTACAATGGCTATTGAAACATTAACAATCAAGTTGCTTGGAATATCCTAACATCCTCCTTATATAATAGTTATTTTCCCAGAAACTTTATTCAAAGAAGGTAGTGCTTTGAAGTACACTGTTTGCTTTTCATCAATTCTTTCCTTTCTAACAATTGTAGTATCAATTTTCGGTTCCATGCTTACTATTTCCCTATACAGTCTGACAAACTGAACAGGCTATTTACAAGAAAAACATTCAGCAGTATTACAGAACCTAATACTGTAACTTCTACTCAAGCCAAACCAGTGTTATTGAGCACTTCGTCTAATGTCGGACTGAAAGTGATGCCCAACCCAGAAAGGATCACAGAATGCCAGGGGTTGGAAGGGACCTCGAAGCCCCCTGCCACAGCAGGATCACCTACAGTGGGTCACATAGGAACGCATCCAGGTGGCTGTTGAATGTCTCCAGAGAAGGAGACTCCACAACCTCTCTGGGCAGCCTGTGCCAGGGCTCTGTCACCCTCACTGTGAAAAAGCTTTTCCTACTGTTTTTGTGGAACCACCTATGTTCCAGCTTGCACCTGTTGCCCCTTATCCCGTCATCGGACATCACTGAAAAGAGCTTGGTTCCATCCTCCTAACACTCACCCTTTATTTACAGATTTACAAACATTAATGAGGTCACCTCACAGTCTCCTCCAAGCCAAAGAGACCCAGCTCCTTCAGCCTTTCCTCATCAGGGAGATGTTCCACTCCCTTCATCATCTCTGTGGCTCTGCGCTGGACTCTCTCAAGCAGTTCCCTGTCCTTCTTGAGCTGAGGGGCCCAGAACTGGACACAATATTCCAGATGTGGCCTCACCAGGGCAGAGCAGAGGGGCAGGAGGACCTCTCTCAACCTACTTGCTACTCCCCTTCTAATACACCCCAGGATGCCATTGGCCTTCTTGGCCACGAGGGCACATTGCTGGTTCATGGTCATCCTGCTGTCTGCCAGGACCCCCAGGTCCCTTTCCCCTGCCCTGCTCTCCAACAGGTCAGTCCCCAACTTATACTGGTACCTGGGGTTGTTCTTTCCCAGGTGCAAGACTCTACACTTGCCCTTGTCGTATTTCATAAGATTTCTCCCTGCCCAGCCCTCCAGCCTGTCCAGGTCTCTCTGAATGGCAGCACAGCCTGCTGGTGTGTCAGCCACTCCTCCCAGCTTTGTGCAATCAGCAAACTTGCTGACAGTAAAGAGTATGGTAAAGATAGAGACAATACTGGTAAATCAGAACAGGTAACTGCAACAAATAGCAGATGGCACCTTACCTATTTTAGTCATGAGCCCTACTTTGTTCATAAGCCTGGTAATTTCTTTTTTCCTCAAATTAGAATAATATATTTTCACATTGTGAAGTTGAACTGAGGCAGGAATCTCACATTTGAACAAGTACTGATTCACTCATGTTGAAAGCAAGCATCAAAAATGTCTCTCAAGTCAGTTGCTCATCTCCCACTACGGTTAATACAGGGGGATCCCTACTCACAGGAGGGCGTCTTCCTTACCCCCAGAGGATGAATCATTCCGATGCCTGACATGTAGGATGAGCTAACTTCAAACCAAGAGAAGACTTACTTCAGGCCACAGATCCGTATTTCAGACAACTAAATGTACGTGAGGTTACTGTGGCGCTTGGTGCTAATGAATCTACTGACACTGTGTTTTGACAGCATTTAGTAAGAGACCCACTGAGCACTGAGAACGGATCTAACTATAGTTACAGTTATACTGATCAGATTGTATTTTCACAAATACAGAGTATATCATCTGAACTGGCTGGTTATTTGCTGGAAGGTGAAATACAAAGTCTCCATAGGAACATGAAATACTGAATATTTTGTTACAGTTATTCCCATAATTTTACTTACAAATAGTACACAGATGAAGCTTTCTTGCCTTAAAAGTGGAGACATTACCTGGCAGTTCTCTGAGGAACAACTGAGTGCAGGACACATTTCCTTAGTTTGAAAGACATTCTGATATCAGTAAAGACAACATGTATACAGGTAAAGTACATGCAGAACTATCAATTTCGAATCCAAATAGTACTATTCAACGGGGTGACTGGCTTCAGAGAAAAAGCTAGGTTTTTATTTAAATAAAATTTTAGCAAATATAACGGAGACACAATACTACTACTAGGGATCAAAACCAAATCTTACTTTGGAGTTTGATGCACTTCTGACCACCAGTTGTAGTTGGTATAATTGACAAGAAGCAGGATTTGACACCAGAGGAGAACTAAAGAAGGATGTGTGGGAATCATAGACTGAACAAGGTCACTCAAACTTTCAAGGGTATAGAAACTACCATCAGATCCATCTCCTGTAAAAAGTCTGGTGGCTGCAGCTGTGATTCTTCTAAACATACCTGAAAATAACAAAAGCATGTTAGAGTAACTATGCTCTAGTCTGAATTCTGAAGTTTTAAAATTATGCAGGGTACTTTGAGAACACAAATCTTGTTTCATAAGCTCTTACATCATTCCTGGAAGAAAGGTATATCCTAAGTGGCTTTACAAATGTAAGACAAATCATAGTTTGCCCAAGGGCAGTGTGTAAAACAGTAATGACCAGCTCCCAGACTCAACGAACAATGCTTTAGATTAACTAGAACCATAATTAAACCTGCCTTCTCAACCTTTTCTCCCTCACGTGTCAAAAAGTTTATCTGACATACGAAGATCTTTACGAAGTTTAAAATTGTTAATCACAAACAAAACAAAAACCACCCAACAATCCCGGTCTAACGAAGTAAAACACAGAAGTTCTAATTAAGAACTATATTGAAACTACTATACCACAAGGAAGATCGCTTACAAATATTGTACTTCCCAAATAGTTTTATCTGAAACTAAACTGATACCCTTCCATCCAATTTCTGAAGTACAAAAGGTAAATGTTTTGAACTGGAGAGCAGTCAGCACCCTGGATACTGAACACTTGGGACAGAAGCTGAATTTTGCTTTCTGACTTGCCGATTCTGTATTCCCATGCCAAAACAAAGGATGGAAAACCAAGGAAAATGGACAAACCTAAAGTTGTCTAAAGGTACAGGACTTTGAGTGACTATGAGAAGTTAATATCTGGAAAAAACCCATTTTTTTCAGAGCCACTTAGAAAACAAAAGCTAATCAGAGTAACAAAGGAGATCTGTAGTGCTGCTTGCTTGCCTTGCCAGATAGAAGAATGAAGCTGTAAATTCCACAGCCATGAGGACCAGTTTAAGCTGTCCCCAGGACCGATAAATATGGAATGTAGATAGCAAACAACAGGAGAAATAACTGAGTCTCAAAACTTTGGTTCCACTTACCAGTGTACCGGTGCTATTACCATTCCAGCTTCTTGCATTTGCAGTAATTGCACCATCTAGTGACTGTCTACAGTCATGAAAGCCCCTACCTGATAGTCTTTTCACTTTGTCTATGCATTCTATTTCTACTAGCTTTGAAATAGCACACTAAAAAAATGTTCATTTTAATCTGCTTGCTTTCCACAGTTGAATACATGAGAGACAGCAGTGCTCACATTTTGAAAAAACTATATTGGATGAGAAGACAAAACATCCCAGTAGAATAATGGTTAAAAATTATGGAAGATCTTAGTCTCTACTCCCAGACATAAGTCACTATAAGCTGCACCTTTAGGAGCACATAACTTAAAAGAGAAAAAAAATTATATAAGTTTTCACTGAATAAAGGAAAAGTATTACAAAACCAGGCACTCAGTTAACCCTAAGGATAAACCTGAAACAAAATGCTAAAACATGAAAATATAGCCCAGGTGTCTGAACAGCTTTCCTTCTAATCAGTTACACCATATAAGGTAACAACAAAACTATTAGCACTTAGAGCTGACGTGCTGTCTTAAATTTATTTCTAGATATCGTGCAACACACATCTCAGTGCTCTACACGAGTATTTTGATATTTAATTCTGATTTTGCATGAAAATCTCTACATAGTTCCTGGCAAGACTCATAGTGCACCCTGGAAGTCAATTGCTGCAGCAGAACTGGCTAAGCCTTCCCTTCCCATTATCCCCAGCTCCCACTGTGGAAGAACCCAATTCTCTGATTTCAATCATCAGCTTCATTTTCCGACTTCATCGGACCTGGTTTGACACCATTAAACCATTTACTTCAAATCACCTCGTCATAAGGTGTTATAATATTTGTTTCAAATGTTTCTTCATAACAGAAATGCATAGTATAAAGGCTTAGTTATTATTGTAATAGACACATGCGAAAAGTGCTTCTTTATGCAAACTAGGACAGAATGTCTTTCTCGGTAGTTCAACGTATTTGACAGCTGTCCCAGAATGAAAATCCACCCTGCCACTGCATGTTAGACCACAAGGCAATGTTTGTTTACCTGATTTGAAGATATGTATTAAGCACATAAGCAGTGTGCCCAGCTCCTGGCAGTAGAAAGTATGTTGCTGTTCATTCATGTCCACTTTCAATTGTTTGGTAACAATATCTTCCAGTAGAATGCCAACCAGTTGTAATAAGAACCTTGAAAAGCAAGCATACAATCAACAGAAAAACTATCAATGCAACTTCTTTCACAGTAAGATGAGGTTTGACCATGAATCTCAGTAAGTTTGAAAAATAAAATATTTAGTCCTTGTCCAGTCATCCTACATAGGATGCTAAATTAAATGCTACAGGACAGATTGACCTAAAACAAATATGATGCTATAGGTATGGAGAGATGACACGAGCACATCAATAAGTACATAATGAAATCTGGGTTATCTACTCATTAATTGGAAGTTGCAACAGCATGGGTACTCCAGCCCACCTCACTTACACAGTCAAGATTCAAATTGCTACAGTGTCTTTACCGTGACTTGCAATGAGCTAAAAATCACACCATGACAGTTAAGGCAGCTGAGCTGAGGAGGGCTAACTTAGCAAGTCATAGTAATTCAGCTGTTTACAGCTTCATCCATCCACACTCTACCACAGAGGTTCTATATCAAACCTTTAGCTGGGGGATGAAGATCAGAAGAAACAACAAAAAAGGGCATTTGAGGAAAGCCATCCTTGCTCCTGGCCATAACTGCTTCTCAATTCACTTCTGATAGACATAAAGTCACATTAAGGAGTCCAGAAGCCCCTCTTCCTTCTATTGATCACACTCATAGTAAGCTGAATTATAAGAAACAGCATTTTATTTTTTATCTCAAGTTCCATATTTGAGTAAAAAGTTATTTTCTTAAACAGGTATTTCAAATGCTTCCCACCACATTAAAGCACAATGCCTTAATGACAAACATTATGTTGACGTAACACCATTGCCACTTCTCTATGATGCTTTTGACTGAAGTTTATCACCCTCTGAAGACATCAGCATGGGAAGCTAACTAGACAAAGCCAGCTCTTGAAAAATAGGAAATAAAGAGCAAGACTAACTTGATAGAAGCAGAGAATAATTAAGGTTGGAAAGGATCTCTTCATCAAGTCCAAACTGCCAATCCAACACCACCATGACCACTACAATCATGTCCTTAAGTGCCACATCCACAGGGTTTTTTTGAACACCTCCAGTGTTAGCGACTCCACCACTTCCTTGAGCAGCCTGTTTCAATGCCTCATCACTCTTTCAGGAAAGAAATTCTTCCTAATATCCAATCTAAAACTCCTCTGGTGCCACTTGAGCCCATTTCCTCTTGTCCTATTGCTTAGTTACTCAGAAGAAGAGACCAACACCCACCTTGCTACAATCTCCTTTCAGGTAGTTGCAGAGAGCAATAAGGTCTCTCCTCAGCCTCCTCTTCTCCAGACTAAGCAATCCCAGCTCCCTCAGCCACTCCTCATAGGACTTGCTCTCCAGACCCCTCACCAGCTTGGCTGCCCTTATCTGTGACCCACCTGAGCACCTCATATCTTTCTCGTACTGCGGCACCCAAACCTGAACATAGTATTCAAAGCTGTGGACTCTCCAGTGGCAAGTACGGGGGCACAATCACTTCCCTACTCCTGCTGGTCACACTAGTCCTGACCCAGGCCAGGATGCTGTTGGCCTCCTTGGCCACCTGGGCACACTGCTGGCTCATGCTCAGCCAGCTGCCCACTAGCACCCCCACATCCTTTCCTGGCAGCTTTCCAACCAGTTCTCCCCAAGCCTGTAGCGCTGCCTGGGGCTGTTTTGACACAAATGCAGGACTCGGCACTTGGACTCATTAAACCTCATACAGTTGACCTCAGCCCATTGATCCCACCTGCCCATGTGTCCCTCTGCAGAGCCTTCCTACCTTCAAGCAGATCAGCACTCCCACTCATCCTGGCGTCATGTGCAAACTTACTGAGGGTGCAATAGATTTGAATCCATCTGCTGCCAAGATTAAAGTACAGAACCTGGGCTTCTACGAAGATTACTCACCTTCTAGTTCCCACACAGGGAGGAATCAAAGTGTTAATCTGTCAAATTTTCAGTAAGTCCAAGATTTAGGCATTTTTACAACTGCATTAAGTCCTTCACTTGGCTTGAGAAGAGGTATCAGAACCTACTACAAGTCCCTACTACAAAAATCTCCTCCCTTACTGTTCATCTTATTACTCCTTCCTCCACACACATACATTCCTCTCATATCAACTTATTAACAGACTTTATTCCTGTTAGATAACAGTTCTACACATGTGTTTATATTGCACAATATATTTGTGATTTCTTAGAGATCTTAATCATTCCCCTAAGTTATTTCAAAGAAAACATACCTAGAAAACGTCTCCTCAGGGAGATATTTAGCCTGTTTAACTTCGATGCGATCCTCTGGCGCGGACACGTTATTTTCTCCACATCTCAGTCTGTTAATTGCTTGGCAAGAAATCAAATATGGTGAGAAGGAAAGCTCTTGTATACGGGATAGAACGATGTCTTCGGTTGACTGTGAAATCAGAACTCTAAGGATAGCTAAAATTCCAGAAATCCACAGTTGGACAGTGCTCACTGATGCCTAACAGAAACACAAAAATGCAGAAGATTGAATACTTGCAAAGTTAAACAAAAAACATTTTCATTAAATGTCTAAAATCAAACCCTTTTGAGAATGGAGCAAGCAGGAAATAACCTTTATGCTCAGGTCTTCCAAAATGCTGTTCTTGTGCTGACTTTAGTTAAGCTTAGATTCACTCTGTTAAACAATCTTTCAGCTCTAAAGATGGTTCTAATACTTGTATAAGAAAATGTGATTTAACTGTTAAATTGCACTCTAGAATTTATTAGGACAGCATGCTTCTCTAGATGCCTGACACTCAAAAATGCAAAATATAGTAATTAATCCTCAAGTAGAATGTTCCTGTATAAAGTGTTCCCAACTGGGATGCACTGCCCAGGGAAGTGGTGGAGTCATGGTCCCTGGAGGTGTTGAAGGAGAGGCTGGATGTGGCACTTAGTGCCATGGTCTGGCTGATGTGGTGGTGTTGGGACATAGGTTGGACTTGAAGATCTCAGAGGTCTTTTCCAGCCTCAATAATTCTGTGATATGTGATTCAGTTGGCGAGTCATATTAGTTCTAAGCAATTCTTTCCTAAAATCTGCTGCAGGTACTTTAACACTTTTTTAAGGAGAAACACATGCTCTTCTGTTTTGCTGAAAGATAACAGCTCCTCTCTTCTCAAACAATTGCTTACCATTGTTTTAGGAGTAACAAACATACTCCTTAAAAGCATGTCCACAGGGCGAAGGGAGGAAGGAGCCAAAATTTCAAACAAAGTGTTCAATACTCCTAGAGCATCATGAGAGTCTATATGCATCTGTCGAACAAAACCACAGAACTCATTTGTAGAGGTTACTGTAACACAAAACACCCATTTTGTGTTTTAAACAATTCTACAACAATCTGGGTGCTAAATATAGCTGTCCCTTATAATACAAAATTCAGAGCAACCAAAAGCTATGAAAGGTAAATTAAAGTTCCATTGTAGGCCTTCCTACACTGGAGTTTTTAGAAGACTGATAAAATTCTACTGTATGAGATACAATACACATATCACATGTATTATATATACCACAAATGCCATATTCAGAGAATGAGACCAAAAGACTAACATCATAAAATTTAAAAACTTCTCTCCTCCCTGCACATCCTACCAGGCATATTTTATAGAGAGCAATGCTGGTCATGAGTAAAGTTAAGCAGGTAACTACAAGAAAAAATATCCTGATCCTCAGAAAAGAAAACTGCTCCAATGGTATTACACTGCAGCAACAGAGGCAGGACACCTTGATCAGTTTTTTTTATAAATTAAAAAACAATTAACTGCAAAAAGCAAAGAACTGGATTCGAAGTCTGGATGACTCTATCTTGCTTAAATAATTTGATAGTTGAGCATGTGCACAGATTCACACAAAACAACAGCAAATTCAGTTTGCCAGAATTTTAGCTTTGCTCACAAACCGATGTCTGATCCGCAGTAACTGCTCACTCCCCCCAGCCTTGAGACCATGTCATGGGAGTGAGGATCTGCCATTGGGGAGTAAAGAATATTAAGGGCACAATTTCACTGATTTTACTGTCTAATTCCAAGAAAGTTGTAATGAAGACAAGTCCTCTGTTGCTTAGGGAGCAGCACTGCAAAAAAACCCAAAAAAACTTTATCCTAAAATGAGTCTTCTTCTGAGATACAAAGGTCCTACTCTCCTTCCCCAATGTGCAGTCCAGTAAGAGACACGCACACACCGCGGGAATTCCAGCAGAAAGCCTCGGAGAAGGTCCAGGCTTGGAGCATCGCTCGTACAAGGGGCAGGTGAGACTCCTCATTCTGGAGAAGGCTCAGGGGGATCGTTACCAATGTGTACGAGCATCTGACCAGGGAAACGGTAGGAGGAGATGACACAAGTACAGAAGAAAGGGCCAGAATCTTTCCAGTGGTATCCAGTGCCAGGACAGAAGGCAACAGGCACAAGTTCAAATTCAAGAAATTACATTTAAATACAGTTTTTATTTATGTATTTGTTCTTTGCCAGTAAGGATGCTCAGACACTGGAAGAAGTTGCCCAGGGAAGTCATGGAGGATCCATTCTTAGAGACTGTCAAAACCTGACTGGTCACGGTCCTAAGCAACCTGATCCAGCAGACCCTGCTTTGAGGGGAACACAATATCCAGAAAAAAAAATAAACCCATTTCAACCTCAACTATTTCATGTTTCTGCGATTTCTTAATGCAGTTTCAGACTACGTCTTTCCATTCTTACAAGAAAAAAATGCCATTAGACATTTCAGCTACAAAAAAATAATTTCCACATTCTATAAACATGGGAGAATCTTCACACCATTTAATAAGTGCTCTGATATAATCATATATGTCAGAGGCAGAATGAGCTTCCTCCAGAAAACAGCCTTGATGATAGTGCACATACTTCACACACTTAAATGACCTTCATCTCTTGACTTAGTTTACCTTGCAGCCGTTTTATTTTTTTTAAATATTGCAACCATTCTTTCAAGAAAATCTGTCCTCATAAAAAAAAAAACAAATACTCAAAGCCATTACTGATATATACATGTTAACATTATTTCAGATATTTATAGATTAAAAAATTCACATATTAACCTGTTGTTTCGCAAGCATTGGGAGAATAATGTCAGCTATTTGCCGGGACAATCTTTTCCACTTGTCTTCATTTTCTTTATGGCACTGTTGCAATACTAAGATGAACATTTCTAGCACCTAAGGAAAAGTCCAAAAGAATGCAAGTAAACACCAACACTAACAAGAAACATTTAAGTAATAGTGCAGTGGGAAAAATATTTACTGTTTCATCCAGCTGCCAAAAAGCAAAAAGAAAGGAAAACCCACATGAGAAGTCACACAATATTGCTAAAAGTCCCAATTCCAGGTTAAAAGCTTCTTCTTAGTCCCAATTTTTCTTTCTTTTTTTTTTTTTTTAAAAAAAAAGTTACTTTTATCAACTGGAAAATACGCCTTTTTGGTCCTTTTTAAATGGTATTTTGTCAAAAGACTACTGAAACAACTGGAAAAGGGATAGTAAATCTAAATGCCACATGCCATTCTCAGGAAAGAGAGGATGAAGGAAGAGAAC
Organism: Trogon surrucura; assembly: GCA_020746105.1. Taxonomy (NCBI): domain Eukaryota; kingdom Metazoa; phylum Chordata; class Aves; order Trogoniformes; family Trogonidae; genus Trogon; species Trogon surrucura. Next base: position 71,804,510 of record CM036620.1, read on the forward strand.
AACTTTTCATGTGTACACTCTTTATTCTCTAGCTTCAAGTTCAAAATTGATCAAAGAAACAGAACAGACATTTTGTAAGGAGCTCATTCACCTGCAATACACCACTTTCATACAAAAGTTTACAGGCAAGTACAGAATGGAGCACACCACCAGCAAGGATCACTCCCAGCAGCTGAATGTGTTACTGGTCGGAGGGTTACAGACACCACACTCTCAAGGACAGACTGGCCAAAGGCACAGCAAGCAGGAATGTCAATAGATGGTCTGGGAAATGGGACAGAAGAATCTGGTTCAGAAAAACAGTTTGATGGAGAATGATAGAATCATTCAGGTTGGAAAAGACCCTTGGGATCATCGAGTCCAACCATTAACCCTACTCTAAAAAGCTCACCCCTAAACCATATCCCCTAACACCACAACTAAACACATCCAGGGATGGTGACTTCACCACCTCCCTGGGCAGCCTGTTCCAATGTCTGACTACTCTTTCTGTGAAAAATTTTTTCCTAATGTCCAGTCTAAATCTACCCTGTTGCAGCTTGTGGCCATTCCCTCTTGTTCCATTGCTGTGAGAAGAGACCAGCACCAATCTCTCTACAATGACCTTTCAGGTAGTTGTAGAGAGTGATGAGGTCTCCCCTCAGCCTCTTCTTCTTCAAACTAAACAGCCCCAGCTCCTTCAATCGCTCTTCGTAAGATTTACTCTCCAGGCCCTTCACCAGCTTTGTTGCCCTCCTCTACACTCGCTCCAGCACCTCGATATCTCTCTTGTATTGATGTGTCCAAAACTGGACACAATACTCAAGGTGTGGCCTCACCAGTGCTGAGCACAGGGGGACAATCACTTCCCTGCTCCTGCTGGTCACACTATTTCTAACACAAGCCAGGATGCCATTGGCTTTCTGAGCCACCTGGGCACACTGCTGGCTCATATTCAGACACTTGTTGATTAGAACCCCCAGGTCCCTTTCTGCCAGACAGCTTTCCAGCCACACTTCCCAAGCCTGCAGCGTTGGATGGGGTTGTGGATCACCAGTAAGGATCATCAATAAGGACATTAAACAGAAACAGTCCCAACACTGAGCCCTGAGGAACATCACTTGTGTGTGTGGATTTAACTCCACCGACCACCACTCTTCGGGCCTGTTTGTCCAGCCAGTGCTTGAAAGAGAAGTTGTAACAGACATTCAAGTAGTCCAGATTCAGAAACGCAGCCAATCAAAAAAAGTACCGAGATGACCACATGACCTCCTCCTTCCCAAAAAGCTTTCTCATGAGAGACGAAATAGGAGCGATTCTGGGCTCAACGATTTGAACTCCAGAGCTGTGTGGATGGGAGCTTCAGCTGTTAACAGACAAGTTAAGGGCTGCAGCTCTTGGAGCCTCCCAAACCACCGGGACACCACTGCAGAACATCCCAGCCACAGCCAGGGAACACTGGACCTGCCCAGGGGTTGGTCTCTATGCACTGCACCAGCAGAACAGAAGAACAAAGGAGATGGTGTGGGAAGAGCAGTGCATGGGTGGTCTTTAATAGGTTAAGTGTGTCAGAAGAGTATCTGCTGGCAATTGCAGTACCTTATATAACACAAACTTATTCACTATTTCACATCATGTGTCTACAGAGTGTCATTCCATGTAGTTATATTAGTCATTTTATGATTATAAAACTACAAATTCAAAAGAAAATGTGGATACACAAAATTACCTCAATCTGAACATGCAGTTCTAACAAATTATTTTGACAAGATGTACCGATTTTTTAACAACTGTTCTCAGAAAATACAATGCTTACATTAGCATACACTAGAATCGCATTTTCACATGATGAAAGGAAAAGCACATTAAGTTTGTTAGAGCACCTGAATAAGCAATAAGTTCCCATGTTAACTATATCACTTCTCTTAAAATTACCTTTATGTTTTTCTCTTAAAGTGTATTGAAGAAAGTTATTTTTGCACTCTTAAAAGGCAGAAACATGATTTCCAGACCAATTAGATCTGGGTCAGAGCAGTAAGCACCAACAACTGTCTAACTACCAGTTTCATTGCTTTACTCAAATAACTAATATTTTAAAATATTATTGAAGATGTTGGTATTGTACAGCAATATCTAAATCTTCTCTATGCAACACTTTTCCTACTTTTAATCCTGTCCTCTCTTCCACTGTTACATCCATTCTTTTAAGTTTCTTGGATCCCAATTTATTACAGCTCTTTTAACTAGCCTTCTGTTTATTCAGTCGGACACACAACCAAGATTGTGATCCTAAACGGAGGCTTTCGGTGCTTGGTTACCTGGGCTCGACTATAAAATCCCACAGACATGTTATTTGACTTGAAACACTGAAAAGTAGCACAGACATTTCCCCTGCCTCCAAAAATCTCTGCATACTCTCTCTATAAGGAAAGATCACAGAATCCAGCTAATTAAGTTTTGTATAGAAAATCATTAATATTGCTTGATGGATTTTTAGCAGTCGAAGAAACACTGTAGACTGTGACCAGGGACACTTCTGTTATCCTTTCTTACCTGGTGGTACTGAATAAGTCGCAACAGCATTGACACTACCACCTCCTTTTGTGTTTCCAGCTCTTTTCCAGCATCAGCTTTATTTGTTCCTCTTAACACAAAGAGATCATGAACGATGGGCTGCAGAGCTGGTATTGCTGAAATGAAAATTGGTTTAGCATGAGACAAAGTCACTCCTGAACTGTGTTTCCTTATTCTAATAGTTTAGCTACTGAAAATTATTATGCATAATTCTATCTTTTTACTTCTAGCAGAAAATTTGTATTATGGACATGTTTGCCCATTCTCATAGAGTTAAACCAGATATTTTTGTAAAGTATTTCTCAGCAGAATCTCTGGAAAAGAATGAAAGAGACACTTCCACTTAAAGGTTGAAAATAGAGGGAAAGGGAATGGGACTAAAAATTCAAAACCTTTAAAAGCACTGCTATGTTGTGAACTTATTCTTTAATAAAAATAAATAAATAGTGTCGTTGCTATCCTGTACAATGCCAAATATGGGGTAGCAGTGTTAGGAAGATACAATAAACGTCATGAAGGAACTGAGACTCATTTCGTGTATTAAAAAATCTTAAAGCTAAGAGTCTTCTGGAGCAATCGGTACGATCACATTTTCCAATCGCTTAGTATTCAATAGTTTTTAAATTGGGAAACTATTACTAGTGTTGGTGTCTTTATTTTTTTTTACCATGTGTAACAGCTTTCCTTCCACTGGCCATGATACCATCGCACAGCTGAATGATCTTTGGAATTCCAATTATCTGTTTGGAATGATACCGCTCGTAAGACAGCAACACCAGGAAAAAGAAGATATTAGGAATAATTGCTTCAGACTCCCTGAAAAGAAAAAATTGAGTGTCAAGTTTGACTTGCACAATGCTGTTCAATAACACATTTAAAAGAATGTATTGTTCTGCTTTCATACAGTATTTCTGTATATTTGTGCCCTGTTCTTTACTAAGTTTTTTTTACCCTAAAGGATTTCTTTCAAGCTTCAACCATTACACAGTTATTAATACTATAACACACTATCTAATACATGTGACAGATACTGGAGTATTTCTGTAGGAGACCCACAGAGCAAAAAACCAGAAATAGCCAACAATAAAAAAAATTCCACTGCGTTGCTTATGATCTATCAGGTACTACACAAAAAGCAGTAGGTGATGAGAATACATAGAGATTCACACTGAATCCACAATAGGAAGAAGCAGTTGTCCCTTCAGCAACTGAATCTTAGCAATGAAGTGCTGATTCCTGAAAGCACAGCTTTCAGCAGAGGGGAGGGTCCCAAAGGAATGGTTTTACAATACCAAACAGAGAAACAGAACAACAGAGTGGAAGATTTTTATTTTTCCATGCTACTTCCTGACTTACTCAGCTGCATGGAACCTAGAATATCTGAAAGGGCTACCAGAGGAGTCAGAAAACAAACAAGGACATCACCCCAAAGGTAAATCTCCTTTTCTCACCAGGCAGAAATAACACTAATCGCTATATGTTTCAGAATAAGACCATTGTAAACCCACACGGTTTCTGGGGTCTTTGCTAAATTTCATACCTGAACTGTCCTACTTCTATGTATTCAAACTGCTTTAGCACAAATCCAATGAACACCTAAAGGGAAAATAAAGCATACAACAAATACAGAGACATTAATTCCCATTTGAAACCACTTTGACAGAGTTATAAAAGTGTGTGCTTTGGAAGAAGAAAAATGAAAGACAGGTACTGAAAACCATTTATACCTACAGTGCATTCTAATGTGTTACGTTGTTCCCTCTACAGTTAGAGAACATCTTGAGAATCTTATTGATGTTAGAGCTTATTAACGTTTGCGCAAAATATTGCCACATTTTACCCGTAACCTAAATATTAAGTACAACTTTCTCTCACATGTAACACACACTATTTGAGGCATTACAGTCAAGAAGAATCAACCAAAAATCCAGCTCTAAACCAGGATAGACCTCAAAGTATTCATGCACTGCTGTGTATAAACTTACAGTAATGTATTGCAACTCATACTAGTTTGTTTAATAACAAATACTGCAGTAAAAACACTTAAGATTTATGCTACACAGTTACTGCTTACATGGAAAACCACACAGACTACTGTATGTGCTACCATTAAAGTCAAATAATGGTTGTCGACCATGATTCGCACTATCAGTGATACAGAAGTCCACACTCTTTATGTGGAAAGGTGGTGTTTGTAAGCGAAGTTGTATTTAACAACACTGACTGACTTTAGGAATAAGGTGATATGGACAATACAATCTCATGAACATTTCTTAAATAGTTGTTGCAGAGCTTAGAATGTAATTTATATGCAGTAGAAAAGCAGAATCTGAAGCTCTTTGTGGTTGGCGAGGTGGGGGAATGGAATCTAACCCTCCTTTAAAGTCTTTGTTTTCACATATAGTACTATGTATGGATTGTTGCAAGTATTTTTGATGTAAATATTAAGCCTGCTGGTGAGATTCCTGCAATACAAATTTGCAATAACGGTGAGGTACCAACCTGATCTGAATCCAGAAGACAGTAGTTAACTCGGAGCTGAACCAGTTGAGCAAGCAAGTCTAGAACCTGCCTCTGCAGCTGTACCGATGTTGTCGTAGTATATTGCTTCAATGCTTTTATGACAAGGGGTTCAAATAAACGAATGTGATTGTGAATAGCATTCTGTAATAGAGAGATTTTAAAGTAATCTGACATCTGAGCAGGTCTCTGTTGCAAAACCAAATTACGTTTTTAAAGGAGGAAAATGTTTTAAATCTAAGGTACAGCTCTTTCAGGAGTACAGAGATAGAAGTACCTTATCAGCACGATGTTTTGCTGCACTGGTAATGTTTGTTTTCAGCTGCGTAGAAACTTTTTGGAGCACATCAAACCATCTGTCAAAAGAAAAACACCACAAAACAGAAAACCCCACACACATTAAAAAAAAAAAATCAAATGAAAGGGCAAACACACTCTCCTTAGATGCATACTGTTTCACCAATGCCAACTTTTACTTATCTATCTACTTGACTGCTTCAAGAATCTCAGTAAAACTAAAGAGCAGAGACAACCTACGGTACACTTTGAAATTTGTGGACAACAAACATCTAGCAGTAGAGGAAGAATTTCTGGTCTTTGTTTAGTCATCCTTCTGCTTTTCTTTCAACTACTGACTATTTGCTCTAGTTAGCAAATTAATGAAATAGTTTTGGATACAAGCATTTAAAACTATTAAGCTTTTTTTAAAATAAAAAAAGTGATATCCATTTTAATGATTTAGCTTTGATGTGGAAAGCACATTAGCGATAATCAAAAGTGTTGCATGCAGGATCACACTAGCAAGACAAAAAACAACGCATAACACCGTAATTTCAAGTTACTTGGCTCCCCTATGATACATTTATAAGAAATAACAAGAAGAGATTCTAGTTCAAGTTAATATTATATCACACGGGAAGAAAGTTACCCTGAAGCATCGTGTTCCTGCTCAGCCTGAACCATGTTCCTTAGGCTGGCATCAGCAAGGGCCTGTGTAAAATGCGTGTATGGTGCCATGAAGCAATAGTGATAGAGGCCAGGTCTCAGATTGGAAGAACCTAAGCGCTGAGCTTTGCCTTGAGTTTTGTTGGGGTTCGAAGACAAGCCATCGTACTGAGAAGCCAGATTTGTTCCAAACAATGTTTTCAGTAACTACAGAAAAAAATTGGAAGGAAGAAAAAGCAGTTAACAATTCAGAAAACCCCAAAGCCTTTGGGAGACTGAGGAATCAAGAGCAAAGGTCAAAGTGCAAACTGGGGATCATGTAGTCAAATACAAAGCAACAGAAAAAAGAAACAATCCACATCTCACCCAAAAAGATATGACTGGGTTTGCAGCTGAAGCTATTTCCATACGACAACTCAAAATAGTCTATTACAGCTCACCTCCCACCAAAATTAAGCTTTGATGACTTGAACCAAAATGTTTAACTGAAAAAGCCTGCAAGAAATCCATCAGTAAGGCAGTTCTTTTCTTTCCAGGTTTTTGATGTAGTTAACTAGCTACAGAACAAATTTGGGAAGGTATAAAAAAAAATTGTTCTTTGAGCATTAGCTAAAATAGTTCTTTAAACTGAAAGTAGTTCAAGAAGAAACTGTGTTATTCAGGTGGTATCAAGTTTCAGAAGAAGTCATGATAATGAAAGAACACAGGCTCTGTTTCCTCCACCTGGCTACAGTTTCCTCACACTGCTCCCCTTAAAACAATGGCCAGTCCTTAGTATCTAATTAGTAACCACAGGACACTGGGATTAACCTTCCAAGTACCACAGAAAAAATTACCTCCTTACCTGCTGTACACAAACTGTTGCCATTGTCGGTTCTCTGTTGAAACACGACTTCAGGTATCCCAAAATTTCTTCTACACACTAGAGGAGCAGAAAAAAAAAAATTGTACCTAACTGCATTTTTCTTCATTACATAAAGCATTCCTATGTGAACCGGACAACAGCACAGGCTTTTTTTACTAACCACACTAATTTAACAGAAATCGTGGAACTGCGTAAAGAAACAGAAATGCAAAGTCTGCCTCTTAGTCTTAAAACAGCACAATAACTGACACCACAGTTAAGAAGAAAAAAGTATCAAGACGAGAGGAAGGAGAGCAGTATGTTTTCTGACATTTTGTATATTTAACATGAGTATATTTAAGCATATTAATACAGCAAGAATGACTGAAGACAAACCGTTTTGTTGGAAAGAAAAATCTCCACATGAAATCTAAACAGCAAAAAATTACTCAAGTTTTCAGCAGCAGTAATTCCATCTGGAAAATCTGCTTTAGCATTTTACACAACATTGTGACAGCACAGTACTTTTAGAACTACGATCTCTCTCAATAGTTGCCATTTTTAGATCAATGATATGTGCTTTTTCGCAGTAAGGACCACAGATACTGGACAACTTAAGTGCAAAAGAAAAAAAACACACAAATCTTATACCTTTCCAATGTCTTGAAGGGTAGCAAGTTCCAAGATTTGAGACAGAACATCTAAAGCAGACCGTAAGAAACATCCAAACTTTTCATTACTGTTCTGGAGATCCAATGTAACCTAGTCCCAAAAAGTAAATCCACAATTTTTCTTAATGATTACTTGACAAAGAGATAAAAATTACAGAAAGAAATCAGTACTGACACAGTAGGAACTTTCGCCTAAAATTTCAGCAGAGTTCAATCAATACCACTGACAGCTCAGACTGCCTTAGAAACTGCTGGAAAGGCAGGACTTCATTCTGATTACGAAAAGGAACTTCTAAATTAAGGAATTTACAGCACCAAGGAAGGCCTAGGATGTTGACAAGCAATGGAGAAGGGATAACACGTTTCTCAGAAACACAGTAGGTGTAATAAGAATATACCCCCTAAGTGTACAAATCAGATCACTGAGCCCCTAGGGAATGCATTCTTCTGTTACCTGAACTAATGAGGAAAACGTTAAACCACTCTGGAACAAGCTATGGGAAGCGCAGACAGTGGGATCTGTCTGGCAGTGGTACCAGCATTAGTGACAGCAGAGAAACAAGCAGGAGGGTGACAGGGCCTATCACACGTTTTTGGTTTTATTGGTGGTTGGCTGTGATTTATTTTTATTTTTTAACAATTTTTTTGTTGTGTGGATAAACTTTACACAAACAAATAAGTGGCTCTTGATATAAGCAGAGTGACATTTAAAGGACACACAAAGCAATTCCTCAATCCCATTCTAATTCAAGCAAACAATATCACGCAATACCTTATAATTCGCGTGGGTTGCTTTCAAGACATCATATAACTTCAGATATGATGGAAGATGGTAAAAGCTTCCTACTGAAGACGATTTACTTGTTGGAACAGGCGCAGCAGCCTCAGTTTGCCTGGCAGCTTAAAAGCATATCACAGATTAGCACAACGTACTTTTTCTAGGGTACTCGTAACATGTATACTCAACAGAATTAATCATATTTGAATGATCAAACAGCATGAATTTTTCAATCCACATGCATATTTTAAACTGCAAAAAACATATGCTGTACAACTAGAAAATGAACTAACATTCCAAGAAACTAGCACCCTGAGATAAGAGAAATTAACCCAGAGGGCTTATTATTAAAGCACAAGTACGATTTACGCTTTTCCTTCATTCATTACATAAACAGTTTCCAAGACCCAGAACCTTGTTTCCAAGAGCAATGTAAGCTACACCTGTCAAAAGTTGCAAAGCAAATTTAAAACTTCTTTTAAGCCAAACACATGCAAAAATTACTTCTTAACTTCAGTCACTAGCTGAGCAGATTCAGGAAAACATTGAGGAGAAGCATTCAGAAGTACCTGGCTTCTGAAAAGTACAATTAATTTTCATAAAAACCAAGCCCGTAAAGAAGCCCCCACCCACAGGTGCCTTTCCTGCAGTGCAGTACCGAAAAGAACTCCTGCCGGTAGGTCTGCCAGCTTTTTGAACTAGAACTTCAGAAACCAAGTGACTCAGTTTTATTTCTTCTCTCTATGCTGTAACCATACGTAGGCAAGCAGGGTTAAATCACAGTAAGTGTGCCTACCTGGACTTGTTTCACCACCCTTTTTTGGGCTCATCGGCACAGATGCCTGTTCGACAGACTCCCTCTCCTTCCCTTTCCTCCGAATTGGACTAAGAGAAGGGGGGTTTGTGAGAGAAGGTAGTGCTGCCTAGAATGAAAAGAAGCTTTATTAAATTTGTATGCACAAGTAGTTTTGCTGCTTCTACACAAATACAAGCATATTTCTTTAAACTCTCCTTTATTTGACTGTCAATTAAATGAAAATGTCTCAACTCAGGATGTGAATTTCCTGGGCAAAAATGAAGAAAATTTAATATATTCCCTACTTTCCTTCTGAACTTCAGTATACATCAGTGAGATGGAATTAGAGTACAATGACTAAAGTTTCTTTTGATTCCAGAGAAAGGAGTGTCAAAAAAATATTCTCACATTTTTAAAATATAAAGAAGTTACTAATCCTAATAACACGGCCTTACAGTCACTAAATCAGTCTCAAAATGTAGATGCCTCAAAAAAAAACCCAAAGTAAAACAAAAACTCAAACCTGAAAGTATCTCATATGAGCTGTTTCAGAAGTCAAAATATTTTGCAGGATATTGAAAAGACAGAAGCATTATTTTTAGCCCCCAACAGAGCTCAGTGCATTTCAGCCAGCCAACCAACCCAGGAGTCACGAGATGTTTGCCAGTGTCTCAGATACACCATTTACTATACACACTCCTCAATAAACTCATGTTCTAAGTGAAGTCACCAGGACTAAGAAGTCCAAAACTTAAGACAATATTACAAACACTGCAGAATTAAAGAAAAACCTAGTCTATGGAAGAATGGTATGCATGTTCTGTTCATGTTACTTGTTTTCCTACCCATACTGGAGTCACATTATCCAGGCATTAGTACAGGGCTGTATCATAACAGTATTTAAGTCACACAATTTTATTCACTTTTTTTTTTTCAAATACATACCTTTACTGCTGGGCCAGGAGCAACATCATCCATTACATGTGCACAAATATTAATGACCTTTAGGAGATGAGAAAAGAGCTGTTCTACTAAAGTAACAAGAGTTCGATCTGCCAGAGCTGGCCAGGGTTCCTCCTGCTTTGCAGCACCTTGGTTTGGATCTTCTTCTGCACTCCAAGGGTTCTTTAAGCACTTGGGAGCACTTGCTGCAACAGGAATCACATTTATTAAAGATGATAAAAAGCTGGAATTAACTACTAGAAAACTTTAGAGGCATCTATAGTTATCATCTCCATCTGAACAGAAGTTCAAATAGAAGAAGAGAGCTTGTATTTTCCAAACCAGTAGTAAGTGTATAGTTTTAAACAACAACAAAAATGTTAATGTTAAGAAAAAATAAAATGTTTAAAATGTTAAAATGTTCTTTGTACTGGGCTTGTAGTAAGCACACTGCATATTCCCTTTGGCAATTAGAAGTAATCTGCAACTTGGAGGCAGAATCTTTTCAAATCTCCTGGGTGCAGAATTTCCTGCTTTATTTCTTCTGCTCAACCTTGCAAATAATTTTGTGGCTTGCAAACAGAACAGTAAGAGCTCACCCTTCTGATGCTAACGATAAAAATGTCAGGACAATGCTACTTTTCTTGCTCTGCCTTACCTGCAAGCAAGTTTCCTGTCAAGATCAAAGCATCCTGATGTGCAGAGAGGTCCAGTGGGAACCACGCCGACGAAAGGAGGGACAGGACCATGCCGGCCATTCCAATGGTGCAGCCCTTCTGAGCTTCATCTGAAGAACTTGGCTGGGAAACACTGCAAGTTTAATTTTAGAGTGGCATGACATTTTTTCCCCCTTTTGGTAAGTTTAAAGTATTAAGAAAAATTAACAGACTGCTAATCCAACTAAAACAAAATAAATGAATCAATACTACAGAAATACACATTTAACACTCAAATTAGACTTAACTTGCAGCAGAGACCTGACGATACTTTGTTTTCTTGAAGAGCTGTTACTTTTTTGGGGTTTTTTAAGTAGCAAATATGAAAGCTGCTAGTGACATCTACTGATAAACTGAAGAAATCTGTATTTAATTGCTAACTCATATGGTCCTGAATGATATATCTCTCCAGTTAAAAGTCTCATGCATATGCAAGGCAGGAATGGGAGACACAAGCTGTAGCACTGCAATGTGACAAGATACTGTTTTAAAGTGACAAGAATTTAATCAAACAACTGTAAACCATCAAATCAACTAGATTTATGGGTGGACTCTATCCAAGAATGTGATTTTCTGCTGCATTCCACATTCTCTTTTATAATAATTTTAAAACCTGATTTTCCCACACAAGTTTCAAAAAGCACCGAAAGGTACTTGTCAGAGTACTTTGTGAATTACACACACTTCAAACCTGTAAGATCTGCACAGTATTGGTAACTTTCTTTCAGGACAAGACTCCATGCAACCTCTAAATAAAGGGATTTTTCCAGGATTTTTTTCAATTTAAAAGAATAATCTAATGTAGTTACTTTAGTCCAATAAAACTAGATGAATTTCAGAAAACAAAATTTTCACTTAGTTGTTACGTCAAAAGAGAGGGCAAACCAGTTTAGCAGAAACTAAACCCCCTTGTGTTCCAGCTTGTCCTCAGGTGTCAGAGGGGCTGGGGGCGGCTCGGCTTAGGGTCTGATTACTGCGCAATTCGGCGTTAGCAGTCCCGATCAGCGCTGCGCCACACCAAGGCGCCCTCGCTAAGGCAGCGCCCCTGGACTCCCAGGGACAGCCTCCACAAGAGTGGTGGCATTCCCTCACGAACTCACACAGCCCAACTCAGCGTGCCACTGCCAACAGGGACTCACACGGCCAGGTCAGAATTAAATTAAGTTTACTGAAGTAACAGATGTACAAATTGGTTTTGATTGCCAGTGACTGACTGCAAAGCATGTGCAAAAATGGAGAAGATACAGTCTGGCTACAAGTATGTCAAACTATAAAGCAATTCTATAAAGATTTTTCTAAATACCCCAGGAAAGCATCTGGTATAGCCCAGTGTTCAAATCTTACCCAAAGGTATCCCTATGGGGGAAAAAGAGAGGTTCAGCTTGTCGACTGATCCCCGAAGCCAGAGGTACTTGGTGGTGATGTCTTCCCTGAGTGTGCTGGTATCTTCCCTAACGCTTCCCCTCTCTTGGGTCATTTTATATTATTTGTTACCTTTCAGGTGGAGCTTGAGTGACTCTGGTCATGCTTATCCTTACTGTGATTGGTGTAAATTTTCCTCGCTTTTCGTTTAGGTACAGACTAGAAAAATGCAGGGCGCAAACTCAGTGACGGCTGGTCACACCTTGGAGGCAGGTAGCTTTTGGGATGGAGGTGTGTTTTGGTATTATAATGAGATTATAATCTAATTATAATGAGATTATAACAACACAATCAGTTCACCCAAAGGACAGTATCTATCAAAAGATGAGACTCTTTGGCCTAGGGTAGTAAATGTGCATTTAACTGGTTCCTTGATGTCTCCAGGTTCCTTTGTGCACACAGAGCTTGACCACAGTATCTCCGCCCCGCGTCATGCTCTGTGGCATTCTCTCTCCGAGTCAGAACATCAAACCTCCTTAACGCTACCAACCCTTAAAGTTACCCGAGAAACCTTTGTGGGAAGAGCTCTCTGCACACCAGTTGCATATCGTCCTGCAAACTTTCTCGATGTGCGAACAATGCTTTGTAGGTAATTAAGTAATTTTAGACAATTATCCTACATCAAATGATGTGAGAAAAGTTAGTTTGCAAGGGAGAAGCACTCTTGTAATGATTTAACCAAGATGGTTGCCTTGCTGTTAGAAATGAAGTCTAGGAGAAAGTGCCTTAATTCCACATAAGTCTAGCTATTATTTTGACAAAGCTACACAGGTAACTATAGTGCCTTCCCTTTTTTTTTTTTAAAAAAAAAGTATTTTCATACACAAGTCTCGTTTATTTTACATACAGTTAGAAACCCATGAATTAATCCATATTGACCTGCACAGAGTTGGAATGCAGCGGTTCCAATAGTTTTATAATTGTAAGAACAACAATTCTTGATAGATAAAAACTTTGGCAAAATTCTCCTGTTATTGTATTATTACCCAGAATGATGAATGTTCATATCTTTCTATAAAAAAAATAATTACAATCTAAATTTGGATTAACAGGGGCCAAAAATTTGTGAAGTAGGAATTCGAGGAAAGGACAAAGGCTATGTCATTGCAACACTGATGAGGGATGCATCTTAAAAATACAAATTTCAGAGAAGACACACAGTTTCGATTCTGCATTGATTTTACTTTGCAGCTAAGTACTGCTCATATCCTAACATATCTCATTTGTTAAAACTGGACCTACAGCTCAAAAGACATCCTTTAGAAGGCACAGACAGAGCACACCACACTTACGGCCGGCAACGGAAGAAAGAAAGGACATGCCACCAAGAAAAGCAGCAGAGCGGGGGGTTATTTTTTAGTTCTTGTTGGATTTCATTTTGTTTTTAAAATAAGATAAAATTTTGCAACAGAATTTCAGGATTTCAGGAGAGTAAAATAAGAGTAGAGACAATGACAGCAATGAAGAAACATCAGTATAATTGATGCTAAATCCATTTAAAAACCAAAGAGCTCCACATGTGCTAGTTCTAGAGCTCGCATGGCACAGCATGCTGATAATCAGAGGCAAAACCAAAGCTTCAAGAGTTGCCAACTCTGCAGCTGCATTCTGAAGAGCTTCTTCATATATATCATTATTGGTTTAATCATGTATTACCTACATAACACTTCAGTATCATAGATCTCATTTGCAGATCCCCTTCAGCATGCCAAACGAGAGCAATTTAAACGCATCTGACAGTTTTATAGACACAAAAGCAATTAGGAACCAGCTTCCTTTACCCACGGGTTTTCAACCCAAACATGAGATAACAATCTGATTTTAAAGAGCTACTATAAGACAATACCTTGAAGACAAACATTCTTTCAGAAGCATAGAAAACTTTCTCCTACTACTTCTTTTGACCGATAATGACCATGCGTATCTTTCTGACGCAGCAGTTGCAGCCAATCCCTGTGATACACATGGCAGTTCCAAAGATGGCAAAGTGCTGACATTTGGGATCATGACAACTTGATGTTACACTCATCTTAGCAGCCACCTAAGATCCTTACAGAGAAAAGCCTAACAGAAGGTATCTAAACCAGGACTAGTAACCCCTAAATAAGCGTACTTCCATTTTGCGAACATGACTTTGAGATGCTTGAACGGCAGATGAGGGAACATACCCACAGTGCCATCCCACGCTCCAGACGCAGACTGGAAATGTTGTGGAGAGAAGACACAAAGCTTCACAGCAGCCAAACTGAAAAGTCAACACCAAGAAATGAATCAGCTTCATCGCTGGAAGAGTTAGCAACGACAACCCATCTCAAGAGTGAGAATACATTAATATGTCACTGGCAGAGTACCACAACCGCAGATACAAATATAGCCAGGAAATAAAAATTAAAAAAAAAGTGAGCTACTTTCACAACTAAGAAAACTCACCGTAAGTGCTCTTGTAGTGGATATTGTCAGTGCATGGGAAATTGCTGCAATAACCCTTGAGAGATTGTTTTCCATAGTGACATCTGTTGGACTTTGCAGCATATTATAACCCCTATATGTTCTGAAATAAAAATATTTATACCACTATAACAGGGACTTATTAAGAGAAACACCTCAACTCAAAACAACTATGGCTTAAATTACTATTACAGATTTACACACTGCTTACAAAACACAAAATCTGAGAACACTCTAAATACCACCTTATATCATAGCATTTTTGCTTCTGTGCTAGCAAAAGCAACTTAGTTTATAAATCAAATCCCTTTGTTAGCAAACTGAAACAGAAGACCAACTCTCAATACCTAATCAGGTACTCCAGAAAAATGCCACCAATTTGACATCAGTCTTCGCTTTTGCTCAAATCCATCTAACACTTTTGGATGTTCAAAAACTTTGGACTATTGCTGTAAAAAATTAATGCTGTAGAAGAATAACTATTTTGTATCTGAAATAATACAGTGTCCACAAAGTTCTGTTGTTTCCATACTACAGTATATAAATCTTCAGTGATATGTTCAAGATCATGTATGGAAAAGGTACATAACTAAAAACTTGTCTGACAAAGTGATCGTAGCACAAATCTAGACAACTCATGTTGTCTATAAGACAAGATAAGCAGAGAAGTTTAGGAAAGTATAGTTGGAAGTAAAAATACAGCAACAGACCACCCTATTTCACTTTAGGATATAATTTAGTTTAGTGGTCGTGGTAGCGTTGGTTGACAGTTGGACTAGATCATCTTGGAGGTATTTTCCAACCTTAATGATTTCTATGACGACTATCAAAATTAGATTATTTTTAATTTATGCAGGTAGTACAGACTTCTACAACCACAATCATTAAACAGGATGCGAAGAGTTACAAATTTTGACCAAGATACCTGAAGAGCAATAACGCACACATAAGATTAACTTGCAAATCTGCGCTCACTTGTGAAATTTAAGGGACAAGTAAGGTGACCTCAGGATGAAGAGAAGACAAAGTTTATCACAGAACAATGACTCCTTACAACTAACACGCGAGCACATCACCAGCAGCTCACATATCAGTTTATTCTTTAAACCCGAGTCTAAAACTACTACACGTGCTCTTACAGATTGGAGAAAAAACTCATAAGCACGTGGATTTGCAGGATTTAACTATGATTCTAGGCATTACGAACCAAAATTCGGGTCCATGTTCCTTTTACAGCAGGACAAGACACATAACATACCTGGTGATCGTGCTCACTGCAAAATGAGATGGAGGCTGTGTTTCATGCATTAGGAGTTTCAGGTAGACACTGCTTTGGTCTCTTGCTACTGCCACCACTGGATCAGCCTGTCCTTGATCACAGTTATAAAACAGCTTTGGAACAAGCCTTTACAGCAATGGTCAAAAAGGAGAAGCAATATTCAGAAGTTAATACACAATTTAAAGTACATTTAAAATACATTTAATACACATTTTAGAAAGCTGCATGCACTAATTACACTTACAAAACTGTAAATAAAAGCTGTCACTAAAACTCATTAAGGTGAATTAATCTTTATACAACAGCTTTTCATTATAATTAAGGAGCTCAAATCAGGACAGAGGAACTGCTCTAGACACAGAGTACTTAAGGTAAAATATGTTTTATATAGATATCTGACCTATAAACACTACAGCAACCACCTCACTAGAGTATTTCTCTCGGTGTTCCTCTATCTCCCCAGATATTTTCCCCATGGATATCTGTGTTAACCGAAAACTAATTTCTACCTTGAAAAGGACAACTTTTCACTATTCGATTTCTATGCCGCAAAACTGGAACAGAGAATAAAATCCAGGCTTCCTGAACAACGTTTTCAACTTGGACAACAGTGAGAAACTACAGTTTTGTAGCTTCACTGACAGTACTTCCACTGAATGCCCATACTGGATGTTTCAAGGGGATTCTCCAAGCCCGTAGCAGCTTTCTTGGGCACTTAAGTCTTTTCCAACCTTAACACACGTAATACAGAAGACCCTGACTTGTTACCACCCAGTTAACAAAATACTTCCCTTTCAAAATCAAGTCCCTGAATAAAAGCAACAAATTCTAACTACGATTTCTCCACTGAACCGTTCCACAATACAAATGCTTTTAAGTGGCAGAACTTTTAAGGTTTCATTGTGCTTTATTTGTTATTAAGAATGGACAGCAACTAACAGTCTGGAAAACACAGGAAAGAGACTCCTCTGACAATAAAACGTTCCAGGAATTCGGTATCAGATGCTCCCAACTTCTTTAAACAAAAACTGAAGTCCTCGAATTCTAACAAATAAACTAGCAACTAATCTTTACTGTTTGGTGCATTTGCAATTGTAACTGTAGCAGGTTATGGCAAACAGTTGCTTTTCAAACAAGATTAGCTCCTTTACTGCACCAGTGAGCGTGACAGTTTTAAGATACACTACTTCTAACCATGTGGAAACTGCAGTGTTTAGGAATTCAGACAACTTGGTAGAACTGCAACATTTTAAGTCCATCAGCTACTGTCAGGATACCGAACAAATCACTTCAGCACACAGAAAACTAACTTGAAGTTGAAACTGAAAGTGACTCTCAGAATGTAATTACATTTAACTGTATTGTAATGCTAATAAAAAGCAAAGCACAATTGCCTGATCGTTCAGAAAGGCACATGTTCCAGGCACCACCCATAAAGTTACATTTGAATCGTGTTCCTCATTTAAACAACAATATAAAAACCCAATAAGGGATTATTTTAGTTATAGGTACATCCATCTTTCTAAAATACTTTTTTTAATAAGAAAAAAAAGTGCATGTATACCTCATTAATGAAGCTGCAGCCACATGTCTCACCCTTGGATCTTCATCTCCAAGCAGACATATCACAACACTATTAAGCACCCTCTCCTGAAGTTTTAGCAGCTAAAAAATAAGTTAGCATCATAAAGTTCATTGAACACTTTCATCACTTGGCCAGACTGTTAAAAATCAACAGGTGAGTTTTCACCTGCCATACAAGTCTGTACAATATTAACCCTACCATGGCCAAATACATAAATGTCAACATTTTTTTGAAGTTTAAAAAAACCCCAAAAAAACAGAACACCCCCCACACCCACCCACCAGAGAACACTAAGGTATTTGAATCTCAGTAGGTCAAGAGAGGTTCTCCTTCCCCTCTACTCTGCCCTGGTGAGACCCCATCTGGAATATTGTGTCCAGTTCTGGGCCCCTCAGCACAAGAAAGACAGGGAACTGCTGGAGAGAGTCCAGCACAGGGCAACTAGGATGATTAAGGGAGTGGAGCATCTCCCTTATGAGAAAAGGCTGAGGGAGATGGGGCTCTTTAGTTTGGAGAAGAGGAGACTGAGGGGTGACCTCATTAATGTTTACAAATATATCAAGGGTGAGTGTCACGAGGATGGAGCCAGGGTCTTCTCGGCGACAACCAACGATAGGACAAGGGGTAATGGGCTGAAACTGGAACATAAGAGGTTCCGCTTAAACTCGAGAAGAAACTTCTTCTCAGTGAGGGTGACGGAGCCCTGGAACAGGCTGCCCAGAGAGGTTGTGGAGTCTCCTTCTCTGGAGACATTCAAGACCTGCCTGGACACGTTCCTGTGTAGCATAATCTAGGCATTCCTGCTCTGGCAGGGGGATGGGACTTGATGATCTTTCGAGGTCCCTTCCAATCCCCAACATTCTGTGATTCTGCGAAAGTATCTTTCCAATTGTAACAAGTCTCAGAATATGAGTTTACTTACACAGAACATGGAACGATCAGCATTGCTAGAATTCAAACACAAAGTTCTGAAATCGCACTGCTACCTTAATCCAGAAACAGAAGCACAATATGCTGATTAATTTACTTACACCAGTATAATGATGGCTACCTCTGTGCAAACTTTCAGTTTTTCCTTCCAAGAAGCTGACTAGCCTATGGTAAAATAGAATTTAGAATTTGTTAGTTAACAGTAATTTTTATCTCTCCCTTCAGTGCTCTAAGGGTTCTTTTTGTTTATTTTTAAAAAACACCACTGCAGGGAAATTGTAGCAAACACACTTTTTGCTACCTTTTGAAAAGGTAAACTGCCTGCTAATCTTCTATCCGTCTAGTGTAACAGAAGAAATCTTTTTTTTTTTAGTTAAAAAACATTAATTTACACACTGTGATTGTTATTCCCCTCCCTGCCCACACAGAAAAATCAGATTGTTTTGGCGTAACACGTTCCAAATATCATTATTAAGAAAGAGTCCAATTTTGCACGACTAAAGATAACTTGAAGAGTTTTTGTCTTTCAACTTGGACAACATGCAGAGAACGAGGGAATGCAACAAAGAGAAGTAAAGTCTTTATCATTTCAGTATAACAGAAACTGAGCAACAGAAGGGAGCACACGATACTGGATAACAAGTCGGGGACTTTTTCTTTAAACACACAAAACTGGACACTAAATCCAAGTTGGTTTCCAGATTATATGGTCTCTTTCTGACCACAGATTTACAGAATTCTTGATAAAACAGACCACAAACTGGAAACTCCCGTACAGTGGTACTAGGACTGGGTCTGAAGTCAATGCTAACCTGACAAAGGGACTCACACATTCCTTACAGGAATGATTGGTCTCAATTAGCTTCATAAAACTCATTAATGTCTCAGAAGACACTGATCCATTATGTTCCAGTTCCCTGTATGCAGCATCTTTGCGCTGCAGCTACAACATCCATGGACAACTGTAAATACTTACCGAAAATCTACTTCGGCAAGTGTTTCCAGAAGTTCCGTCCTCACTAGCCAATATGAACTGTTCTTCAGTGTAAGGAGGTCAACAATTAATTGCAAACCTAGTTCACTGTAACTGCTGCTACATAAGCTCATGATACAATGCTGAGAAGAAAAAAGAACTTTCAGTTATATGACAGAAGAGGTGTTCTGAATCAAAGTATGTAAACGATAACAAAAATCTGCTTTATTTAGAATACTAAAAAAGTGACTGTTTAAGAGCTCGGAGACAGTACCAGAGCTAGACTTTGCAAGGCTAGAACACTATTTCCATGTGAACTGCTAAAATCTGCTGCTGAATGTCAACTCTGGAGAGGAACACAAGCCTCAGAGACCAGAGGACAACTCTCCTAAGAGCGAGGTCTAAAACTCACAAGGCTTAACCACCACAAGCACTACACTCCAAGCATCTATTCAAAAGCAGTCTCTCCTAATTTCCACAAGGTATTTCTAGACACCTGGGTCTGACTTCCAAAGTTTTTGAAAAAGTCGTACCTCCTCATTCTAATGACTGTTCAACTCGATGCACAATGAGTGACTGACTATTTGCATTTAACTAAAGGCTACGCTTTGCCTCACTGCCCCCAAAGCTGCAATACAATCAGCCACGCTGTGCCTCTCCTAATTTTCCTTTGTCTCCAACTCGTCCTTGCTCTTCTTTCTTTGAAAAAATCCTATAGGAAAATCTCACTCCTTCACCCATCTTCCACAGATTGTCATACAGAGATAAGATTCACACACACTTAAGTTAAATTCAGCTACCACCTCTACTTAAACAATTACCTGATGGATCTTTCACCCAATTTGAAACACACATTTTCTTTAGACTTTCCTCACTTAAAAAAAAAGTATTTCAGAAGATACTCACTATTTTACTTGCCATTTCTTACATTTAAATTTTGCTCTCCAAGTACAGGTTACAACCAGCTGTTACATGTTCACACTTCCTCATTTACACAAGGTATCCCTTTTATCTAATGCACTCATCCTGCTGTTGGCTAATGTAATATTACAGCCATACCAGTACATTTATGACTAAAAAGATCATTATTAGATTATACTGCTATGTGATCTAGCCAACACAGCTATTTTTTTTTTTTTGCAGCTCTTTGCTCCTCCATCTCTGTGCCTGAATCCATGTTTTCTCCACTAAAGTCCTTGGGGAAGAAATCATTTTTTGCTCCATGTTCACAGACCTGAGAATAGAAGGATCGTAGTCAACAAATCCCTGTGATCTGTGGGGATACAAATAAATTACTATTTCTGCTTACCCTCACAGCTGTACAGGCCAGTTTGCATGTAACAGAGGACTCATCTTTCAGTGTTCTCTGTAACAGAGGTATGCAGTCTACCAAGGAAAAGAGATTTCCTAATCCAGAAAAAACACAACAAAAAACCAACTTAGATAAATGAAACAAAAGAAAATTTTGGTCCCATAAAAAAAATCCTGAGGCCCTTAAAATAAATTATTACCTGTTGAGCTTCTGGCATTTATTAACCATTTTTCCACATCAAAACGGGATTTAATTAGAATGGAGTTGACAATTGTTCCACACAGAATGGCAGTAGCTCCTCTAATCTGGGGATCTCCATGGTCAATGTAGTTCAGAATATCTGATACATACTGCTCCTCTAAGAAAATAAGTTAAAACTACTTTATTTTAAAAAACACTAGTCTTAGACTTAACTGATTCCTAAAATGTTTCAGTGGCAGTACCAATTATTATACAATCAATGGGAGTACAATCGCAAAACGCTCACCTCAATTCTAACTTTCAGAGATCCCTTGCATGTGATCTACAGAACATTCACACCATCCAGACCAATGATCACATATAGAAACAGCAGGGACCTATTTCAATTGTACTCAAAGTGTTTTGGTGAAATCTAAGAGTTTTGGTCAGCACTCCACCTTTGATACTATCAGCATCAAACTATTCAAATGCTTCAGGTCCCTGCTGATCATACTGCACCTTTCGTAAGAACGAACCTAATGGCTAAGAAACCATCTACAGGTTAGCCTGAAATGTATTAGAAGAAACCATTTATAAGAGAAACAAGTCACTTCTATACAGTGGTTGTACTAAAAGAGATCCAGCTTGTCACTCAAACTTTACCGTTATTACCTAAAAAACCCCATAAAATCTCACCACGTGTGCTACCAGTGCAGAGAGCACATTCACTCCAATTGGTGCAGTTTGCATGCAAATACTGAACTGGATTTAGAGTTTTCAGTACAGAGCTGCCTCACTTATTTGAAAACCCAAGCACATAATTAAAACGGAGTATGTGAAGCGCAACACACCATACTCTTCTCCCATTGCTTCAAGGGGTGTTTTATACAGCTTGCTGAAGAAAGACTCCGGGTGAAGTGCCACAGCTGCTCCAACACAACTCACTGCCAGGGCTTTCACACTGACTCTCACATCTCTATCAGGAACTAAAGCTGAGAAGAAGAAAAAAAAAAGCGGGGGCGGGGGGGGGGGGGGGGGGGGAGGAGATTTAAAAGCTTCCTGAATTGTTCTTAAGTTAACTGATAACTTTATAATATAAATATCTTAAGCCTGGACAAAAAAAAAATGCGAAGGCAGACCAAGCAGTTCCAGTTTATCAGAGGCAGCAGTGATATGCGGCTCTTGCTGTTTCAAAAAAAGAAAAAAAAAGAAAACACAACCAATAATCCCCCACACTTCCAACCCGCCTCCTTTATTGCTGAGAACACAACTACTACACCGGCTTTCCAAAACTCATCAGCAGAGCACGTGAACAAATAACAGTCTAGAAAAAGGGAAAAGAACAAACATCTTAAATGCTCACTTCAGTCACATATAATGACACACACACACACACAAAAAAAAGCAGTGGTGTATGCCCTAAAAGCCTTCTGGAAAATCCCTACTGACATTTTATTATAATGCTGAAAAAGTAACTCCTCTGTTGAGCCCTAACAGCCCTCTCTAACAATCACTGTCAATGTTTCTCTTTGACCATCACACATGAAAGAATACATGAAAAATGCCCACGTTAACTGATGCAAATTCTGTAAGATGTTAAAAGTGGAGAATAAAGTTCAACCGGAGATTTCAGCTAGGTTCGAAAACCTTAGGTCACTTCTTTGCTTTATATTTTAAATGATTCAGCTGTGGTAAAGTTACATTTCCCAAACACAAATGGGTACAACAACACTTCCTCTACCTGAAGTATATTAGAAGAAATTAACATGGAATTTAAACACAACTGAGTGATTAAGCTAAAAAAAGATACTTTTAATCCAAACAGATTAGGTACTGTAAGCAAAATCAATTGCAAAAATATTAAGACAAGTACTTGAGGGAACTATACAGTTCTAAACTTCAGGAGTTTCCACAGAACAAACTGCAACTCAGAAAACTGTTTCCTTACTGAGGTATTGACACTTTTATAATGGACCAAGTGGACACCAAACACCAATAAGAACAAACACTGACATTAGATTGTCTTTGCAGCTTCATATGATCTAAAAACCACCATGGCTCCACAGGTTAAGTCTCATTACACTTACTATTTGTAAATTCTTAAGTATCTGACTTACAGGTAAAGTTATCATAACACTTCCTTTAGATGCCCAATGGTTCAAACCAGGATTAATTGCAAGAAGGCATAAGTTTTAAAGGGTTTCTAGGTTTTTTGTGCGTTCTAGTGTGATCATCTAAAAACACAGAAAAACTCCATCCCCAAAATCTCCAATAAAGTGGATTACAAACCAGAGTAAACTGATCACATTTCCAGCTTCAGACACTGACAGACACAATGAACCAATGGATCTTGAACAGAAACTTACCTCCTTTCTCCCCAGTGAGTAGAAAAGAGGCTGACAGAAGTCTAACGCAGTGCACTAAAGGAGCAGAATTTCCATCTGTATAGTGACCTATGTCTCCCTTTACCCTGGAGGGCTATCAAAAGCAAATCACAATTTTTATATGGAGAGAAATTAATCCCCAATTTAAATAAAATATTAGGCACAACAAGACTCAGAAATACTGCACATCCCCAATTGTATAAAGGTTGTAATGCAAAATGTGTTTAACACATATTCCAAAAAAAGGATTTGGAGAAGTTTGTATCTAGTATTTGAACTGGTTTAATTTTAACACAGAAGCAACAATCATTCTGTAGATTTTCTGAATTATCTAGACTTGCTGTTTGCATCTGAAGGAGTCTGATAAACCACTTCTTTTTTTTTCCACCAAAAAATGATCTTTGGTGACTTTGTATGGAAAAGCAACAAATTCCTAAGTCGTTCCCAAAGAAGGCTGACAACCTTCTGCAGTTTCACATTTAGAGTTCCCCAGTAGCCCAAGCTGATCTACCTCCACCTGCCACAAACAAAACTCCCTTTGCCCCAGCTCAGAACAAGGTCAGAGAACCATAAAAGGAACCCGAGGTTAGAACGGCACGGGCTTTCCCGCTGAAGGAAAGGCTCAAAGAGTAAGATGAACTACTGAGGAGATCGTAAAATTACCAACATGGCTAGGGACCAGCACAAAGGTATTTTGGGTAATAAAGCACTAGTGTACCCTGCTAATGCACAGGCAAAAGTGAGCTTTGTTCTCAACAGTTTATGTTTTTATGGTTCAGGTTACATAGTCAGGCTACAGCCCAGATTTACTATCCAACCTTGGGTATTCTGACCTATAGGGATGTACCCCACACATAGAGGCCACCCACGTTTACCACCAATTTACATGACCATAACTGTTATTTATTTTCTTTTTAAAATTAGCTGTTTTAAACTTTAAGCCAGATTACTGTGACTACTTCTCACCTTATTTTCATGATCGCTGGGATCTGTTGCATCTTCCTTTGACGCAAATCTATCTACGCTGCTATCAGAAGGCTGCCTACTATGGCTCATGGTTTTCAACAGGTGAGGCTGTTGAAGAGCTTCAAAAAAAAAGCAATTCATTAAATACCATTTCAGGTGCAAATTAAAAGCACTTCAATTGAACTTAATTATACAAACATAAAAAATGAGCAGCGATCAAAACAAGTGATTCATTAGAAGTGTCGAAATACATTCCTTATTTTACATATCCATCTAGTTGTTTGTTTTTCATATCTCATTACACGAGTCTTCAATCCCACGGAAGTTAGAGAAGAGACACACCTGTAACACCTGCCTTAAAGGTGTCACCAGTTCGGTGTCCGTCCATGTTCCCTCCCCTTCATTTATCAACGTACCAAGAGAAGAACTTCTGAAAGACTCTGATGAATCATCTTGGAGAATATTTGCAGCCTCATCTTCCTCATCCTGCAGCTGCCCAATTTGCATTCCAGAATACTGTCCTTCACCACCCTCCAAAACCTATGCAGTGCGAGAACCAGACTTTAAATACTTTTGCTTAACACACAGTATCAAGTCTTAGACGTGCAGTGTTAGTCACCTAGAAACAATAGGAAAGCAAGTATGAGCCTGATAAGTATTAGCATGCAGCTGCAGGCAGGCCCCAAAACAGTTCCTCTCTTCTTCCAGCACTTGGGCTATCAGAGGCCACGGTCACACCTGAGCCAGGAACCTGGATATCAACAGTGAAATCCAGCACTCAGTGCGGTGCCTCCCTTAGCCCAAACACAACTGTCCCTCGACCTTGGTGGTTACAAATCACAACCAACACCTGTACTGTCACAAACTGAACTTGTCCCTTGCTGTCAAACTCTCCCACAAACTCACTTGTCCTGGACACATAAAGTCAAACTGAGGACAAAAAAAGGACAAGTTTAAATATATTTTAATTCCTTCATTCAAAAGCAGAGACTACTAGAATGGTTGCTTTTAGAAGAGAGTTCAATCCTTGGTACCAATGCAATATACAGGCAGTACCTATATGCAAAAATAACCATAAAAAGGAAAAAAAAAAAAGATAGTAAGAGACAATAAAAATAAAAAATATTTTATGGTAAGTTTATCAAAAGGCAAGATACTTCTTCAGTTGCTCCCTGACTTTATAAGAACCCAGAAATCGTTCATTAAAAAGCTTGTGTGTGGATAAGTGGGACAATTTCTTGCATGTCAATTATGAAAAAAAATTTTTTACCTGTAATTGCTGCTTGTAAACAGTATGCAAACTGACATATGCAACAGTCTGACAGGAATTTGCAAGAAATGCATCCTGTCAATAAAAGTAACTTGCTGATAAATGCCTGCTCACTTTGGGCTCTGCACTGCCTACACCAAATTCAGAGACAGAGCAATTACCATCACTCTTTTGGTTCTTGAATCCTCACACTTTGAACACTATTTCCTTAACATAACTGTAAATTTGCCGTTTTTGTAGCGGTATGAGACTATCATTCTTTCAGAGTTACTAACAGTAAACATAAGCAAAAAGTTTGATAATATTTGAAAAAAACTTAAATTCTAAGTTTTTTCCTTTTTCTGCTCTTGCTCCTCATAATTATATTTTTCTGTTTTTATTAGAATCTCACAATACACTTGCCTAAGAGACAAATTTCTCAGAATAGCCACACTGTATACACATAGCAGGTGTTTATTAGACATGTAACTGCTACATTAGTAAATCATGCAGTATTTGCTCAGTATAGGAGAAATCCTTAAGATGGAACAAAAAATAAAATACAAAAGGAATTTGCATTGCCAAGTGAAAAAGCAAAGGCAAAAGGCAAATGTGAAGCATTTGGCTCCGAAAGTATTCTTCTATCATTTTAAATGGACTGTTCACCCTTTAACACTTCCATTAGTCCTTCGGCACCAAAACAATTACTAATACATTTATACAAAATGAAGGATATGCTACTAAGAGGATATATTTATGTCAAGCCTTTGATATGGACATTCTTTGAGGGAGTGACAATCTGTTAATGCCTTCACAAGACCCACCTAGCTGATTACAGCTTTGTAGTTTTTAATTACTGCTAAAGTGAAAGTGTTAAAAGGTCAAGCTCTCCAAATGAGGTGCGAGCTGCTGACCTTTCCACTGTTACTAGCTGAGGATGGAAAAGTAGAAGACGAGTAAGTAGATGAATCCAAGTCTGGGCCCTCCATGGAAGAGCTCTGAGATATGTCGGGCCCCTCAGTAGAAGGGGATCCCCCCTCTGCCCGTTGCACACTTACAATTTCAGAGCTGTCCGAAGGGGTTACAGCGGAGTCCGGACCTTCTGTAGTGGTCTGAGAGCTATCGCTAACTGGGGAGGAAGCCTGTGTGCCATCATTCATGTCCATAGCAGGATCTGACTGGACAGCACTGATCTGGCTGGAGCTTCGACTGAGCACATCATCTTCCTCCCCTTCAGTAGCTGTACTCGTCAAATCACAGCTTGTCAGCTCTACAGAGTCTGACTGCAAAGTATGTTGAGAACGTGGCTGCTCAGTAATGATATCGTGTCCAGTTGGATCAGCAGCTGAGCTTCCTACTGACCCAGCCGCCGACACTCCTGACGAAGCAGCTAGTTCACTGGTTATCTCACCCTTCACAGAAGCTGCAAAACACAGACATTCATGAGTCAATCAGGTGCTTAAACGACCATGTTTCGCTCTTGACAGGGACACCACATACTATGTCACATATTATAAGCTTTCCTAAGCCTAAACAGTCAAACCACAGGTAGAGGAATAAGCATCTGTAAGATGCCACTCCATTTATTGAACAGGTCAATATGACAGCCTATCCATTAAAGAAAAAAATAAAAAATGTTTACCTAATGAAGTGGACTGCATAAGTTTCATACTTAGGAGTAATGATGGTTTCAGTTTTGTGAGCATGTCTTTTGAGTGTCCATCCACTTCCTAGTTACCATAACATATCACATCCATATTTTACACAGAGCAATAAAAGAATGGATTTGTAATGTACAGCAGCGCAGGTTGGTTGGGTGGCTAAAAGAAAAGCCAGCTACCTGCAAACGATGCAGCACTGACATCTGATCGGGTTTCAGCATCATCCTCCAAACCCTCTTCTTCACCAAGAAGTATTTTACCTGAGAAATAACAGAAGAAAAAAAGTTTATAAACTAAAGTTATAGTCAACTTGAAATGCTGAAGAGCTGAAGTCAGATGTGAAATATTTTTAAAGAGTCTACCCAATTTTTCAAATCTCCAACAGGCAAGAGAAGGAAAAGAGAAAGGAATAAAGTGAATATCCAATCCCTCACTATCTCTGATTAGGAGAGAAACAGACTGCAGTGAAAGGGAAACACACAGTTAAGTAATTTTATTTAACAGTGCAACAACATTCAGAAAACTACCTATGACCTTATTAGTTCTAGTTTATTTTTGTGGACTACGTTTAAGATCTCACTGATTTCATCAAGTATATCCTACTACTAAGCACTGGATACCTGGCATCAGGATCTCTGCCCTCAACTTAGAAGGACATTAAAGCACATCAAATAACAGAATAAATAACCACTTCCTCCATAAGGATGTAAAAATTATCAAAGGTGACTTGCAGTTTGGGGCTTGAAACTCCAATGATAACAGAATGGAAAATGTCTGGGGGAAAGAGCAGCACAGACTAGAACCACAAGACGACATAGGCAGGACAAGACGACCAATCAGGGGCAACAGCCATTAAGATCCAGGGACCACTAAGGTAAAAATCTTCAAAGTGGCTTTTGCCACAGGAAAAATTAAAACCACTTAGAACAATCATCACTTGTCTTACTCACAGAGTAGTACCTGTTTAAAATAAAGGCAGTGGAAAGGGAAAGATACCTGTCAGAGAACACTGCCTGGGAGCCAACCAAGGACACAACTGCACTGAAAAGTCTGTGACTGGGACAGGACAGAGAGTGCAGAGGGAGCTACTGAGCCCATCCTTTTGGATCTTGCAAGGTGCTTGCTGAGACAGAGGGATTCACAATAAGTGCTTTGAGACAAGCCTGGTTTGTCATTTAGAATAAGCTTCACCCCTAGTCTAAGATGCACCATGCAAGATACCAATGTTTTGATAACTCTAGGTGAATTCTGCATCTCATTTAAGTTATCACCAACTAAAACAGCATTTCTCTATCACAACTGCTTTCACACATAGCAGTAACACAGCAGAATTGTCTGAAAAGTATGTTTTATGCTACTCAAACCTCTATGGTAGAAAAGTAACCATGGCATTTTCATGTACGTTCTATGTAAAGTAACAGTAATTGAGAACTACACACTCCTACAAAAGAATGAGTAAAATCCAGATAAGAGTTCCCAAGAAAAAAGCATGAAACATAGTCTGTTCTTCTCTATTCCTTCTCACATTTACATCCGTTTCACTGAAACAAACCAGGATATTCTTCTGCTTTCCACAGCTGATCACCTTGAAAATTAAGAGGAAGGACGCTGAAAAATGCTTATTAGGCATATTAGGCTCTGTAAGTCTGAATGAATACATAAAAGAATCTGCAGGATGCTTTTCAACTACTGGGGGGAAAAAAATCAGTTAAGATGCAGAACACAGTCTTTTCAAAATGAGTTTTCGGCCTTTTTTTGCAAGTGATTTTCTGAAGCCAAAACATAAGCAAACCAACATAGGCCAGCTGCTCGAAACTAAAGCTGGTCTCAAGTAAGACTGGGACATGGGAACAAAGTAAGACTGAGAGGACACGGAATATCTGAGTTCCTATGTTAGGGTCACAGATTTCCGTAGATCGGCCTCACTGTGCACCCCTACACACAAGGCAGTATTACAGCTAGAGAAGTTTCACCCACAGCCAACAGCAGAAGGCTACTGCTCTGTATGGCAGCAGACTGCAAAATGACTTCAAGTAGGAACTGGGAATAGGCTTGATTTTCCCCTCCTTTCTGCAGTGGAGAGCAGCAGGAAATGAACAACTCATTATTTGACACTAAACAAGGACAAAGCGCAAACCAGGTTTCTTCAAATTCACTTATGCCATTGGTTTAGACCATAAAATCTTCATAACATGACTGTAAAAGCTGATGACTTAACCAAGTTTTCCGACTGAGTAAAGGAAAAGTTAGTGCTTTGACAAGTACTTTAGCTCAATTTACACTATGATTAATACTTCAAAGTTACACCAACAACTACCAATGATTCAAAGTCTCAAAATAATGGTTTATAATTTTTCATTTAAAAATGTTACGTGTAGATTATTCTGTTTTTTGTTGCAGTCTGTCTGACCTTTGGATGCTGCAGCAATATCTGTTTTCAGAACACCTTTCCTTTCACATTGCTGTTTCCGAACTTATCACCGCATCTGCTTAGTACTATTTTGTTCAAAACTCTTAAAGCACACAGGTATATTCTTTAAGCATTAAGAGATTCCTTGCACAGAAAGATGGGAGGACATATTTGGAAGAAGTGTAAGCTAGCTGCTGTAACAGTCATTAAAGTCTGTATAATCTTATTTAGTCTTCAACTATTTCTCCTTGAAGTTCTTCTTTTCAGTACTGCACATCTCTCTGCTTGTTATGCTTGCGCTGACTGCATTACACTTGCACACAGCTCCACAGCCATGTCAACATTTTGCTCACGTAAAACAGGCGATGAAACTGTTGCACAGCTGTATCTAAAGTTATTCTGGTACTGACATGACCGGTTTTAAGCAAAGTGTAAACATATAGCTAAATACAAAATATTTTCAGGCACAAACTGGGAAAAATATACTTCAGAGCAAATTGTATTATTTTAAATCCTGCTAAATTAACTACCTGTAGAAGAAAGAACTGAAAATATCCACAGTAAGGCATAAAATGTCTAGAATTCATCATCGAGAACAGAAAAATAACCAAGAAAGTATCATATCAAAGCATGCAAAGCATACACATGCATTAGTGAAAGAAGAAAAAAAAACAGGCCTAACAAAACCAGGAAGGTTAACTGTTTTGTGAGTTACATTAAAGATTAGGTATTGCCATCAGAAGGAACAATGCCCTGTTCAGAGAGATTATTTTTAGCTGTGTTCTCTAAAAGTGAAAATTGCATCAATATTCATCACCATATTTTTTTTCACATGAACTACAGCAAAAATAAGAATTATACTGCTTTGAATAATTTTAGCATTATCTTAATTGCAACATCAGAAATCACACTGGAATTCTTTTAAGATTTACAGTGCTTAAGCTCAGCTGATAAGACAAAGTTGTGAAAGAAGACCGAAGTTCAGCAAGACAATGAACTGGGGAGGGGGGGAAAAATGAAATAAAACAAAACCAACCAAAAAAGAAATCAGAAAGGAATGCAATTAAAGATTTGTTTTTGTAAATAATCACCTTTATGTTTTCTTGCAAGAATAGGGCTGCATGAAGACCCCCCTCCAGCTGCAAATCACAGAAAGTAACACATCAGGGCAAAGACAGAGCTGCTGAAATCATGAAGGAATTCTAATTGCCACAAATGGGAAGGAAAAAAAACCCACAAACCAAAGCCAGGAAGAAATATCAAACTTGTTGATTTTGAAGTCCAAGCTTTTTTTTTATCATTTGCCATCAAATGACTTGTTATTTTTCTATGCCACTTGTGCAAAGTTTGCTTTTAAAAAAATATGG
This sequence comes from Trogon surrucura, assembly GCA_020746105.1. NCBI lineage: Eukaryota > Metazoa > Chordata > Aves > Trogoniformes > Trogonidae > Trogon > Trogon surrucura. The sequence continues at coordinate 71,835,441 of CM036620.1, forward strand.
TCTAAGCTTCACTGCTGTGATTGTTTCCGGCTAATGAATTACCTTCTAATAGCAGCAATATTAGAATGACCCATTAGTTCAATACAGAAGTCCTTAGAGAAATTCAATCAGAGCTTGATTCTTTTGAAACAAGTAAGTAGCAGTTAAGAGACAATTTTAAGAACATGCACTTCACAGACAAGAACACTGATAGCTGATTTTAACAGTTATGGATGAACTTAAGTCATGCTTTAATTTCATGCTGGTTTTGCTATTCAGCAAGGAGCTCTCAGTTAACACAAATTCTGATTAGATCAGCTTTTTATAAAACACAGTTGTCAGATACTTGATGAGAACAACGTTAATTTTGTATGGAAGAAAAAAAATATCTGTCACCACAGTTAATTTGTTCTGTCTAACAAAAAAAACCTCATCAACACAAAATGTAAAAAAATACTCTGGAGTTTGTCATTACTCAATGAATACATAGCCAAAGGAAGAAGGGGAAAAAAACCTTTTTTCTGCAGCTGGGGAAAAAAACATTAGTCACACAACTTCATACATTTAATTTTATCTTTCGTACTTTTAGCTACCACTGAGAAATAGAGCTGATGATGTATGTTAACCTCCCTTTACTCGAATAATCAAGAATATAGCTTACCTATAAGTTCCACTATGCTCCCACTCCGGTTCCTGCTGGCAGATTCATCTTTGGATACACTGACCTGTGCGATGCCCCCCGAAGCGGTCAGGGCATGGAGAAGTTCAGGTGGTGGTGTTCTGAAGAGCTGTTGTAATAATTCTAAAGCCCCAGTCACAACATTATGGTCCTGATGCTGAGTGTAATGCAGAGTCAATTCGTAAACCTGAAACCCATCAAAGTACTGGAGTAAGCCTTTGTTAAGACACAACATACTAAATTTCTTCTTACACATCGTATAAACTTTCAGCAGTGCATTAAAAAAGATTGACATTTCCTGTAGATAATCTTCACCACTCTCTTCCAAGGGAGAAAGGTCAATTAATGGTAGCCATTCAACTGCCTTTTTGATAGAAGTCTGTTGCTTATTGCTACAGAAGGCAAAACCACACCAAAGAACACTATAATGACTATAAAGTTTTTCGGGTTTCTTTGGGAACACCAAACAAGTACTGCTGATTTGTTTTTCCAGGATTTTTGGTCATTATTTATCAACAATGCCACTCACTGGACTGGATTAACAGGACGAACAAGATGAACAGGCATTTGAGAAAAAAATTCAGAACGTTCAGCATCAAACTAGTGCTGTATCACACTATAAGCCAGATTTATTTCTTTCCCTCCTAGTTAGTACTCTTCAGGTTACAGCTCTTATTCATATTCTACCTGTATAAGTTGTTCTGGTGAAGGTGAAATCTCTGTTTCTTTTCTTGTTACACCAAAACTGCCTTTCAGGCTGGTATCCTTTACTTGTTGTTGCAATAAAGGTATGAGATACCTTAGTGTAAGTAAAACACCCAGAATTAAGAGAGTAGGATGATCATCTTCTACAGGAATCAAGAAGCCTGGAGGCAGAAAAGCAAGAACCAAATCACTTACTGACAGCGGTTAGTTTCAACACAAATCTTATTTCATGTACTCCCTCTAACAGCATCTTTACAACAACACAAAACCCACCAAAGGAATAAAACCCAGAAAGCATTAAGTTACTGCTAAGTGTAGAAACTCTTGAAAATATGCATTATTTAGTAATCCTGGCAGTGATTTAAGCAATGTGTGAGAATGGTCAGAGGACCCTGACCTGTTCACCTTTGCCATTCCCTACCTCTTTTCACTCAAAAAACAGGGAAAAACCCTGTTTTTCGTACCTGACGCTTTCACCATGTGATCTAGACTCTCTTGCTCCCCTCACGTGCCTCCTCTCCCCATTTGGCAGCTTAATTAAGGCCAGACATAATTTCCTCACACACACACGCGCGCGCTACTATCCTAATGCATGACATTTACCTTTTGGCTTCCTCCCTCAGGTACTGAGAACTTTGTTCCATACATCTACATGCTACTCACAGAATTAACCCCCAAACACGTTAAGAACAAGTATAAGCTATGTAAGAAAATACAACCTTTATTTCAGGGCAGAAAGAAAAAAAAAATCAGAATCAATTCATGGAGTTCTTATTAGTGTTCCTGCCTGAGTTCAGTACAATCACCAGGACATTATAATTATAAAACATCACCTTTGAGGCAGGAAAGAATAACGTCTGCACAGAAGCACACCATTTTTAGGTCACACAGTAAAGAAAGTCAATACATTGCAGTTCAATTTTTCATCTGTTGTTAAAAGAAGCAAGGCTAATATGATAAATGCTTTAAGTATCTGTTGGCCTTCCTCACCTCTTCTCTTGCAACATAATCCACAAAGAACCCCTTGTCAGTAACAAAACTCAGGCAAAAGTTTCCACTACAATCCAGCCAAGCATCTCATCATGAGTTGCAAAACACCCCAAAGATCACACAAACTTTCCAGCTGAAGAAATCTGGAAGCAATACCTGGCGTAAAGTTGTGTTCTTTTAAATTAAAAAATTCCATTTCTGGTCTAAGTTAGGTTTTCAGCAAAGAATCTATAAAGATTCTACACAAAAAGGTTGCAGGTACGTGTTCATGATGCAGGGAACAGCAGTCATAGCCTTCACCTCAGACCTGCTGCACTAACAACAAAGCCTCTGAATCATGCAAGTCTTCAGATTCCTGAGCAAGTTGTCCCTCCAGAATCTACAGAACTCATTTTCTAATAGGCTACTTGCTTCCCTAAATTTGGCTGTTTCTTTTCAACATTACCAAATCAGCATTGCAGCACACAGAGAGATATAGTTAAGATATAGTCATATCTTAATGCAAAATAGAGAAAGCATGAGCAGCGTAAGCGGTAGTCTAAGTATCTTCGTTCTGCCCAAAAATCTCTCACATATGAAAAATGTCTGAACAGAAGGAAAAAAAATCATTTTACTTATCTCTAAAGAAAATCTTTTTTCCTGAGTCTTACCTAGAAGTACATTCAATAACCAGGCATAAAAATACTGCGTCCTTCGGGAATGCTGACAGATGCTCACTGCTGATCCAGCCGCTGTCCGACGGATAGTAGGGGAACTGGATTTCAGATTAGCTATGAAAGCCTTCAGCAAAACCTAAAACCAAAGAAGTCTTACTTAACCTTTTATTAGAAAGGAGACAAGTGAATTAAATCCGCAAACGTATTTTTCCTCCATTCAAAGCATTACTTAATGTACATCAAAGCAAGTGCAACTTCTGCCTTAATTCAGACCTACAGCCGCTTTCTGTAACATGGGACGGATAATGCCGATAGCCTGCCGCGCTTGGAGATATAACAGGGAGCAGCACTGCTGGGTTAAAGAAATACCTTAATCTCATTGTCGTTTGCAAAATTGCCAAATGCTGCCATGATTTTTGGTATTGCTGCAGCCAGTGTCTCTTGGACCGATTCTTCAGGTCTCTTACTTATTCGTGTTAGGCAGGGTAAAAGGTTCACTAAGTACGGCCTAAGTACAGCAAAGAAGAAAAATCAATTTGAGATCAGAACTGTATCCATCTAAACATTTTTAATTTATATGCAAATTATGTGATATTACGAGATCATAAAAAGTACCTGTTAGCTACCTAAGATGTAGGGAGAAAAAAAGTCTTCTGAAAACAATTTATAGGCATTAAGGTAGAACTAAAGAGTAAACTTTGCTTAAAACACTAAGAGAGAATAAAAAAAAAACCCAGCACATTGTCTTCACAAGCTTCCCCTGTTTTGCCCAATCACATATTACACAGAACTAAAACTCCACTAGAAGAAAAGCAACTAATCAAACAAAGCTATTTCAGAGAAAATATGATAGGAACTCTCTCAACCTCCCAATTATATATCTGATACTTGAGAAGAGTAACATTTTGTAAACATCTCTCTCTCATTAAATGCTCATTACTAGCATACATTTTACCTGCACTTTTGAGGCCGAACTAGATGGGCAAGCTCAGCAAATCTCCAGAGTGCAGCACGTAGACTTCTTGAAGCACCATTCTAGGCAAAATATATTTGTGAGATTTCATCACGCAAAATCATTTCCTAAAAAATACCTATAATATGTGATAATATGCAGTTTTATACCATTTTACTTAAACAGATGAAAATGTAAGGTGTCTGGAAGCCATAAATTTCCTTTAGCCAAAAGGAAGTCAAGGCTGTCTTCATTTTTCTAGCTGGTATTAGGAATTTTCCGCATGACCCAAAATGAGTAATAAGGAACACGAAGAAAAAGAAGGAAATGGCTGAGATCTCCACTCTGCTGAAATCAGCTTAAAATACCACAGAGAAAGGCATCAACCAACAAAGAAACACTGATGATATGAGAGTCTAAAAATCACTGGAATGCTTGCAGAGATGTAAATGCAGCATAAAAGTGACAGCAGTGGAGATATGCAAATAAATAATGTTCAGCGCCTGAGTGCACCAAACAAAAAAATCATAGAATGTCTTAGGTTGGAAGGGACCTTAGAGATTATCTAATTCAACCTCCATGTATTGATCTGTGTCACAATAATGGCTTGCACCCTCAAGCTTTGTACCTGTTTGCCTACATTGACACCTTCAGTTGTGCTCCTGACTTGAGCCAGAATGCCTTTAGACCTACAGTCTAAGTATAAGGCTACTCAGTACTGTTGAAAATACAGAAAACTATGCAAATCTAGGAGAAATCATGTACCTACTGTAGTTCGAAGCTAAACAAAATGCTTCTCAAATCAAGTCACTCTGAAGACAGAGCCAAGATGTTTAGAAATGGTCATTTCCTTCTTATTTTCTTTAGCTAGGATATCAAAAGCTCACGGTCTTGTTAGCCCAAGTTATAAAAAACCATATCTGAATTACAAAATGTGCATTTTTCAGGTTCAGAGCCAAACAACAGATTCTGGCACAGCTCCTAAAGTGATCCGACTGATGCATAAACAAAATTTAGTCTGCTGGGTACTTCTGTTATTCCTGCTATTTCTCTCTCTTGCCTCTGCCACAAATCTAAGAGCAACCATCCAAGCAACACATGCTACCAGCACACCAAAATACTTCCTCCTGCACCTGGTCATAACACGCAGAAACTTCAGAGCAATTTTTCCTCTATGTTGTTTATTTTTTGTTAATTAACAAGGCATAAATTTCTATACCCTCAAAAATCTTCCATGACATTAAAGTAGAACAATACAGTAAGATACCCATACAGGGCCTACAGGTAGTTCACATCTGACAGAAGAAAAGTTATCCACATTGCTTTTGTTATTTATATTTTAGAGTTCTACCATTCCCAAAGAAATACAACCAAAAGCAATAGCATTACTGTCTGACAAATAACCCCTATATTTACTCTCTGTGCAAGCTTTGCACAGAGACTAGTTTATAGATGCAAGAGACATGATTTCAGTGGTACTGTCCCGAACACAGCATTTTTCTTTTGCAGTCATATACTTGAACACGGCTATTACTAAAATTTCTCCTACGGCCATAATGAGATTGTGACTTTTGGTGCAAAGAGAGATGCTTCAGTATTTTTAGAGCTCCGAAAACAAGCCAAGGGAAGCATGCATCACACATTCACCAAATAGCTACAGCTTGTATCAGGTCACTTCAGGTCTTGATCAAATGATTCCTCCAAGAAATTATGTCAAATTAAGAATGTCACTGTCCTCCACCTACACTTCACCACCCTATGGCTTGAAGTTATGCTTTCCAGCTCAGTCAGCGGAGCAAACATCATGAATATGCCTCATTCGTTTGGGTGCAGAGTCACTAAGGTTAACTCAGACAGCTGTTCACACCAAATGCTCACACATTTGCTGCCAGATAAGATTTCAGTTGTGCTTAAATCTACGCAATGGGGCCAATGGTGAGGAACTGGGTAGAATAATACTTCAAAGAGTCAAAAATCCCTCCAAAATGAAGTGTTGCCTTTGATATTAAGTCCCTCCCATTTATTTACCTTAATGCCACACTCCAATATACTAAACTACTTACTAAATACCATATTTCAAGAGGAAAGGAAAGAAACTCACCTTTTTAATCTCCTTATACAGTTCTAATTGTAATCTAGGAAGATTGGAATCCATCAAAGCCTGCAATAAAACACATTTACAATGCACCGTATGAGAGGCGAGGCACTTTACAGAAACAACGCTGTGCTTCCAATAAAACAGCTTCAAACAAGACACAAGACTATCTAACCGCCCCTGTATTTTATGTATAAACAGGAAAGCACTAAATATCCAAGAGACACACCTTTGTCTTTCACAAACACACAAAACAGAAACGTGGGCAAATATCACAAATTCAAGGAGTTATTTGCAGTTAGTATTGACTGCTTTACCCATTCTACCTAAAAAAGGCCATATGGTACCAGACTCCAAGCAGAGACAACCTAACATGCTTACAGGCAATCGCCAGGAATAGACATGAATAGAATATTAAACCACAAAAATAGTATTCACGAGCAGCAAGAGTATTCCCTACTACACACCCCCATCCACCACCAAGTAGCCTCCTACTCTCTCAAACTGAGGCTGTATTTGTACCATTACCTTTAAGAGCCCTTGAAATATCCTTCTTTCGAAAGCAGCCTATTTTCTGTGCCCGTTTATTACCACAAGGTGTTCTGGACACACAAGTATCACGTCTCAGGATCTAATCAAACATACTGCGACAGAGCAGACACCATAGTTTGAACCTGCAGTCTGGCTAAGAACTAGGGTATATGAAATGGAAGTAAGCACCAAGAAGTAGTCATTTGCTGTTGAAAATGACTCAACTCCATCATTCTCCCTCCATCTTTAAAACAGCAGAGAAGAAAAAATATGGAAATAGTTCTACTATATATAATCTCTTCCTACAGAGTATCTTGTGTACACATGATTACCTCTTCTGTTTTTCCCTAGTATGTACTATTTATGAACATTCCCACCAGCATTTTCTCAGATTCAGTGAGAGCTTCACACAATGTGCAAGTGCTTACACTGGGGATTTATACAAGATTATAACATTTAGTATTTTATTCTTTATTCCTTGCCCAATAATTTAATAGCTTCTAAAATTTCATCTGCTTTCTTGACCGCCAACCATTAGGCTCACATCTTCTCATGATTACTCATGATGATTACAAAATCTGACATGGCACATGCTGATGGAGAGGCCACAACGCTTACGTACAAGTCAGTGAAGTGCCCATGGCTGCTCCAGAGCACAGTTCCCCAGCCTAAAACTGTGCGTCCCAAAACTTCAATACCCTCAATTATACCAGTCATTATAATAAAACGATCCTTCTATTGTCATAAGCACCCCAGTCATTAACTGCAAGTGTCTAGATGACAACAGGTAGAGATAAACCCCACTTAGTTCACAAAACAGCTTTTATGGGAAGCTCACTGTCCCTGTATATAAGCATATCAAGCAACACCAAAAGCTATTTGGCTTCAAGTATAAATTATCCTTACAACACACTTAACACGATAAACTCTTTTTACTAGCGTATACCTCTATTTTTAGCAGGCTAGAATCTAAAAAGTCATCCCAATCAGAAGAAATCCTAAGCATAGCCAACTCTAAATTACTCTAAGTAATAAATCTCACTTGCTGACACCAACTGTACTCTGACCTGAACAGCCCCACCACTGCCATTAGCACACAGAATACTCTGACATCCTACCTCAGCTTCAGTAACATCCTATGCACAGCAATCTGGTAAATCCCAACTTGGTATTTTTCCTTTTAAATAAAATTATCACCAAAGCTATTTAAACTTCAAACCATTTATGCTATCTGTGAGGTTCTGGCAAGTGTAATGATAGTTAAAAAGACAACCTAGAGAGCATTTTTCTAAACTTATTTACTGTTTCAGTTGACAGTCTTGTTTACCCAAGTGTTGGTATTTTAATTATATTAACGAGTGTAAACTCCAGACAGACACACAGTTACACAAGTAATGCATACATCTGTATTCTTGTATCAAAAGAGAGAAAATATATAGCATCTTTCTAGCAACAGGATTAGTCTCTAAAATGCCTGAGGGACTACAAAAGCTGAATGTTGAATAATACGCAAGCTTAGGGGCCCAACGCCTCTGCTCCCCTCATCACAAGCATTACTACTACATGTATGACCAAAAATAAAACTGCACATCTTTTTCTCGCTTCATTCATACACAAGGGAGTATCATCCTAACATCTAAGTTGCTTCCACACAGCATAAAAAAATAGAACACAAATCAAGACCAGCTTCACTAACAGTTTGATACATCCATGTGGCTGGAATATCACAACTATTACCATTTTATAGCTGTGACCAACTGGAAAGCTTGACTGATACAAGACTCCATAATTTAAAATCACTTTAATGTTTAAAACAAGCTACCATGTAAAGATTTGGAAAAAAAGTTTTTGAAGTTACCTTGAAACACACCAGAAAGCAACAATATTAAATAGATCAGTGAATTAGAGAGCTCAATTTTATACTGAACATACAGTAGAATATGGTGGAATGAAGGAAATTTATATTCTTTAGAACAGTTTCAGAGCACCTTTTAAAGCAAATTTAAGTTACATAATGGTGTGCTAAACTTCTGGAAATGCAAAAAATATTTAAATTAGAATGAATCGAGCAAAATGCTACAGGGAAAAAAAAAAAAAAAAAAGAGACACTTGCATTTCCTCATTCCCTGTTGTTATCAAACACACTAGGTTACCAGCAAGCTTCCTCCATACTACTTTCAGCCACAAGCTGAACCCCAAAACCTAAATCATTCAGATGTTGAATAAACAGAACTCAACTAAGAAAACCCTACAAAAAAGGGCTATTTTGTTTGCTTGTTTCTACACATCCCTTCATGCTAAAGAAAGTCATATTTCTAAAGCACTTACACTTTCCATCAAACAGATTAATTATGCAGCACACTACATTGACTCAAAGGTCAAGTATTTCAGAAAACAGAAAAGACAAAAAAGAAACAAACACAACCAGAAAGGGCAGGTGAGGGTAAACTTGTCCAGGAAGCATTAGCTCCCTTCAATTACTCAAAGGTTCATTTTAAGATACTTTGAATAAAGATTTAGACCTTGCCTGACCTCATGAATGTTCACCTGCTGTTCCCCAACAAGCCCTACATTCTGGATCACAGTGGTGTAATAAACAAATCTCCAGAACACCATATTTATCCTAATTATTGCCTAAAAGCTTCTCCTCCAAGTCTCAGCCAATCACACAACCTGAATTTCACTATATTACTACTTTGGAATGAAAAGCCACTATATCTTTCAATTATATTTTTAATAATATTTTTCATCTTCCTCACGTTGAGTAGCTTTATGTTTACACAACAGTAACAAGACTACTCCTCACACACAAGATAATTTTCAAAAAGGTCATGTTCTTGTTTTGGTTAAAACAAAAAGAAGGAAGTTATTGAACTGTCGAAAACGGGTTAGAACAATGAATGACAAAGACCAGTTAAATATCTTGATTTGGGCATAAAAAGCTCTTCTAATAGCACACAGAGAATTTATTAAAGAAGCTTACTTAACCCCTTTCATTATATTACTAATAATAAGAAAAACAACTAAAAGAACATCAATATGAATTCAACAGGACACCGCATCAAGAAGTAGTAAAATCTGGCAGTAGAGTATATAGAAGTTCTTACTTTAATAACTTTATTAAGGCATTCATCAGCAACCATCCGAACATCAGATTCTGCATCATCACTGCAGAGGAGAAATAGTTCCATGGCAATGCCCAGCAGTTTCTGAAATTCTGGAGAATTTCTACACAAAAAAAGTCAGAAAAAATACAATGTGCATTATGAAAACCAAACACCAACAGTATTTTTGAAGGGATTTAGTAATTCAGCTACACACACTTTGTACACAGTTATACAGGAGAAGACATTCAGTGGATTAAAGCACTTCTTTAGGAGTTGGGAGATCATTTCCCTGCCCTTTCCTACATAATCTAGCAAGGTGTGACCTCTGTGCCTCAGTTTCTCTGTCTGAGGTAGAAGAATATCAATTACTCTACCAATGCATATTAAACAAAATGAATTCTTAGAATTTAGGTCGGCAAAAAAACAAATAAAATTAAAAATGTTCAATTTCAAACAGGACTGGACAATTCAAAATCGGCAGTTTTCAGGAAGCCTCCAAATAACTAACACTCCAAAGTAGCTACTCATATTAATGCAATAAATAAGGACATCGTCTTACCTTAAAGACTGAGCAACTATGTTTTCACATATTGTTAGGCAATGATTCACTCGATCTTTCTTGGTAGTTGAAAGTTCTTTCTTTCTAAAAGAAGAACACAATGATGATGAGTGCGAGAGAAGACTTCAAAAGTGAAGAGTGACCATTTAAACACCCTCGCAAGAGTAGTCTCTAACGACTATAAGAGAAAGAGATGCACTGTTCTGGTCAGTACATAAACAGCTGTACACAGACTACCTGTAGTCCCAGCACATCACATACTAACTGCTGCTGAGTGCATGCAGCCGCACAAATTAAGGGCGAGCTACAAACAGAAACAAAAATGAACCATTTAACAGGGAGCAAGTATCACGTTAATTACATATCCTTCCCTGAGAAAATATTTGCGAAACAAAACAGAAGAAGGAAGAGGAGCAGAGAAAGAGAAAGGAAGGAAAAAGTGAGGCAGATGTAGAAACAAGCTGAAATAAAGTAACTGATAGAAAGAAAAATGTTGGGGAAAATAAGACATGAGAATAAGTCTTGCAGACCTAAAAATACCACTTTTTAAAAGACCCTCCTCACATATAATATCAGATTTTTTTTTGTCTGGCAAGTTCTTGAAACTTAAAAGTTCTATTAAATCAATCATTCTGTATGTTAACTGGAAAGGATGCTGAGACAATCCTATCATACACCACATGCCTCCATATGTTTTGCAACTATAAAAATAGCAAAGCTCTAGGCACAACCTATGCCCATCAAGAATAACATCCCTAGAGTAGCACGTGGTATAGTCCAGGAAAGGCCAAGCTTAGTCAACTCACAGCAAATAAGTGGTAAAGGAAAAGAAAAAACATCACAGAATCAGTGAATACACATTTACAAGCAATGAAATGAAAAGTTTCTACTGTACAAAATTTTTTAAGCATTCACTTCAACATGATATAAATTCCTATAACCTTTACAGTTGAGTCTAGAACAGCTCCTTCCTCGCTCCACCTCCAACAAAGGAACCGAAAAAAAGAGAATGAGAGAAATTCACAGCTACAACTGTGAAATTTTACTTCATTGTATGCAGCGTCTCCTACTCTTCATTGACACAGAATCACTTCTAGGAAAGCAGATGTTACTTTTAAATAATTCAGCAGTAGCAATACTGGAACTAAACCGTACGCCTAAAGGTACCTACTCCTTCAGTCACGTTCACAAAGAATCTTCCTTTTTGGTTTTCCAAGTGAAAAGTAGGGCATTGAAAAGTGCTTGCTCCCAAGATTTCAGTTTTCCTCCCAATGACCCTCTCATCTCACTCCAGAAATACTTTCCCTTTTCAAAGGTTTAAAGGAATGGTTCTGAACAAAACCTTTTTTTTCCTCATCATAATTTGGCAGTATTTTATTTAGGTAAGCTTCAGCATTTCCCAAAGAGGATCTCTTCTTTGGCTTGTGTTCTTCAGCAACCGGCAGAGTACAAACAGTCAACCCAAACTAGACCAAGATAGACAATGTCCTTCTGTCTTGAAAATGCACCACAGTGTCTTTAACAGCACTCATACATCACCTCTAACAAAACAGCAAATACTTCCTAAAACATCCAGCTGCTTTTTGCAACTTTATCGTTGTTGATGGGCACAGGCAGCAGGAAACTGAATAAATCATTTCAACTCATGTGGTAACTGTACCTAGCCCTGCCCACATCTCACGGGCACCACTTTTAGCACACATTCAACCCCAAGAACAGCCACACCTGAACTTGCCCATAATCTCACTCCTTCAGATACAAAACACATTAAAGATTATTCTGAAGGCAGTCTCCTTCACCACTAAGTTCTTCACTCTTTACACAGAGCATAGCCCTGAGCAAGGCAGGCAGCAGTGCCTAATGCCACTCACACTAGTACAGATCAATCTCTTTAGCAGATTTCTGTAAACAGAGAGCTCACCTAACACTGAAATAAGTAACTTTAAAAATTAAAAAAGGCCTGACTAGAGAAAATTTAATGTGAGAATTTAAAAGATATGCATATAGGTAACAAGTTAATGTTTAAACTGAAATAACAGAGAACAGAGGGAAGACTAACTATCAGTTACTATCCAAAGGGCAAGAAGAACATACATTCAATCAAGTTTGCTGTACTGGATCTTTCATCTGCCATTTGGTTATTCAATTTCCCAAAACACAGCCTTTGAAGAAATGAAAGAAAAGGTGGAAGACAAACACTCAATGGATATCATGTGCACACACACATTTTTTGTGCCTACAAAGAAGGGTAACAAAACAGTTGCTAGAACACATGATTTTTGATTGTTTATTTTAAAAGCTCTATTCAGAAGTATTACGAAGTCCTCAGGCAAACTGCTGATGAGCATACCCACGGGGACAGCAGCATCACACATTTCCTAGATGACAACTGAAGGAGCAAGCCCCAAGTGTAAGGTCATTTCAGTTTAATGAATAACATCATCAAAACATCAATTTGATGAACAATGTGATCATCGTGGGGTGGTTCAGCTTGAAGAAGAGAAGGCCCCAGGGGGACCTTACCTGAGGGGGGCTACAGGAAAGCGGAGGAGGGACTGTTTACAAGGGCATGTAGTGATAGGATGAGGGCAAACGGTTTTAAACTAGAGCAGAATAGTTTTAGATTAGACATTAGGAAGTTCTTTATTATGAGGGTGGTGAAACACTGAAAAAGGTTACCCAGAGAGGTGGTGGAGGCTCCATCCCTGGAGACAATGTCAGGCTGGATGGGGCTCTGCACAACCTGATCTAGTGAAAAATGTCCCTGCTCACTGCTGGGGGGGTTGGACTAGATGAAGTCTAAAAGCCCCTTGCAACCTAACACATTCTATGATGCTATGATAAGCAGGCAGGAGATACTGGAAGTAGCAGTTATCTACAGAAAAGCTTCCTCTCACATGCCACGGAGTTCAATCTTCTGAATGCGTCTACAGGTAACTTCTAACCAAGAAGGTTAATAAACAATACAAGAAAACCAGCAAGCCCAGATAATTTTGCACTGTGAGACCCGATGAGCTGGCTACAAAGGGATGCAGCTCACTGATGCTACTTTTCGTTAGGTCTTGGAATCAAGGATACTTAAAAAGAGTACAGAAGCTCTAATGCTAAACCAGCATTGAGGGCCAAACCAAACGGCTTGACGTTAATTGTGAGAAACGTAATGGGAAGCTCAAAAAAGATCCAGATCCACTTAATAACAAACAGAAATGTGAATGGATCAAGAAATTAACTAAGCCCAAATACAGCAGACACTTCAAACAATGTGTGGTAACACAGATTATGATGGACAGTCAAGTTAACCAGCACAGGTCTACCACACGCTCTAGAAAAGGTAACTCCAGAAAAAAACATCTAGGAACCACTCAGGACAAGGAGGGCAAGAGGTATTATTGACACAGGTCACATGGTCTTCAGTTAAGCAAAAAATTCATGATACCTCTATATACAGCACTGCTGAAACCAATCTATGCACAGAGCTTCAGTCAAACATGAAATATCCAGAAAAATTCATGAGTATAGAAAAGTGCGTATTGCCAGAGAGCACTTGTGCTGTTGCAGTACCTTTTGCTTAAAGGTAACAGAATTACATGCAAGACAAAAAAAAAAATCAAAGTAGAGCACAAACAAAAACAATTACAATCATTAACTATTAGAACAAGTTGACAAGAGAAAAGGTAAAGAAGCCACCTTTAGATTAATCAATTCAAAGCTAAATACTTTTCCATAAGAAACATCATCAGTGAGCTGAGAAGAATGACTTGCTAAGAGGTAAAAATGAATAAAACGTACAACATGGAATTTTGTATGATACCCCATCTGCTTTTAGTTTCATCAAGTAAACTCTGAATTTTTACATCCATACTAAGGAAGTTTTAAGTTAGTGGGAGCTCTGTAATTGAAAACAAAACACTCAACTCCACCCCAAACGTAAGAGTCTGAAAAAGCTAAAAATAGATATGGAAGAAAATAGGGTGTCTCAGCAAAAGTGTATAGAAGCAATATGATGACAGAGAGCTCAGCCTCAATACAGCAAAAGACAGAAGGGTTCAGAAACCAGCATATGACTGTAATGCATAATAAAAGCATGACACATGATTATGGCTGATTAAAAGCTCTCCAAACAGGAAAAAACCTCTTGCTTTCTTGGTAAAAACTGGAATCCAATTAGTATTTTAATAAAAAAATAAAGCCAGGATACCAGGTTTATCAAGAGACCAGAAGTCACTGTCTCATAATAAAGTGAAGAAAAACTTCAATACATGTTGTGCAAACAATTAAGCCTTCTCTACTCTGATCTCTGTGATCTTAAAACATTCCAAAGCAGATGCAGAATTCACAAGCCAGATGTAGAATGCTTAGTTTCTACCAAAAATACTTAACAGGCCATTTCTGCCTACTCCAAGAGGAAATATATTTTTAACCATTATTTTTAATCATGTAGAGGTAACATTGTATTGCTGTAAATCAAGGAAGCTTATTTTGAGAGAAAAAAAAGGAGAGGTGGATAGTTGGTTTTACTTCTACTATAGCAAAAAAAGTCCAACAAAAATGTCTAACACTGCCTAAAAGATTACTTGATAATTTGAGGGACAGCAGCTTTCTCACTTGTCTACTTTAGGCAACAGGACATCCTTGATCTAATGGATGAGGTCAAATAGCTTTCTAATCAAAGCAAAGAGGAAACCAGGATCATTTATGTTATGACATTCACCAGTTTATTTATTCTTTCATTACTGACAGGTAAGCTCACATACTTTTACATCTGTAAAAAGACTGAACAGCAGAAAGTTACCACATCAAACTACAAAATATTTAAGTGCCACTTGTAAAGAACCACAATGAAGACAACCAGCTCTCCACAAACATAAGGAACACAGAGGCATTTTTTTTCTTTCCAGTCTATTACAAACAAACAAAAAAATGCAGGCAGTATTGTGAATTACATTTAAAATGTCACCTTGTGGTATTTCACTACAAGTTTGGGAAACTAGCAAAAACTGCCGCAATATCCTTTCATAGGTTTTTGTGAGGCTTAGTGCTGTTACTGAATTTGTATAGCTCCTGGGGGCATGCAATACCATCAGCTTTCTGAAAACATACAGCCTATTTTTAAACACCAGGCAAAGTCAAAAAGGACACCAACAACTCTGATTTTTTTAATGTTTTGAGTATGCCTAAATTCAGACTCCCAAACCAAGCATAACGTTCCACAGCAAGCATCACAAATAATGCGCAGAACTTTCTTGAAATGCAGTGAGATATCTCATAGAAACTTTCTAGCCAGGTATTTTTCAACTACATATAGGCAAGGTTGGAACTAGATGGCCATCTAGCCTCCATGTCACACACAGTACTAGCACAAAAAATACATGTACCAGAGCAATTAGCTCCCTGCAGACCAGTAAGGCATCTAAAAACAATCAGCTCATGAAGAAGATTAGTTTTTTCATCTATTATATCGCAAAAGGGTGAAAACAAGTTGGGATTTTTTGAGACAACACTCTCCACACAGAGTCCCAACCATGATAATTTAGTTGGCATCCATATCAGAATGTACTGTGGGAGCAGGTGGCCAAGAGCCCAGCTTTGCTGCTCAGCATCATCTGCCAAAACACTGCGAAGCTGCCAATTTAGAAGTTACCTGTTCCTCAACCTTTCTGCTTCTCCTGTCTCCCCAAGAGCCCGATAAAAAGCAAGAGTGTGACTCATGTACTTATCCCATAAAAATCTTGAGTGTCTTTCCACCTGCTCGATAAAAGCTATTTTTAGAGGATGTAAATGTAAGGGGCAACACTGTGGTACTGAACAGCTCCTTGCCCTCCAACGAGGCCTCCCGACAGGGAATGGGAATACTGCACACACGTAATGCATTTGTCCCCAACGTTTAGGGAATCAGGAATATTTAAACTAACTCCTGCAAGGTGTCTACACAGCATAAGCCTTTAAACGAAGTTTGCCATAAACAGACATCCCCATCAACTCCCCTCACATGCATCACAGGGCAGTCTTTAAAAAGCTTCGTGCTTTAAGTTATGCTTAGAGGTTTTTGCCTTTTTCCCAGCAGTGTACGAGCTGAAATAAAGTCTTCCTTCCTAGAAGGAGCCCGGGAAACCCACGCAGCACTCTTGTACCTCCCATTCATTACCCACACTGCTACATTTTCCAATGAGCTTGCCCTGAAAGTTACTCCTAGCTTAAAGTTAGACGGAGCGCAGACAGCACATCCCGGACACGTCCAAGGGAACAGCCTCCTGCCAAAGGCAAGGCAGGACCCCGGGACTAACTGCTCTGGGCACCGCCGGCTGCCCCTCGGGCTGTCAGCGCCGCCACAGAGGCAGCGGCTCGGCGGGGCGGCCTCCCCCCGCCCCGGCGCAGGGGAGAACGATGTCGCCGAAGCGCTCCGGGAGCCCTCCCAGCCCCCGGGTGCGGGTCACTCACGGTCTCTGGAGCGGCTCCTCGGGGATGGCGGCCGGACCCTGCTGCTGCTGGAAGGAGCGCAACGACTCGAAGGCCCTCATCAGCTTCTCCATGGTGGCCATGTCCACGCCGCCGGCACCGACCCGCCCTCTCACAGGCGCCCGACGGCGCCCGCCTTCCTCCGCGCGGGCCCGACTCTCCTCCTCCTTCTCCTCCTCCTCCTCTCCCCCGTCCCGGACTCGCTCTCTCCCGCCCGCCGCGCTCAGGCCAGCCGCGGAGGAGGAGGAGGCGCCGCCGCCCGCTCAGGCCGCTCCGCGCCGCCCCTCACTGCCGCAATGAATGAGGGAGACGCCGCAGGGGGCCGCGAGCACCCCCAAGTCGGCCCGCCGCCATCTTGGATCCGTCCCATCAGTCCCCACGGCGCTGCCCCGCCCCCGCCCCCTTCCCGGGCTGCCCCGCCCACTCCCGGGGAAGGGGGGGGGGGGGGGGGGGGGGCCGGCCCCGGGCTCGTGTGCGCATGCGCGAGCCACAGGCCCTCGGCCGGGTGTCACGCGCACCGTTACGTACGTACACACACAGGCACGCGGGCTAGGGAGGAGGCGGGGCGGCAGGGAGAACGACAAGCCCTTTGTCCAATCAGAAAGAGAGATTCGCCCCTTCCCCACCGTGGATCAGGCAGCCGCCAGCGCGTGAGGAGGACCCAGAGCCCCCTCCCCGCCCAGCCGTGGGGCGGGCGCCCCGGGTCCTAGAGCCCGCCGGCCGGCACCACCGCGGCGCCCACTTCCAGGGAGGCGCCGGACACCCCGGCCCCGGGGGCGGTGGTGGCGGTGCGGGGCTTGTCCCCGCAGGGAGCGGCACGGCCATAAAAACAGCCCCGCTCCCACCCTCGGCTCCGTGCCCGGCAGGGCGCGTGCCAGCGCGGCCCCTTCCCCGAGAGCGAGGCAGCAGCAGGTGGGGCCCAGGCTCGCAGCACCATCCACCCACCAGCACCCCCGACCCAACGGAGGCAGATGCTCCATCTGCCCCTGGACAGCAAGTAGAATCACAGAATCATCAAGGTTGAAAAAGACTTCTAAGATCATCAAGTCCAACTCTCAATCCAACACCACCACGTCCACGAAACCGTGTCCCGAGCTGCCACAGCTCCACGGTTTTTGAACACCTCCAGGGATGGTGCCTCCATCACTGCCCTGGGCAGCCTGTTCCCCTGTTTCACCACTCTTCAAGTGAAGAAACTTTTCCTAATATCTGGTCTAGGGATTGGATGTTGTAATCATTAAGGTCCGAAAAGACCTCTAATACCAAGTCCAACCATCAACACCAGCATGACCACTAGACCACGTCCCAAACGTGTAGCAGGTAACAGCAGAGCTCCCCTCCTCCTCCCATTTCCAGGAAGCCCACGCTGAGCACAGGTGCTTGCCAAAGGCGCTACCAGCATCCCAGTTTTATTTTAGGCCGTGTGTAGAGAAGAGGAAACACTTACAGGAACAGGACACTTAAAACTTGGCAACGTACCCACCAGCCTTTCAACGCTCCTCTTGTGATCCTGGACTTGCTTTATCAGGATACATTTCACAGAATCAGAATCACATACAATATACAAGAGAGACGCTATACAACATTTTTTAAATTGTTGATTCTATTTCTAAGCACTTAATTTAAAAGATCCACAGTATTGTGAACTTCTCAATTACAACCATTGATATGAATATATCTAGTTGCTGATACGTATCCTAAATGACAGCAGATAAGAACTGGCAATTCAACTTATGTCTCAAACACATGAAACTGCTTCCAGCAATGGAAATGGAGAACAGCTCTTGGAACTTTTAAGAGAATTTCCCAGTCATGACTTCATATGCAACTTGGCTGTTGGTAGCAGGGATGGACTAAAGAAGCAAAGCTCCTGTCTTTGGATAGTCAGGCCAACACAAGTCATGAGAGAACAACCTCAGTGATCATGTTCTTGCTAAATATTCAGGAAAACAGTCCTCTGCCAGTTAACTCGATTAGCATGTTAATAAAAAATGAACCATCATGAAACATTCCTCTGAAAGTAAACTTAGCAACAGTTTTGAAAGCAATTCAGCTTGCAGCAAACCCTCTATTTCATTACAACTGTGTAACAAAAGGTAAAAATATTTCTCCTGATTATTATCTCTTGCAGAGAGCTTTCTCTAGAACATATGGACCATCATGAATTTTTTATTTAGCAAACGATACATTAAAAAAAGATGACAGTGTAGCTGGAATGCTGCATACACTATGTGGTAATTGCATGTGCCACTCCACACTTTGAAATACATTTAAGCACATTAAAACGAGCATAAGCTCTTCTCAAAGATTAAACAAGCCACCATACAAGTCGGTTTTTGCAAACCCGTTTTGAAATTTTGGATCAAAATGCCTCCCAGTCCCCTAAGGGTTGCTGACTCACTGGCAGGAATGCCAAGGCAATGCCTGCCCACAAGCAGCTCCTCTTTGCTCTCCTTGTCTTTGTCTTTCCAAATAGTTGACCATGAGCTGGGGTAACTGGAAGAGAACTCAGGGGTATCGGGTCCCTCTTTGCGAGTACCTTATCAGTAGGTTCTCCCAATTCAAACTTACTGATCCACGGTTTTGAATGTATCTTGTCTCTGGTCCTGTTCAAACAGCAGCCCACGAACAGCTGCACTGGCAAAAATAAAGTGATGTAAAACTGCCAAGGGGCAAGCAAAAGCCGGTGGGATTAGAGAGCATCATTACCATAAAGAAAAATAAAGTCACAATCTCAATGCAGTAACAGTGAATACCTAAAAGGTTATATGTAATTTAGTGGACAATGATGAATTAATCTCAACCTCCAGGAGCAAAAAAAAAGAAGAAATATGCCTTCACCTTGTCTGTAAGACAGACGTGATCATCATGAACGTGAACACAAGGTACCTAGGCACAGGTTACTTCTCGATTCAATGTTTATAAGAACAGGTTTGACAAGCACATCAAGAACATTTTTCACCCTGTCCTGAAGTCACACTTAGGGCCAGCATCTCCATGAACAATTCAGCAGGGCATTGGTACTACTCAAATAATCCAATAGACTTCATGACACCGCTGGCCCATGTAGTTTGACACATCCAGATAACCTGCAATCTGCCACAGCACAGTTAGGTCACTGCTAAAGGCACTTAACTTGAAGTGGTTTTGTACAGTAATTGAGTCCTTAGCCCTCCAACTCGTGTCATAAAATTATAGCAAACGTCTTCAAGTGAGTGGGGCAAAATGTTGCCAATACAAGCAGCCTACTGTTGAAAAGTATTTGATACCAAAAAAAATACAAATCCAACTAATATCATGGTATAAAGTCTGTCGAGGGGAGTGAAGTCTGGTTAGCTTCCTGTATAAATTTTAATATGCACGACAATGCTGATGACAAGTACAGCTACAGCTATTATTGACCAATCCTGCCTTCACATTCATAGCATTATTATAGTACATATGTTAATGAAAAACAGCCCATCCTAATAATGCTGTGTTTCCACACAGAAATTAATGCAAAAATCAATATTCAGACCATAAGGTAAGGTACCAACTGAGCAAATACAACAGAGCTAAGACAACTTTTTCCTGGATCTGACAAGCTTGCATTGGTAAAGAACCTACAGCATGTAATACTCATGTTATAATTCAACAAAGGGTGAAAATTTTTTCAACTTACAATTGTTCATTTATCTATCCCAGCTACCATGACAGACATGGTAAATAAATCACATTAGACAGGAATACATGTGGTTGAGACGCGCGGCAGTGTTTTGCTTTTATTTTAATGCTAGAATACCCAGAAAAACGGCTCATACAAGAACAGTTCAGTGGTCTGGAGATACAGGAACTAACACATCACATTTAACAGTCAGCTTTGCTACGCTCAGAAAGAATTCTGGTGGTTTTGGACATGTGGAACAGGAGAAAAGTTACCTACATATCATATGCAAATCTTAAATTACATCATAAGAACAATTATGAAATAAAAAGGAATTGTGCATTCAGAAGAGACATGATGATCACCGAAATGAGACAGGCAGGTAATTCATACCCAAGTAGAAACGTAAATTTAGCTTAAAGGTGCTTTCCATTATTTTAATTCAATTTTTTGAGTACTTCCTCAAGAGAAGTACTTTCTGAAAACCTATACTAAAGGTGATAATTCCAATGTTAAATTAGCATGATGATACTAAATTGTAAATCAAAGAAAAATAAGATTACTTCTGTTGACTTATTTTAGTAACTTGTAAACAAGTATTCTCCATTTGTATCAATGGCAATGAGAAATTTCTTACCATCAGTATTGTTTGAATAATAATTGAAGTGTATTCTAAAAATGGATTTTTAGTTGGTTTTAATTACGTCTATCATTGATTTCTCAATTTAGACACATTTTTATTTCGAGATGGAGATAATTCTCTTTCATAATCAAAAACTGTCAGACCTATTGTTTTAAAAATTATTTGGAAAAAAAAAAGACAGAAAACATCTTTTATTAGAGGCCAAGCTTTGTCAATAGTGCTCTCTTTGTTATGGAAATACCACAATTTTCTCCTATTTGTTATTACACAGTAAGTATTTTTAAATTCTCATTTTTTTCAGCTGAGACAGTTTTTTTAATGTTATTATCCAGAAACATAATACCATCTCTATTCTGAACAGTACACCTCTGGGGGGGTGGGGGGGAGCTTACAGTTTTTCTTATAGAAAGGAAACAACCCTGAGGCATGAACATTCTATTCTTTTGGTCATGACATTCAAGAGCATTAAGTAAACCAGCAGGACAGTGGTACATTGTTTCACAGTTTCTGAATTCTGAGCTAAATATATGGATTTATGAGGTATGCACAAGCAGACACTGAATTATGTACAGAAATGCTTGCAAACACAAGCCACAGAAAAGGAGGACTGATCTCACGCAAGTAACTCCACAGAATTCCATGAATCTTTCCATACCTTGCAGCAGCACAAAGCAATGGGGTCGCTGGATTGTCTCACTGCTATTAAAGCCTTCTAACACAAGGTTCTAGAACCTGAATTCATGGAGGTATAATGAAGTCATACTGAATGACAATTTTTTTAATTATTTCTTTTTCTTTTAAACAGCTTTGTGGAAATAAAGGCTACCTAGTCAGTAAACACAACCTGCTGCCTTCCCCCTTCTGTGTCACAGTTGTTTCCAACAAGAATCAAGAGCAAAGTTCATATTAAATTTATCACACCGTAATAGTTTGCTTCCAGGTGTTCTCTCCTCTCCTTACTCTTTTCCCACTTTCAAAATGCATCTCCAGACTACTCATACTCCAGTAAAGGCATTTAACCAATGGCAGTCACCTTAGATTAACATCATCATGACATCTTCATCTCCGTGTACCGTGTAAGGACAGCTGTGGTGATCCTTCCAGTTTGTCTGTTCTGATTCATTAGGTAATATCCAGTCATTATGATGTGGTTATATTTCAAGCCCCAAAGGACAAATTTATAGTAGAAAAATGCCATCTTGAGCCTACTGGGGAAACAAACAAACAACTCCTCCCAAAGTGTCGGAATTTAGATTATAGTCCTGTAGACATGTAGTTACGCAAAAAAATTTCAATATTAAGAACATAAGAAAAAAAACTTGTGAAATCAAACTAAATAAAGTTTCATAGAAATGAACAAATTCTCCATTTTTCTGCATGGTGGGAGCGCCTTGGCCAAAGAAGCGGAATTATAAATAACCACTTCTTAGGAACAACTTCTTTTCTCTTCATCTAGCCTTTTTACTTCACAGATCCCTGGAGAATAAGCGTTAAGTCTCAACACTCCACAGAGGAGCTGAATTTATCTATTTATTAAGTTACAAACCGTCCTCCTCCTATATGGAAAAAAAAAAAGAAATAGATGGTAGGGTTGTTTTATTATTTGTTAAAGCCAATTCCTGTGTTTTTTTCATAAAAATTACTCAGCTTGTGTCCATAGCATTCTTGCCCAAATTCCAAGTTGCTCTAAGCAGGCATGAAATCCAGACCTTCACCGCATATGTTTAGTGTTAATACAGCTACCTTTGCTTCGGAACAGCAAACCTAAGGTCTTAAAAAATTAAACCCCTTAATCAGAGAAACATGATGACTTCTCCAACAAAGTAAGTATTTATAAAACACTTTTGTTTCTTCCCTACTCCTCCACGCTCATCTTTTTAGAATCCTTCTATTACTGTGGTACATAATAAAGAGGGTCAGGTCAGACTATGCCAGCTCATTGTCTCACACATAATGGTTCCAGCCAACACCCTTACTTCAGATTTTTTTCTTTCTGTCAAGCCTCCCATCCCACCCCTTCACTATTGCATCAGACTGTCTTCCAGTAATTGATTCAAACTCTCCCTCTGCCAGTTTCTCCCTTTGTACTTTCTACAGCAGTCATTTTGCTGTCCTCTGTGCTGTTTTAGCCATCAGGAAAAATGCACTGAAAACAAAGGAAAAGAGTCTCACTCCTTGTTTCCTTGGCAAAGTAGCCAAGAGGAACAATTTCAGATAGACACCAGCTCAGCCCCAGTAGGATTCTGTAGCACACTAGTTTCCCAACCTTCTTCAAATTCTAACCCATTAAAACATTTGTCAGTAGAGACAAAATACTGTGAATTAAAACCGGACAATAGGCTTGGGTATCCAATGTATCTCGTGAGTTTCCCAGAAGCAGCTTAAGTTTCTTCCAGCGGGTGTGTGGATCCCAAGCAGAAGCCTATATGAGGTAGAGGGGCTGTTCAGTCGCTCTGTGTGTGCAATACACGTGTGGTCTGGTCGGCACCCTAGAAATCTGAGAAGAATCTAAGGGGAGACTAATCTTCAGAATACAGAGCAAAATGCGTAACAAAAGTCATGTCTCCAAGAGCATTCCATTATATTTCAAGGCCCTAACTCAGATTTTGAAAACAAAAGAGGGCCCATGAAATGTGTTCCCTAAATTCGCACAGATGAAGAGTTTTACTGAAAACCTGACAAAATAAAAAGAAAGTCTGGCAGACCTGAGTCCAGAAGAATGGAAGTTTGACAAGCTTTCAAGAAGCTGGAAACAGTTTTACTAATGAACATCAAGTAATCATACCTAAAACTTCAATACCAGCTCCACATCTGTGTTAAGCAATCACTAAAGGCAGGTTTTAATGTAAGTTTTTAAAGGTTATAAAACTGTAACATTCTACATGGAGTTGTAAACAATTTCATTTACAGAAAAAAAAATGAAAATATGTCCCCACAGGTAAAAAGAAATCCTCTTAGTAAAGGGTCAAGAGTTATAAAATTTTGGCTTTGTCTACTTGTATGGTCCATGCCAAGAAACTGTATGGACAGGATGCGTAAGACTGGTAGAAAAGAGAAGAATGGGGTAATATAATTTGTTACAGGATTAAGCTAAGCTCAGAATTCTCTATATACAGAAATACAGAAAGACATTCTACAGAGCCAGACAGTAAAGAGCAATTCATAATAGCTGGCCACAGTGCACTGAGTTTCTTTTTTCCCTTAGCAGTTGCTCGAGAGATACATTAGGGAATACCACTGCCGTGCTACCAGGAAACACCTGAATTGTGAAATTCATCAGTACAGCAATGTTTCTGTTAATAAACCTACTAATAAGGATCCTAATGAACAAGAAGAGTTTTACCAGGAGCATACAAAGTCAGGTTACGTTGATGTCATAGACACTACCTCTCCTGCTTTAAAATCCTTTTAGTATTTCTAGATTTATTTTGCTGGGGAAAAAAAAAATAAACCAAGATAAATGAAATACATACAGAAACACACTCAAATGGCACTCATTGCTTTTTGTACAATTAAGCTTTAGTGAAAATATACAATCTTAAAACAAATGAAGTACAAATGTACAAAAATCCTTGAACTCAGATAAAAAATATATATAATACACTTTGCTACAGAGATATAAAACATTTAAAGTTTGCTCATCCTTTCTGATCAGAGTAAAATGATTTAAAGTCTGGAGGACTCTTGCTCATCATCACTGCAATCAGATTTAAAACAGACCTGCAACAGAAGACAAAAACAATTCAGCTGCGGAATTGACACTGCTGCTGGTTTGTGTGTTTTATGGGGCACAGAAAGGCTGGGGTGGAAGGAGGCTGGGGGGTGCCTCTTTAGCCATAGTAACTAAATGCTTTGGGACTATCAAAGGAAACCACAACCCAGCCTCAAATCTCAAGTCATTAAAGTTTAAAGTTCTTTCTTTTAACTTCACAGGACAATTAATTGCAGTCATATTACTTCAAGATCAACTGAAAACTCTCAAGCCGTATGAAGTTTTTTAGGACTCTTTCTCAACACATAGAACCATATCCTGGGCCAGTATGAACCCTGCTGATTCAGCTGGAGAAGACTCCAGTAAGACACAAGCTTTAAGTTTAGCTAAGTGAAATGATTAGTACACTTAACCATTCCTTCTAGTCCATTACTGTAAGTGGGGGAAAAGTGAATTTGAAAAGGTGAACTAAAACCGACAGTACTATTATAAATTCCATTAGCATTGTACCATTTTAGAGAGGTGAATTACCAGCTGAGGACAAAAAATATCATCATGCAATTTTAATACATGGATTTCTTGTGGCTACTTAATGATATGCTCCCAGCAATTTTAAGATTCCATTTCTGCTTAAAAGCAAAAGTAATTTCTACAGAAGTGTTTGCTACTGGAATGTGCTCATGCTTCTCAAGATAATTCCAGTCTAAGTGCAGGTAATACTGAGCAAACAAGACTGTGTACAACATCTTCAGCTGAAACCCTTTACAAACAGCATATTTCTCACAACCTATAAACAAGCACAATATGCCACGTGTCTTGTAGGTGGTAAATACTCGATTGTGTACTTCTAAATGTTTTCTAAAGAGTAGAAATTAAACGTGTAAGGAAAGGCTGTGCATTCTCAGCTATGTAAACATATTTTGTTGTTTTGGTAAAGGCATAAAAACTATGTAAAATATTTTAGTAATTTTTTTGTCGCACTTCTTCACATTCATTTAGGGGATATTTTAACTTATTTTCTTAATACACTAGAATGATTCATTGTGAGCCCAAGTTTCTAATAGAGTGAGTCCTAGGAGTTGCATTGCTCCACCGCACTCACTTCTGAGTTCATTAGTCAATTTTATTTAAGTTTTTAGAGAGGGCTTCAATTATCTCTGAAGTCATCTCCCCAGCAGTTTTTATTTTAAAAATGGCAAAATACGTAAGGAGCAAGATCCAAATTAAGATCTTTGGGGAAGAAAGATCTGTAGCACAGCAGTGAATAGCACACACTACATTTTCCCCAGGTAACAGCTAGCAGACACTACAGGAAGACAGAATGCTGACGGAATTAAAACTCTTGGAGTTATAGGGATTGCCAAGGTTTCTGAAATGCAGTGTAGGAGCAGAGACATAATAAATCAGATTTCATTACTCTGTATTCAACAAACAACTTGTTTTTCCTTTGCATGTTAAGGTCTTACCGGCAATTTTCTTGTGAAAGAAAAGAAATACTCTTACCTCTCCACTAAAAAGTCTGTGAAAGAAGCCTCTCTTTGGTTTAGGAGACCTCTCTCTGTCTGGTGACACAGTACCATCAGTTTCATACGCATTGATATCTTCGAAGCATCCCGTTTCTATCATCTTTGAAACATATGAAATATAAATGAAATATTCACACAAGACTCTCAGACAAGTTCCATGTATTATCTGTGTACCCCGGCTGTACTCCTAACAGCTTCCAAATTCACCCGCCAAGCTACGCCACTCGCAGAGCTCCAGGAAGGAAGGCACAAGGTCGACATTAACTTTCCTTGTGCACCCAACGAACGAAAGAATAACAATAAGAGCTCTGTCATGCAGGCAAGTACTCAGATGCTCCCGTGTTTCGGTAAGGCCTTTCTCGATGCAATAAGCAGAAAGTGATTTTCCTTTCATTTCTTCTGCTCATTTCAGAGCAGTTTAGCCTAACAAATACAGTATCTCTATACCCTGAATTGAACTTAATTAATTAACAAAGATAAATAAACATGACATTGAGTAGGAGAAATTACTATTCTATGCAGAATACTAGTACCTGCATAGTATTGGGGAGATGCTTTTCACAAAGGGGATGAATTGCACTCTGGGGAAAAAGCAGCTGATATCTGACCACAGATAATTTAAACATCATTCTGGTGTTTTAGGCAACTGTCTTATCAAAACACAACTAATACATACCATAATTAGAAATAAGGTAATGAGATAGAGAAGGTAATACTTCATTAAGAAAAAAAAGAAGAAAGACCTAATGAAGACTGGTCTCTGGAGAGATGCAAGGGATTTTGAAATAATCTGTGTTTGTGTACACAAAAAACAAAAGAATTAAACCCACAATTACTGGGTGCAAAGGACAGCACTGAGAGTAAATGCCAATATTTAACAGTCAGGCATGGCCAGAAGGGGGAGAGTGGCTCATGCCCCCATGCAGTTGGCATTTACCAGTGAGTGCCACTAATACACATCTATCCTAAAGGGCGTGCAACCAAATGCGTACACCTTGCAGAGGGAGAGAGGGCATAAAGTGCAATAAGAAGGAATGTGGTCTGCTTTTGTTGTAAACCATGACATTAGGTAAGTTATGGGAGGGGAAAAGCAAATCTTAAGAGACTGAGAGCAAAGATTTGAGGGAAAGCTCAGTAACATGAACGAAAATTAAAAATAAGCACAAATGGAACATGAAGTCCACACAGCTATTCCTTGAAGAGAAGCAATTACTGCCACCAGAATTCCACAACTGCTTTCAACTTTAGCCCTCTACATGGGGTTAGAGTTATTAAGCTGCAGTGTGCATTTCTTAATGACTGGATCATATTCTCAAGTTCAGAATTACAACATGGCACAGGAAATATTTTTTTTTTCTCCTACAGCCTAAGGTTCGTTGCTTCTTATTGAAGAATTTCGCTGTCAAATGACACCTCTCAAATATCCTTTTAAATGTAATGCAAAAAACAAACAAAAGGGAAACAAAAGGGAATGTAATTTTTTTTCTGAGTTGTTCACAAATTCCTCATCTTTTCAAGCTTTAAATAAAATGTTCAAGCTTTAAATAAAACTTTAAAACAATTACATTGGGAAAGAAGCTACACTAGCAGAATTCAAGAGAATACTAATTTCAGGAAATTATGAACATCTTAAAATAGGGTGACAGCATTCATAACAAGAATTACAATTTAAAATAATTGCTACCAAGTGCTCTTACTGAAATAATAAAGATTTTAATTTCCTAAATACAGGCTGAACTTCATAAAGAGGTAGCAGAATTCTAGTATTCTATGCAGAACACTAGAACATGCATTCACTAGGCAGATGAAAAAGCTTGAAGAGAAAGTCTGACTCAACTGATACTGAACTGTTTGCTTTGCAACCTTAGAAAAGGTGAATCTGCAGTTCTGTATCACTGTGTCACTTGGATACTCCATTGATACACAGGCATGACACGCAAACAGCTTGCTCGGAGCCTCTTTGCTTTTGCACACAGTGAATAGCGTGCTCTCTCTCTCCTATGAATAATGTGATAGAAGAACAAGGGAAATGTGATCATACCGATGCTAAATACTGTTGTGTATGCCCTATTTATGGTGGCAAGGTGCCAGATTCTATTCAAGCAAATTTACCACAGATCTCAATTTTTAAGCAACTCGTTTATGTTTTGGGAGGAACTTTATTCTGAAGTCTCTCAGCAAAGAAACATCTTTAAATCTCATGGAGAAAGCTAATACCATAATTATATCCCTTATTATTTAGCCGTGCTAAAGAGAATAATCTTTCATGAAATAAACAATACCTCATTTTGCCAAGGGATTGAGACACAACCCGTAACAAATTTGGAATAGAAGTCGTCATCTGTAGTATCCAGGTTCACTCCTTTTACTGTTGAGAACTGCTCTATGTCCAGGACATCTTTACAATATACGGCACGTGGCTGCAGTACAATACAAGATTGTTTTATTAAGGTTTGGGGTTTTGGTTCGGGAGGGAGGGGATCGGGATTTTGTTATGTATTTTTCCTTTTCCTTCCTAGATGAGCAAAAGGGGAGCGAAATGCCTGCAATTTTGCATTGTATTGCTGATCACCAAATTACACTATACTACAGAAACAAAATGGAAAAACATAAAAGACTCTCTTTGTAAGGCACCTGAGCAATTCCATCCATCCTGCAAATAACAGAAAAGACATACCAAAACCAGAAAGAGCATGCAACTTCTCTGGATTTTTTAACGGTTGTCATAATTCACTCATCTTCTGTCAACCTTCTTTCAACTCCAGAGTAATTTCTTCAAAGCTAATCTTCGTTTTTTCAGCATCTGAGCCACGGAAGTATACTTTTAAGCACTAAGCAATCAGCTACAAAGCTCCACAGAGCAATAACACTATTGTAAATTGCTTTGTGATCTCAGATGAAATGCCACAAAACAACTAGCCATCAGTAGCATTCTCCTGCCAATTGAACTAACTTTAAGGGTTTCTCTGGCGTTGACACGATTGCTGACATCGAATTATGACAATTCTTGCTGTCTTAGATACTAATCAAATCTGTCTCACCTACTTACATCTGGCAAGAACGGAGGTTCTAACATGTTAGCTTCCAGCCTCTTGAAGTTAATATTCTTGAAAATAGGATGTTGCTTTACAACAGCAGCTCCATTTTCAGTGCAACCCAGTCGTTCCCCTGGATTTTTAGCCAGTAACTGTGAAGATATGGAAAAAATGGCTTATCCAGTGATATCATTCCACAAATAATAAAAAAAAAAACTACGACAAAAACACCCCTACATACGTTGGCTTTCAGTAAGTTTATTTGGTTACTTGGCCTTTTATTAGACTAAATTTATCATGGTATCAAAACTAACTGGAAATAAAAACTACAACATTCTGTGAGCAAAATTTTTTCAATAGACAAAAGAATACCTGCAAGCAGACCATTTGAAGATTATACTCAAAGTTATACGAAAATATTTTAATTGATTCCATGCTATAAAGATTTTCAGTATAGACTTTGCAGTAGACTTTACTTTCAGGAAATAAAGACTTTTTTTTTTTCTAATGGGCTTAAGCAATACCTATATTTTGCATAAACTAGTAAAGGAGACTTTTGAAGCTTTCTCTACAGACATGCCTCCTTAAATTTAAGGACATGTAAGACAAAAAAAAAAAAGCTGTTGTCTCCTACAGTGTGTTTTAGGTAAGACAACTGGCATACTACTTTGCCATTTCTCCCCACGCAGTATCAAAGTTGAGCGTGCTATTGTACTTCATTTGTAGCTACATGTGGTCCAAAGAGTACTGGACTCAAGTTATGAAAAATCAATTTATGCAGCCTTCTTCCACCTTGAACAAAGTTCTGAATTCTCAAAGTCTAATAATTGAACAATTCATGGACAAACTTCCATCTGAACCAAAGAAAGATTTAAGAACTCCAGCTTTGAAAGATTTTCAATAGAAGACATTAAAATAAAGCAGTTCATCTCTTAAAAAGGATTAGAAATTTAATTTTCAAACCTCTACGTCTCTTCACCCACCATCCTGCAGATGGATTTTGCCTCCTCTGAGAACTTGTCTGAATAGGTTTCCTGGTCTTCCTTTACTCTCCGGTCGATCTCATCTCGTTTGACCCTTTCCTTATGCTTCCTGAACGGAGACTGTCCTTCAATCATTTCGTAAATCAAGCACCCAAGACCCCACCAATCCGGGCTGAATGTATACTTTTCGTTTTTGAGCACTTCTGGAGCTACAAAACAAAAACAAAGGAAGCCCATGACAGTGCACTTTAAAATGACTAATTAAATATTGGGGGAAAACTCTCAGGTACTCTTTTGGCCCTGTGGAGAGATCTTTGCGTAACTCCTTTGTACTTCAAAGAAACATTAATTTCTACAGAAAGGGTCCTGTTTATAACCAAGAGAAGCACTCACATTCTTTAATACTCAGATCAGTTTTGCTAACAAACTCAGAATGAAGCTTTTCCAAAGCACAGAAAGAAATGTGTTGTCATAGTACTTTGTCTGCTTACCTGTGACCTAAATCTCTCTGAACCTCAGAAAAAAATTAGGTGCTTTCTTAAAGTTCTACCCTAAAGCTAGAATTTCCAGAGATAATTTTCAAGTTTATAAGTAGGCTTATAATTGACTACCAACATCTTCCATCACATATTGCAACCTCTCTTCCCATGAAATGCCCAGTAACTAGTCCAGGCCCAATACAGTTCTTAAGACAAGGCATTCATGTATTTATAGAAGCAAATTTTCTGGTAAAACGTAACAAGCAAAGGATACTTTACATACCCATGTAACCAACAGTTCCAACCCGTCCTCGGACTGTTTCTCCTTCTGGAATCTGCACAGCTAATCCAAGATCTGAAATTCTGATATGTCCTATTTATGTTAAAACAAATTATATATAGTCAGCAAATAATAAAGTAACATCACTTTTGAAACAAAAAATTTCTGTAGCATACCTCATCAAAAAAAAAACCAAAAAACAAACCCTAACATTCAAACAATGCTATGAGTATTAATGAGAGAGGAATGATTTATCATTATTTGACTCTCCTTAAATACTTAAAGGCAGAGGCACAGATCTAACTGATTTCCTAAAGGCCATACAAAAAAAATTGCTGTTAAGTGCTCTAATTTCTAGCTTTGGCATAGGTTGCTACTCTAGGGCAAAGAGAAATCATTGCTTTCTGACTTCCTAACAAAACATCAGAATTTACTCCATTTATTCCAAATACGAGAAAACTGTTGCCTGTACTGAGCTGCCAGGTTTTCCTCTAACAAAGTACCCTAGCAATGCTAAGCACGATTAATTGGAATTATTACTCCCACTCGTACCCCAAAAGCAAAGGAGCTTCGTCATCACCTACTCAAAATTACTTATATTGTAACATGGCATTTCAATATTAGGGTTTCCCCTTCTCATGAATGAGTCTCATGCAGATCACAGCTTCTAGTTCACTTTATTAGCCTGACTTCCTACGCTGAGTACCTTTGCTATTATGCACGGCATTTACACTAATACCTATAATGTAGAAGTAGTCTGGTGGAAGACTATGATTTGTCATGGACAACAGTGCTTGGGTGGGGAAACACTCCAAGAAGAGCAACGGGAATAACTTCACGCCCCCACCCTCCCTTATATTCCCACGGACAGATACGGTTCTTTGCTGGACAGTCTCAACAGCAAATGACTCAAGACAGTTCAAGGCAAGAATTGGATTGACATGATTCTAATTTAAAAATACATAATGTACTTTCTTAACAAAAATATAAAAGATTCACTAGAGATGATTGGCAATTTTCTGTTTTAAAATTACATTTAAAATTACATTTTCACGTAATCTCTAGTAAAAAAATTCAAACCAAACCAAACCCCACATTTATTTCCAGTACTGGATACAAGGACAGAGACACTGTTACAGAATCATCAGATTCACAGAATAACTCAGGCTGGAAGGGACTTCAGAAGGTCTCTAGTATAAACTCCTGAGCAAGCAGTAAGCCCAAAGTGTTCAGGGGTTTTTTAATTCTTGTCTGGAAAGCCTCCAAGAGTAGACACTGTGCCTCCGCTCTGGATGGCCCGTTCCAATACCCAAGTGTCCTTTGTGCATATATTCCCTGTTGTTCAAAACGCTCTAGAGCATCAATGATAGTTAACACCATATTAATTTCTTATTTACACGTGATAGATAATCAAGGGACAGGGAGAGGGAGAGTGAAGAAAGTCAAATGACGCTCTCTATACCGGCTGGTAATAATTAAATGCTCTTGAGCAGCAAATGCTATTCTAAATACATTCAGATGCTCTTCTGTTCCCTGACATCTGATGAACCCCTTTTCAAGTGCAGGATCTGAGCTCCTGAAGCGATTTTCTAATTAGTCCCCTCTGCTCTCTGGAACAAGATCAGAATATCCCTGGCAGAGATAAAGCATTCCAGTGCAGTCCTGAAAGGCTACATTTTTCCTCAAAGAAGCCTTCAGCTTTTGCAAGACTTTGCTGGAGAGAAAAATTAGAGAATGCCTTTGATGTCCAGCAGTGCTTTAACTCTTGCAAAGAGACTTCTCCCAAGCATCGCCTTTTCAGAAATGTATCAGTCACAACATGCTGGCTTTAAAAAAAATATTGTATCAATGACTTCAAAACCATTTTTTCCCTAACTAAAATACTCAGCAATTACAAGAACAAGCTGCTAATATTCATCCACAGCTTAGAAGACAATTGCTGCACATGTTCTACAGTGAACTCAAAAGATTCTGATAAATTTCATACAAACTCAAAGAAAAAACTACAAACATTTCTTCATATCTTTGTGCTTGATTCCTTCCAGCCATATATGCATCACAGACTACAAGACCTGGTTTAGTTGAAATGTTAAAACAAACAGAAACTTCAGATTGCTTCTTTGTTGTATAAACATCATAGTTTACTAAGGAAAATTCTGGCCCCACATCTAGCAAATCTTTCCATAGTTGAAGACAAGACAGAGAATAAATTACTGTACGAGTTTCAGCCACCTTATATGAAGGGGAGGGGGGGAGAGCAAGGATCAAAAGGGGAAAAGTAGGCATTTTAAGGTGGGAAATTGACATTTCCAACATCGTCATTGTTGTCTCCCAAAGACCCACTATTTCCCATACTCTCTAAAAAGCAAGGGCAGTTTTTTTCTTTAGTAATTAAAGTTAACATTTGCAGTCAGGTCTCTTTTATAATGAAGAAATCCCTTGATTTCTGACATATTATTAATTAGAGTTGTAATTTCCAATTTCAAAATTCATTTTAAGTTTTACTCACCACAGTCATCGAGGAGTATATTCTCAGGCTTCAAGTCTCTACAAATCCAACAGAATAGAAATGTGAATTGTACCATGGTAATAAAAATCCCTCACAGGACTCAAGAACCTTTTTCCCCCCAACTCTTTAATCCATTTATATTAACAACAATAACTTATATTTCACAGAAGCAATTTTAGGAAGAAAGACTCTAGAATTTACGTTCAAAATGGAAGAGGAATATGCACGCATTTGTTTACCAAGAAAACTATGTGCTTTTTTTCCAAAATATTGATAAATTGATGTTCTGAAATATGTGTATTCATGCTAAAGTTTCATTAATTAATGAGACTGACTGTATACAGAAGTCAGCAAGATGCTTTGCTTCTAATACTCTTCAGTCTAAACAGACCCCATAATGTTAATCATTTGACGTTAGGTATGAAACTACAATACAGGAGAAATCAGGAGATATCAGAGCAAAAATCCAAAACCCTCACACCAGTATTAAAAAAGAAAATGAGAATTCAGTTCAAACTTTATGTATTTGTCATAAACTGAGCACATCATATGTCCTCAGGTTAAGTCAAGCAAATGTGTTAAGAGAGTTCCATCTCCAAGAAGGCTGATTAAAGCCTAACCTAAAACTTACTACTTACTAGCAACATCTGCTGCTTAAAATAAGCTAATTCTGTTCTGACATGATTTTGGTCAGTCAATAGTCAACAGTAAAACTTGTTTCCAGCCAAAATTCCATCTCTTTAGTGCTATTAGTTTCTAGGCCTTGCAGTTTGCAACCTTCCTACAGAGACAATTTCTGGATAAAAATCCTTCAAAGGATTTCACTTTAAAGATGCTTACTCTGAGAATAGGCAAGAGGCAGGCAAAGAGCTACGCGTGTTCATTCACTGCAGCTTCAGCGGGTCTTTGAGCCTGATCTTTGACCGTCTGGGCACATTCAGTGGTGCTATAGGCACCTACCCGAGTTCGTGAGGAAAATCTAGTTATTCGAGCAGCTTATCTGAAGAAAACCACTACCATCCTTCAGGAGTCAGGTAACTCCTGCAAGAAAACTCCAGCAATTGAGTCCCTTTTGGAAAGCAGGCACTTGTTCCCCACTCTGTCTTATGCAAATCCTGATTTTGCTCTGTTATGTGACTTTTTCTGTAGCAGATGGATGAACAGTTCCACCTCTGCCTGGTGCTGCCTGTTTACTTATTTGTCTAATGTCAGCAACATATAGCAAGTTACAGATAGCTGCACAGGCTCCCATTGAACATGCAAACTGGCTCAACCCCTATGGCAGGGCAGTGCCGGGCCCTCCTTCCAGCTCTGCACCTGTTCCTTTAACCCAGTGAGACCCCCACCAACACCACGGCACAACGGACTCCAGGAGCCTACAGGCAGCACCAACGCCACTGCTGGAAATTCAGCAATAACTGGTACGAAGGCACATGAAATAAAAATTGCTGTTAACGGAAAGTTAAGCCTAGTATTTTCACTTCAGGAGGCATTTTGCTACTGATAGCGCCACGCCCCAAATATGACTGACTTACATTAAAATTGCCACTCTAGAAATGAACAAACTGACAAGATGAACTGATTTTACTGCTATCTGCTGACACCTGTCTGCACCGAGGACTTCTATTTTCACTAGTTCGGAATTTCCCTTCTTCCACTGCCTATCCCGTACATTTTACTGTGACTATATAGATGGATAGACACAAAAAGTCTCAAGAAAATATTTTATAACACTATGTTACTGAATTAAAGTCTGCTTTAACAGTTGAAACTATTTATCTAAAAAGAGGGTTTAAAGCTCTTCCTTCAAACCTGAAAAACAAATGCTGTAACAGATCTTGAGGTATGTCAAGAAGAAAGAAAACTAGCTTCAGTTCAGAAATTCAGTGGCCCTACCAGTGTTAAATGCTTTCAAAATGGCAACAAAACAAGAAAAACATTCCTTCTCTATTTTCTTGCCCTGGAGAGTGTGAACATACTAGTTATCATAATTTGCAAAAATAAATCACTGAATTAAGGAAAACATGCTTCATTATGTTCTCCCACTCCAACAAAAAAACTGGAGGTCTTAACTTTATCATTTTTTTAGAATATAGCAAGAATCTAGACCTTCATGAAAAGGACATCTAAACCATTTTCTTTTGCTTTTACTGTGGAGTTGAAGTATAAACTTGTTTTAGTAGAAAACAATACATTCAATGATGAACAGACATGGAAAATTTTAAGGTACGAGAGACTGCAGATGACACTCACCTGTAAACAATTCTCTCCTTCTGCAAATCCTCCAGACCACAGCACAGCTCTGCAGCATAGAAAATAGCCCTTTCTTCATCAAAGCCAGGATTTCCCATGTTATAGATGTGAAACTTCAAATCCCCTCCATTCATTATGGTTAGTACTAAACACAGGGCATCTTTCGTCTCATACGTATAGGATAAACTAACCTAAAAATGGGGCGGGGCAAGAAGACGATATTACTCATTCACATACGCCAATTCACAGCTCTTTTTTCCAATACGAGCAACATATGAAGCATTTTTTTAAAAGAACAAGGAACAAACCAGCTAAGCAGAGAACTGCTGCTGTCAAGTACTTGAAGACATAAAGGAATTCAAACTAATTTACACATATACACAAACCCTACATCACCATACAGACGTTTAGTGCCACATCTGGGTAGATATCATAAAGCTCCATCCAGACAACACATTTATTGATGATACACCTCATCTGCACAGTACCCATACTACTCTTTGTAAAGGCAACGTAAGCATATACTTTATTTTACTAATACCTTGGGAACTGTGTATTGTCAAACGATCTTTCCTGAACTTCTACAAAGCTGAAAGTTGCCTTACCTTAAATAAACTAAGAAAGTTATTTAAGAACAAATGTGTAGTTTCCATTCCTCCCTCTGCCCCCCAAATAACTGCTTATTTCCCTGGCTTAGACCAGTGAAGTCTTACTTCTCACTGTATTTGCAATGTAATGCTGATGGCGAAGGAAGAACACCTGGTTTTTTTTCCTTCAGTTTTAAAGTAAAGTACACTTGTGAATTCCAAAATGCATAATTTTACAACAGTGTAATATATTGCAAAATTTAACATATGTTGTGTAAGTTATGAGATCAGTTTCAACAGAAAAAGCTATGCTATACTGATAAACATCTGCTAGGATCTTCAAAATTACCCACAGAAACTAACTAACTTGTAGCAAAAGCAATGAGATTTAAACATACACTTAACTTGCATAAGGTAAGTAAGCTAGATAAAAACCAGTAGGATTTTTTGGGCTCAATAACTATATTTTTAAAAGCAGTACAAGTACATAAAGGCCATAATTCACTAATAAGTCCAAACTCTTCCTTCAGAAGCATAAATCCAATGCTAAATAATCAAATTAAATAACTACACAAATCAGTTACTCAGGGCAGGCGTTCCTATTTGGTGTTTTTAAACTGAAATGTCCAGCTACTAAGGGTTTCCAACACATTATTACTGCAGGTCCTAGATCTAGATCTTCTCTGTTGCATCAAAAAAGCAAGGCATGGTAAAAGGAAAAAAATCTATGTTCTAAAGTGATTTCAAATTCAACACTAATCGATTACTGATTTATAGTATTTCCATATGTTGAAAAAAATATTACTCAAAAAATAGAAGTTTCACTCCTATCTCACATGTCTGTACAACTAATAATTTCTGGATCAGTTCAAGCAATTTCCGGATTCAGTGTCAATCACTTCAAGCCCATGAGCCTTGTGAGAAAACATTACAATATTTATACAAAAACATCATTTATAATAATTTAAAATACAATCAAGTATCTGGACAGCAGGTTCTTAATTTTTCTTTTATCTGGCAGTATTCTACAGGAGCTTTTTTAATACATAAAGCTTATCAGAAAATACGTACGTATTTTATACACACACATACACATATATTTATAAATCATAGAATCATAGAATTGTCAGGGTTGGAGGGGACCTTAAAGATCACCTAGTTCCAACCCCCCTGCCATGGGCAGGGACATCCCCCACTAGATCAGGCTGCCCAGAGCTCCATCCAGCCTGGCCTTAACAACTTCCAGGGATGGGGCTTCCACCCCCTCTCTGGGCAACCTGTGCCAGTGTCTCACCACCCTCACAGGGAAGAACTTCTTCCTAACGTCCAATCTGAACCGATCCGTCTCCAGCTTCAATCCATTCCCTCTAGTCCTATCACTACCCAATAACCTAACAAGCCCCTCCCCAGCTTTCTTGTAGCCCCCTTGAGATACTGGAAGGCCACAGTAAGGTCTCCTCGGAGCCTTCTTTTCTGCAGACCGAACAGCCCCAACTCTCTCAGTCTGTCTTCATAGGAGAGGTGCTCCAGCCCTCTGATCATCCTCGTGGCCCTTCTCTGGACACGCTCCAGCACGTCCAGATCTCTCTTGTGCTGTGGGCTCCAGAACTGGACGCAGGACTCCAGGGCGGGTCTCACAAGAGTGGAGTAGAGGGGGAGAATCACCTCCCTCGACCTGCTGGCCACGCACCTCTTGATGCAGCCCAGGATACAATTGGCTTTCTGGGCTGCAAGCGCACACTGAGAGCTCATGTTGAGCTTCTCGTCCACCAGTACTCCCAAGGCCTTTCCCTCAGGGCTGCTCTCAAGCCCATCACTGCCCAGCCCATACTGGTGCTTGGGATTGCCCCAACCCAGATGGAGGACCTGGCACTTGGTCTTGTTAAGTACCACAGATACTTAAACATCCTCTCTGAACAGCAGTATAAAATTTATCAGTAAATGGATTTAAAACCAAAGCAAAATGCATTTGAAATTAACATTTAAATGACAAAAATTCAGTGGAAAAATAAACATTACCTGGGGTAAAGTTTACTTGGTATATCTTTGATCATTCTAAGTTATTTCACTGCTTAGTAATCAGAACTACTAACAGACCATAATTTACATAATAGCATCAAGTTAAATTTTTAAGACTTAGATTTTCATTCTGCAGAATTTCTATTAAAAGTTATGTTAATTGTTTCACATCCAAGATACCTTTTTATGCCTTAGTACACAGCAAGGTAATATAGCTAACCTGAATCAATATACTAGTCAAATTTCATGTTTATCTTGAAATATAAGGGAAAAAGTATAAGCAGAATAATAAATTCTATGGAAATACCCAAGGATACAAAACCTACTCTATAAAAAGTCACAGAAAAGCAGAATATGCAACTTCCAATGGCAATTAAATGGCAGACTCTTACAAACTCACCCCTTTGTAAGTGCATTTACGAATGACCTTCAAAAATGAAATTAGTAAGCAGCACTAATTGTAAGAAAATAAGTGTACGGGCAGGCAGAAGCGGGTAAGAGAAGAGAACAGAGAGCAATACACTGGAAGAAGAAACAGAGAACAGAGCTGGAAAAAATAGGATGAAATAAAGTATAGGGAATATCCTCTTTATAGGCAAACATAGTCAGTCACAGGCTGAAACAGAATTTAAATGATTATGCAAGTCTGAGTACTACAGAGCAACCTGTTCACCTTTAAACAGAGGACAAAGATTCAGTGGCATCAGGTTGCTGAAACACAACCTAACATTTTGGTTGGGAGAAATAAAGCAGGCAGACTAAAACCAATATCGCACAGAATTACTCACAATTACGCACAAAACATACTTATTATATCAACCATTTCTCTCAGCAGCCATGCATTCTCTAAATAAATTAAAAACTGTCTTGTGCCCACAAGCTCCTAGAAGAGAGACTGAAACGAAGCAAACAAAGCAAGACAAACTTCTGACAATAAGATCACAAGTAGATACTTACTACAAACCTACTATTCACTTTTTCTAGAATTCTTTTTTCATTTAGAGCCATTGATTCTCCTTTCCTCTTCTTTATTCTCTTTTTTTCTAGCTTTTTACAAGCATACATTTTTCCTGTTGCCCGTACTTGACAGGCACACACCTGAAAAAAAAGGAAGGTATGTCAGAGATGCTAGAGTTTTTTTAAGGAAGATAAAATTTCATTTTCTTTTTTCAAACTCTTGAATGCTCTTACAAAATGAAGGTCCATAAACATCAATACAGAACTTTCACTCACAAAACAACTTTGAAGGGGCACAAAAGCTCAACAGAAGTAGAAAAGGTGGTTATACAGAAACAAAACAATTTTTGTCGGGGTTGAATAAAGAGTTCAGTAAAACTGTGGATCTTGTGTTGGTGAAACACCTAACGGTGGTAACAGTACACAGCTCGGCAAGCAGAACAAAGGATAAATATCCACACCATAATCAAGCAGGAGAACAATAATGATAATTTAGCACCCTCCTTCCCCTTCAATATAGGGCTTTGGCTAAAATACGTAAGGGGAAAAAAAAGTCCAATGAATTATAAACAGAATTAATAAATCTATATATTTTTCTATTAGGTTCATTAATATTGTACATAATTATTTATTAGAAACTACAATCTTATTGCCAAATGTAAACAGAAGCAACTGTTGTCAGTCAGTAGAAGTTTTCTCCAACTTTATGCATGCTCTGCAATACTGAAACAAACGTATTAGAAGCAAACAGCTGCTTCTCTATATTAACCTTTTCTTCTTGCCCCACAGAAGGATACTCGGTACTCACCTCTCCAAATCCACCTTTGCCAAGTACTCGGTAATGTCTAAACGTGTGTTTGGTTACTGGTTGCCTGATTAACAGAAAGAAACAATTATGGCCACAGGAATTACAAGAGTTAGCGCTCCCCACCCCGAGGTCCATCTTCATGTTCTCCTTCCTGTTCTGCAACATTTTACTCAACACCAGTTGCCCTGACCCAAGGAAGACAGCATTATGACAAGCTGAACTGCAAATCGAAGGGGTGCTCTGATCAGAAACATTGGCTCCCTCATGTGGTCATCGGGCATTCGCAACAGCAGGAAGAAAAATGGATCAATGAGGCCCTGTGCTCTTGGTTAGAGCCTTAGCTGTTCTCATCGGCGGTCAAGTTGTCACCTCCAGCTGTCTCCCCGAGTTGCAGCACGCTGACATGTAGGCTGCGATTCAATGAGATCATGCTTACAACGCAGCATTTAACAGGTAAACAATGTGTGCTTTTGCTTTGCTGTTCTGCTTTCTCGTAAAGAAAGAGTCATAGTACGCAACAGCAGCTCAAGAGCCAAATTGTTAAGGTATTGCTGTAGTGGAAGAGCAACACGTAACTGGAGGCAGTCAAGGTGTCAGCCCTTCTATGCTAAAACAGTCCTAAACACGTATCAGCGCAGGGCTGTTTCGTGGTGGTGGGTTGGGGTTTTTTGTTTCATTTCAGAAGAGCACTCATTGTTAAGGCAGCTTTGTTCTCAGTGCAGCAAACGGAGGGTCCATTTGTTGTATTGAGAATTTGGTTTAATTGTTTGAGTAACTTCCCTAGTTCTCTTTTTGACTTTTTCAATCAAATGAAGACACGAGATAATTGGAATTTACCGTAAAATCAATGCTCAAGTACCTTAATATTTCGATATGTGATCATGATACCCAGCAGTGCCGAATTAGAATCTATTTTTACCAATTTCAGCCTTCTGAAACAGACACTCATTTAGTATTGTTTTAAAAGCCCAAACTAGATTCTGATATATACAAATCTTGCTTTGTTGTAATTACTAGGTTTGCGGCCATACCACTCTCAAAAAGAAATTACCCAATCACCCTGTAGCTTATAAAACTAGATTAATCTCCTTATTTACTATGAATTAGAGCGAGTTTGAAACTAAAGGATGATAGCATTCCCCCCCAAAAAAATGGTATCCAACTGCACACTTGACAGCCAAACACACACAATAATAAATTTGCATCTACCGAATACAAATTCACCACTTAAGACTACTGGACAGATAATTCTGTTGGAGCACTGACTCTCTCGCTTTCGCATCAACATCATCCTTTACATCTTGTTTTTCAGGTCATACTTTCTTAGACAGGTAGTGTCATGTCATTAGGGCTCTACAGCATCTCCAGCATAACAAGCAGAACTGGCCACAGAGCAAAGCAAAATTATAAAGCAAATATTATAAATAAACTTACTTTTCCAGCCATTTCCACTGTAAAAAACGGGAAAAATACACACTTTCTTGGTAAGCTTCAAAAGGTCTTCTGCTTAGGTATTCATGGACAATCCTAGCAACAGGAATATAAAATCAACCCTATACTGAAAAACTGATGGAGCAGGAGGTGCTATCAATCTATTAAAATAAACGTATCAGCCAAGTGTAGAGAGAAAAACATTGTCACTGTGCTCTACAATGGTTTTAACCTAGATGTCTCACAAAGTGAGTGCCCGTCACAGAAAACTGTTCCTGTCAAAACACTAGTGAATGCCAAACTACTGTTACTTCGAGTAACTACAAAGTTTGACCTCTGCATTCTCATTAAGTGTCTTCAAGCCCACCTAAACATCTGCCTCTCAGTAGCTATGCAATGCGTGTGTGACCCCACAAACATGACCTCTGAAAGATATTCACAGGAGACTATCTACAAGCTTTCATAAGTTCTCTGGAGACGGCTGCTGCGTGAAAGGTCTGTGGCTGTGAGAGGCACGTACCCCAGCTAAGCACTTGCTTGTTTCGGCTACATAAAATTTTATTCTAGGATTTGAAATGGAAGTACTAAATGCCATATCCAAACATGAACACCAGGTACCTCATCATTCCCCTTGAACTGAACAGACTGAGGCAGAGGGGAGGGGGAACAAGTCACTCAAACTGCATTCAGGTATTTATTGGACAGAGGAAAGGGAATGACCTACATGACAGACCCTTCATTTGAGACATGTTTTATTAGGTGTCCTCACACGTCCCTTCCAATCTTATAATCGTAGGTTGTTATAAAGTATGCTTATTTTTGTTGCTAGGGAGATGACCCAAGCAGTGACAAAATGCATTGCAATCCTTCAGACGTGCTCAGGCAGGCCTTGAAGAACCAGTAATATTAGAAACATGAAGGCTTCAGAAAGACACGCAATACTGGTAAACATGTACCGTCCCTCCAAGACAAGCCTTCCCTGCTGCCGCCATGTGAAATATCACTTCGTGACTTCAGAACAAAACCAAGTTGTATTTGTTTGTGTTAGCTATCACAATCGATCCTCTACTTCACCATCTTAATGGAACACAACTGTTGGCCTCAGTTAAACCTTTTTTCAAGAACTATAAATTGTCTAACGTTGTTCAGAAACCTTTCAAGCTCCAGTTTATACTCATGTATTTCTCTGAGTTATCTTCATCATGAAACAGAAGTCACTCAAAGTCAAGAATATAATAAAGAGAAATACTATCCTAAATCACAGAATACTTGATAACAGGTAATAGTGTGATTTTATGCAAAAATAGCACTAAAGAAAAAGCTCTGCAAAAGTCAA
Organism: Trogon surrucura; assembly: GCA_020746105.1. Lineage (NCBI taxonomy): Eukaryota > Metazoa > Chordata > Aves > Trogoniformes > Trogonidae > Trogon > Trogon surrucura. The sequence goes on from CM036620.1 coordinate 71,878,351, forward strand.
ACTTCTAAATTATATCTGAAGGAAACTTAGTCTTTTGATAAATCAGTTTCAAATTTCTTACCTACAATAATTTCAGAGACCAGCTACTCCTGGGCGTAATAACTACGCCTTTGATTTCTCTCAGAAACAAAATTTCTCTTGTGATACTCAAACTGAGCACTATGCATTTTTAACTTACCTAGTACAGTCCATAAAGAGATCCTTAGAAGGGTTCTTTTCCAGTTTTGCTTTACATTCATTTACTGTTTCCTGAGGTATTTCTGGCAAGTGTGCTGCAGACTTTACATAATTTAAAAAAAAAAGACAACAATGAAAGCAATTTCATAAATCAATGGAATGCTTAAAAATTCTGTATTCAAAGTGAAATGAAATCTTCCAGTACAGGAAAAGGAAAGGAATGGTTTGGCTAAAGAGAAAACCAAGAAATTCATAGAGAACAAATTAAAAATTTGCCTGAATATTATAGAAAAATGCACTGAAAGCTGTTACAGTTATTTACTATTTCAGTATCTGAGGTAACAAACTTCACAATAAGTCAGATTTCTTTTTCTTTCCATATGTCTACCACCACAAAGCAAGTTATCTGTTTGGCTTGGCAGGATGGAAGGAGGGGGAAAGAAACACACGCAGAAGTTGGGAAACTATTTCCAAGCAGCCCAAAGAACAGACACTTAAAAATCAATCAGTGAGATCTAACATATGCAAAATTTCACCTATTAATTATCTCCATGCAACATACCAAGAAACAGAAGAAAACTAGAATGAAAGAAAGCAGAACGACATTTCACTTTGTGAAAACCTGCAGGAATTCTTAACATTCACAGCAAAGCGACCAAGGCCACTCAGGAGTCAGAGAAGAAGTCCAAGAATTTCAAGGATTCGTCATTCTCACGTCCTCAGACTACAAAACTCTGGGTTATTTTGTTAATAAGTTTTCTTTAGATGCTAACTGAGTTTGTTTAAAAATATGTCTTTAGTTAAGACCAGTATTTTAATTAGAAAACGTAGGAGAATAAAGCAAAATAGCAGTCATCTTCAAAGCAGAAATCACTCAAGGTTTCTGTTCGAGTTGGTAAGAATTTCACGATTTTCAAAGGCAGTATGCCTTTCAGAAAGACAAAAATGGGATAACAAAGTTTGAAATTCAATTTACTAAAAACAATGCCACCGCTTAGATCTCTATTTATCTGACATTTACAAAACACTTGAGACAACATTTTGCAATATAACATATTTACCCCATTAGTGAAGTACGTCTCTAAAACTTTCAGGCCACAGTCTATGCGCTTTTCATCTGAAGATACCTCGTATTCTGCCTACGGGAATAAAATTGAAAATTAAATTATGTTCTGAGCTACTTGGCACTGCAGGCTTTTACGTGATGCTAGGTAAATTTCAACATGAATAACATAATGCACCCAATATAAACAGAACTGAAGGCTCTCATTGTTCCAAATCTATTTAAAGATTTTTAGGCTACATAGTGAAACATGTATGAAGAACAGTCTTAAGAAAGAAAGCACATGCAATTTAACTTTTGGAAAGCATACAAAAACTAGCAGTATAAATGCAATTACAGAAACTGCACGCTAGAAGTGAAATTAGATCAATTACGATGAAATAGTATATCTTTAGTGTTGTAGGACGGAATGATCTAGATGGGAAATAATTAGAGTACACTAATCAGCTTTTTCTTCACTGTATTCATTTTTTTTTCCTTACACTACTACTTTCTACAAGGGCATGTTAACTGGAAACAAGCAAGATCTAAACCAAACCCTGTTTCATTCTTTGAGAAAATAAAACTGAGTAGATCCAAAATTCCATGATTTATTTGACTTAGTAATGTATGGTACTGTGATGTAGAAAAAGACTGCTGTGCAATACAGTGCACTTTGCAGATAAACAACTCGCAACTTAACAGAACTCCAGAGGCAGCTTCTTATGAAAAACAACCAAACCAACAAACCATCAAAGAGACCCTGGTATTGAAAATCTCCAAGAACTAGTTACTATTAATAATTTTATGGCATGATCTAGAAGCAGACATCAAAGTTACAACATTTAAAAGATAACACAGAATCTGGGGAAAGATCAATTTGCAAAAGGCAATCTCGAACAGCAACTTGTATTAACTTTGTAAGCTGGGCCAACTCAAAGCTTATTTCATACCTCAGAGTGTAAATGCCTGCACCTGGGAACAAAGACTCCACGGCAGACCTCCACAACGGAGGGACTGCATCGTACAAAACAACAGTTTGGTATATTGGGATAACAGGCATTAAGAATCTCATAGGAAGTTTCAAGTGATTGATCTAATCAGAAGTTACACACCTTTATAAAGAAAACCAGAACACTGAAAAATGACAGTTCAAGAACCAAACACACACACAATACTGAAAATAACAGAATCCCTGAATTCCTGTTCTACCATCAATTGTAACCAACCCACGCTGACTCACTGCTAAGTCATCAACATCTCTTTCTGCTGAGACATTATGGTATTAACCACTTCAGCACAGCACTCAAATCCATAAACAGTTGCAAGCCATTGGTTTTGGTACTTTAATTCCATGACAATCATTTTAATGGTAAGGAAATCCTCTGTAACTACCAAACAACTTGAGCAGGTCAGAAAAATCAATCTCAGCAGTGCACTTAACATCTTTAATATTTTCAGTTACGCCAAAGTAGTCCCTAATTTAATACAAACAGGCACACTGCTTAAAGTAGATACTGTAATTCAAAAGGAAGTTTAAGACAGCCTTGTCAACTAACTTGTTACTCCAGAACTTAGAATGGTTTGCAGCTCAGACTTCCCTCTTTTCTCATACTTGAGTAACCTTGTCCCCAGCTGGTGAAATGAGTCACTAGATGACTGGATAACTGTAATTCTTCACTTTAATTTCTATCACTTTTATTCAGTCATTTCACAACTCCTCTTTCTGTGAAGCCAAGCTGACTACAGACTTCAAGGTTATGCCTTCTCAAGAGTTAAAGCTTACCAGTCTTAGTATTCAGTACAGGCAGACATAGCATTGTACTACCTTAATGTTGCCATTTTGGCCTCCTAAAATAATCACAATCATAACCATGCTGAAATTGCATTGCTTTATATAAGAAAGTCAGAAAACTTATAGTTTTCATGCAAGGCTATTAAGACTACGGCATTTATACCAGAAAGCTGATTTTCCGAAAGATTTAAGTCTAAAATTTATTTTTAAAATTGTAAAATAAAAAACTGGCAAAATCCAATTTAAAAACCCCACAACTTTAGCTCTTCCCTTCACATTACTGCCTTACAAACAAATCAAACAAAAAAAACCTCAATCCCACCCCCAAAAAATGCTTCAACAAGCTTGCTGAAGTCCAGTGCAGAGAAGGGAATCAGGCTAATTCAGGTGCGACCTGTAAGAGATAGTAGGTATTTTACCTCACTTCCTTGATCAAGAGAGCAGGCTAGCTTTCAGATTATAAAACACAAAATTGAGATTAGCTGGGCGCTTAAGAGACCTTCCAGTGATTCACAAGCATACTTCTTCATCATGATTTTTCAAATGTGAGTTAATAATAGATTGTGAAATCATCCCTTACATCCGATTATCTCAACTATGACAGTCCCTGCTAATTCACAGAAGGGTTGCGATCCACATAACAGTGTAGGTTGTGTATTTCAAAACAATTCACATTTTTCAGTTAGTGGAAAACGCAGTTACTTCCGAGAGACAGTATCACCTGAAAAATGACATCTGTAGGGCAAAGACATGCCTGCCTTACAGTCATGCCTTTTTCTCTCACTTGTGCTGCCAAAGATTCTGCTACTCCTTATCTAAGCTTTTAAGAATTAAAAATATGTACAAAAGTTGCAACCGTTAAGGGTAACATTGGTTAAAGGCTCTGGTTTACATTCACTTCAGGACATTTAGGTCCTTTGTTCTGGCTTTCCATTCAACCCATTCCATGTCTCCACCTGTCAGACTGGTCTCTGGAATTTGGTGCTAGAACATTTCCTACGAATCACAAAAGTCTGGTGAGATGCACATGGGGAACAAGCCTAATTGCAAAGATTCATTGACAAACAAAAGCAATTCTACCATTTGACACTGAAGCTCCTCTTTAGCTGATGAAGCGCTCAGTTTATACTCCTGGAGTGGTAAGGAAGATATGGTGAGGTGGGGAGTGCAGTAAAAATCCCGGGCTTCCTTACACCCTGCACCTTTCAGAGCCATCTTGCATTCTGATACTGTATTTTGGGATGCATGTAAGCGGCAGCACTACCCTACTTCTATCTTCTTTGCTCATTTGTTCCCTGAATGTAAGAACAAAACTGGGTGGGATGAGAAAATGGTTGTTCTGGTAGCTACCTCAGTTTAAGACTACAGCTTCCTGTGCTTGGATTAACCATGCAGGACAAAGAATAAAAAGCTCTGAGCTGTTATTCTCTCCTCTTAAGGACTGCCGTGTGCCTGCCTACACTTTTCTCACCTTCCCCCTCTCCATGAGATTTTTGTCTGAGGATTACATAGAAATTGTGGCTGCGGGCAAACTTTCTTCCTTCCCTTACTTCTTAGTGTTAGATACCGAGATGCAAATATGTAAGATAAAACGATTCCTTTTCTAAAGGTCTCTAAAATCTGGTTTCCCTCCTTCCAGAGATAGTTCCCTAAATTTCCATCTCCATTGTATTTTTTTTAATTAGCACATTCTGTCTAGCCTAGGGCTTCCATGCAAGTTGCAACATTTTCAAGTCTATGTTTACAATGCTTTCAAGTTCGAGTATCATACATAATATTCACCGTACGCACATCCTTTTAGGCTCAAATGTCAAGCTACTTTTTTCATTCCCACCATGCCCATTTCTGTAGCTCTGACCATATCAAGATGGCAGAGATTTTATACTAAACATCTTCCTTTAAGTAACAGAGCCAGAGTTTTTTAACATTCATGAAAAGTTACAGCTTTACAGTTGGCAAAGAGTAAATTGTACTATATTTTCATGGATGCAGCATTAGTGAACAGATGTGTTTAGAGAAAACTAAGCCCCACACAGCTGCTTGCTCACTCCCCCCCCAGTAATAATCAGAAAATTAGAAGTCAGAAAACGTATGGTTTGAGATGAAGGCAGTTTAATAGATAAAGTAAAGCTGCAGGCACAAGCAAAGCAAAGTAAGAAATTAATTCATTCTTCCCATCAGCAGGCAGATGTTTAGCGATTTCCAGGAAAGCAAGGCTCCATCCTTGTGAGTAATGGCTATTTGGCAAGATAAATACCATAACTCCAACCTCCCCACTTCCTCCAGGTTTTTCTTGCTGATCATGGTATCCTACGGCATGGGATATCCCTTTGGTCAGCCGGGGTCAGCTGTCCCAGCTGTGTCCCCTCCCAACCTGTCGTGCAGCCCCAGCCTCCTCATGGGCAGGGCAGCGTGCGAAACCGAGGCGGCCTTGGCGCTGTGCAATCGCTGTTCAGCAATAACTAAAACATCCTTGTTATCAACACTGTTGTGACCGAAAATCCAAAACATAGCACAGCATGAGCTACAATGGAGAAAATTAACTCTATCCCAGCCAAAATGGTCACAAAATCCAAGTTTTTACAAACAAAACCATATAAGCTCTTGCCTATTAATATCCGCCTCCAATTTCTCACTGCTTACCACTGCATCCAGAAATTCAATGCATCTTTTCAAATCTGGTCTGGAATCACAGAACTGTCTGAAGAGAAGTCTTCCTATCGGCTGCTTGTCACAAAGCTGGCTATAGTCTCTTTCTGAGAAAGAAATAATAAGTAAATATCTTGATTTGTTTTCATCTTGGTCACAGCATGGTCCTTACTCCCATTCGAGAACACGTCAGAAAAATATCACGATAACATGAAGATTTTACCATTAATAGTTTTAGTAAAGACATCAAAAACATGCAGTGACCCCAAAGAACAGTGAAACACTCACTTCAAGCCAAATTTGTCTTTTAGAGGTTGTCATATTTATTAAAAACACCAGGAATGATATGGCTAAGTTTCATTTCGGTTGGGGGGCAGAAAGCAACAATACTGTGAAATAACTATCCCAAAGCTAGCATGATTCTTTGAATAGAAGGAATACAAGAGAGTAACAGAAAAGGTTAAAAAATTATCACAAGATATTAAGAAAAAAGTTAAATATTTTACTACATCATTCAAATTACAATTCTAATTCATGGTGTTGTAAGTTTATCCTTTAGGAGCCATTTCCTTTAGCAAACAAGGAGCTGTGATAAAAGCATAAATTTATCTTCTCTTAAATTTATCTTCTCATAAATTCTCCAACACATTAAAAGTTTAATAACTTTCCTTACTAATTAGTATTCAGAAGCAAGACAGAATCCTTTCAGTTAACACCACCAACTCTCACCCTTCCTTGTTAAAAAAAATCTTTTTTTTCTGACCATTTCTCAGGATACCTACCAATTGAGCATCTGATACCTTCACAGTGACTAACCGGTGGCAACTTCAGCATCTCTTTCCATTTTTTACTACGTCCACTCCGTTTGCCTAGAAGAAAAATACGAGTGATGTAAAACACAACACATAGTAATGAAACAAAATACACACAACAAAGTTCTTAAACACATTTTGTATAATCAAACTGTACATAAATATCCTCTTTCTTTTTTTAAGGGTAGCAATATAATAGTAATAAGAATGGACCCCATTAATACATGAGTGGGCACCATTTATTCTAAATAACACCATTTATTCTAAACTACAGGAAGACAGAAGATATCAGGAAGAACCCAGTTGTTACAGAATTCAAATCTTTTAAATGATTCAGATTTTATAGACCGGTATTAAACTGATTTTAAGAAAACACCACAATATTTTTCTACTGTTTCACAAAAAAAAAAAAAAAAATCTGTGCTCTCTTTTACTACGCTACATAGGAATTTTAGCACATTACTTTGACCTGAAGAAGCCACTTCCATTTACAGAAGATATGCATACTTATCAAAAAAAGCAGAGATAGATAAAGGAAGACACACATATTTTTAATTGCAAAACATTTCAGCGGAAGAGTAATTTTTGTGCTGCAAAATATTTTAAAAGCAGATTTTACTAAGTGATATGGCCAGCTGCATTTCCACATGACAGAATAGTAGCAAATTTGTGCAGAAACTTTCTAATTGTACCGCGAAGCAGTATGTACTGTTAACCACAATGGGAGTGAAAGGAAGGGAGTTACCCTATGTAACCTGAATAGAAACCGAGCAGAAAACAGCACTCAACACTTTCAGAATTAAATTGTTAGGGAGAAAGGAACTAACATCTTCAGAATAATAAAATATCATTGCAGTCAGAGCAGTTCCAGCTTAGTGTACCTTAGCTTATACCAAATACACATGATCTTTGCTAACAGGAATGTTGATGTCTCACTGTGGTGCTGCAACAAAACATTCTAATATGCCTGGAAAAGTAAACAAATAAGGAATAAAAAAAATGTTGACTTGCAAAGATTTTTTGAACTGATACCTACATTTAAAAAAAAACTGTTCTGCACTTTATTCCTAATGTTACTTTGTAAGCCATTCCCCTTCCAAAATATTTTTGGATACAAATATATCAAATCTACTTCCCCCTCGTACTTCATGCAGTACCTGAACTGATCATGAAGCTGTAATTATGAGCATGATCATAAGCAACCCCAACTATTTTAGCAAAATATTTTTAAAGTTAAAAAGAAGTCGAATATATGGTTGAAGAAAACTAAACCATGCAGACCAAAGAACATTTCAGACAGAACTGAACACAAACAAAATCAAGGAATACTAACATAGATAGCCTGTACAGATATATTGAACAGAAAAGGACTGGGTACAGATTATTATGTTATTATGGTAAACAATGGACAGAAGTGTCAATTTTTAACTACGCAGCTGAAAAATACAGTAAGGTGCAAGGACCAAGTAAGTTCAATTTCTGATATTAGAAACTGCTCAGACTCATTTGTGCGTGACACAGTACAATCAGTATTGACCAAGAATGACAAACCCACCCAAATTCATACCACAATGCTGTTTGTGAAAAGTAAAACTGAACTGCAATATATATTGAGAATATCATCTTCTGAAGCACGAAGGAAAAAAAGAAAAACCCAAACAACAAACAAACAAAAACCCCAAACCAAAAAAAACCAAATCACTGGTGCATTACAATTAAGTTCAACACAAGCAAGTCTGCTGTATTTTGCCCAAAATATTTCACCAGTTACTTACTATGTGATTATTATCAATTTCATTTTACAAAAAGAAACCACATGCTAGAATGCAATTGAATTCACCATCCTATAGAATTCAATAAAGACTGCACACAGTTTATTAATGATACTGGAAGATCGAGTGCTCAGGACTATCACCTAAAGCAATATGCTCTCCACTTTCCCTGAACTGACCGTTCTTACATTAACAGCAAATGCACAGGAAAAGTCTGCGTGCCCCAATAACATAAAGAGAATGCTTGACCTACATCACTTACAGGTAAATTGGCCATTTCTCGTAAAAGTTATGGGAGGAGGCCAATTTGTTTGTCATATTACTCTCCTCACTTGCAAAATCTTTTTCCATTTCTGAGGCAGTTTAAAAGAAGCATCAAATCAAATTATAATAGTTGTGGTTTGTAAGTGTCTTAATATTGATTTCAGATCTCCTTCTAAAACACTTCAGATAAAATTCTTCCAGAAAGACCAACAGCTTACTTTTCAACACAGCGGCAACAAAGCCATTAGGTTAATCTGCCTTATGGCTGATCTGTGTGGCTCAGATGAATTACCACTTTCGCCTCTTTCAGATATAATTGCTAGTTAGAACAATGTCCAACTTCAAGCAACTCATCTTTTACAAAGAGAAGGGTGGGTGCAGCAATATAACATCACAGTGAGGAAACACTGCAATTACCTTTTCAGGTACATGAGAACCATCTTCCCCTACACAAATTACTTCTTAGAGTTAGAATTTCAACATTTACCACTTTACAAGATTTCACTTCTTAAAAGGATACATACTAAATTCAGTTAGGTTGTTGTATTAGAATACGATATGGTAATGATGTTTCAACATTTCCATTTTTTAATTTTTCCTTTAAACTTCAGAAAAACATTTGGAAAACTTCTTTAAGGCAAGGTGATTGGTTTATTCACCAGTAAAAACACAATTAGTTGAAAAAAAAAAAGAACAAAAACAACTGCTGTGGCAAAACAAAGCAATCTGGTGCAGAAACAGATTTAGACAAATGAGATTACTTTTCAAGTCATCAGATGGACTTGCCACAGTCACAGTGATCTTCCTTTTAGACAGGATTTGTAGCACGACTCATTTCACTGAGCACAGTGTTCACTGAACATTATTAGTCAGTCTTCTCTGAGACAGAAAGCTGTCCTATAGAATGAAAGTAGTGAGAATCTTTTGGCTAATAAATGTACAGAGCCTATATGTGGCAAGATTCTGTGGCTACTACAGTGTCACTGAGATTCTGCCATTCAGTTATTCAGGGCTCTCCGTGCTTCAGCTTTCCTGCCGGTAAAGGTCAAGCAACGTTCTCTGTGGCTGAGCAGCACACAGCCATGTAGCACTAGGGGTGTGCGATTGCTACAACATCATTCTTGCAAAACTAATTCCACAAACCAGATTGTCAGATACCAGCTGAGAAATTCATACCAGACCACACCCAGATAAGCTCTGAAAGCACAAAACTGCAACAAGACAATGACCTACTTTAACTGTAAAAATCCATCAATGAAAAGTGCAGAAGAATTTATGCCGAACCTCTAAATCATCTGTGCTGAGATGCATAAGAATAACCCAGGTGCACAGCCTGTCTTACAACACCTCTTCCTCGCAGCAGGGACATTTGCGCCACTCACAGTAAAGATGAAAACCTTTCACTCAAAGATCAAACCATTGCTGTTTAACTATGGCCTTATGCAACAGAGACACTTGTAAACACTGCCCACTAAGTAACAGATTTTGATGGTGTGCCCTTGCTGTACAAGATCCAGCTTCCAGAAGCTAACATTGAAGAATTAGTAATACCTCCGATCAGAATGGTAACACTGAAGTAGCAGTAACTTCAGGCTAGGAGACAAGTTCACGCACACCATCATCAAGGAAGTCCGTCATCCTTCCAGTTCCAGAGACAGCTCATACAACACCACTTTGTGGGGTCTCTGCAACTTTCTCATTGCACAGGTCAGATATATTTTTTTGATATCTCAGTTCCTTGAAAAACAAGCCCAATCACAGCATAGCAACTAGGTTTAACAGAGTGGCATCTCTTTTGTATGGAGAAAGGGTGTTGGGTTTTTTTCCCCAGAAATACAATCCATGTAACCCATATAATCTGGCTGGCTCTCAGCAAGTTTAGCAGAATTGCCTAGCAGAAAATTCAGGTTTCATCTCCAGGTTTTTCAGCATTATAAAGACCAAGGCACTTCTGAACATAAACAGAAGCAAAATTGCAAGCAGCTCAATAAATAAATACTTAAAAGATATCTATAGATTACAGATTGTTACGACGTTTTTAAGATAGCATTCCTTACACTTCTTGACTCAGGTACCCAGAGTTGGGACTTTAGCAAGGTAATACTGGAGTCCTCTCACTCATTTGACTGTTAGAGCAGTAACACCATAACTAGTTAAAAATCCCAGGTATCTACGTGAACATTTGTGCAGCTTGTTTATATGCACAATCATTTATTGTTCCTACAGCTATAACCACTTGAACAACTGGTTCTTCACATCAGATCTCTCTATAATTCCAGTATTCATGTACATCTTTAAGGATGGCAGTGCATACATGGCTGAACAGCTTCTGTACTTCAGAAATTAAGTACGAAAAAGTCTTGTATCAACTGAAGTAAATGTAACTACTCTGAACCAGAATTTAACTGAATCCTGCAAACAATGTAGCACCTGTTACAATGAAACACATTTCATTTTGATATATCTGTAACAACTTGACCAACCGGGTTTACTAGAGGAAAAGAAATGGACAAACCTAACAGTAAGAAAACTCCAATTTTACAGGTAACTCCTTGACAAAGAAAGGGTTTTTTTTATCATGATGGTGCATCAAGACTACAACAGATAAAAAAGAAGTAAAACTCCTTTAAGCAGATTGTGAAACCTCTAGCTGTAACTGCCACGTTTGAAACAACCAAAGCAGCAGTGTGTATCAATAACTAGACCTCTCGTGTTTATTTAGAAAATGTAATTATTTAGATTCCACCAGGCCCACATGCATTCTTCTTACAGTTCATTAAATAAAGGACAAAAAGGCAGACATTGTGCATAATTCTGTACAAACACAGGAAGACATGTTTCCTGCCACAATGAGTTTACAGCAATTTTAAGCACAATGCAATAAGGGAGTGCAATAGAACATAGGATGCAAATAAGGGAAGAACAGACAAAAATAACAGCAACTGCAAAACCTCACAGCACTCTCACATTAAAGTTTTTATTTGCTGCTGGTGAATGAACTTTCTGGGTATAAGTGTGCCCTGGTTTCCCACTGGCGCATACTCCTTAAAGATTTTAGTTCAGTTCAATAGTCAAACTGCAGTCATCTGAGCAATTTCCTCAGAATTTTCTTCCTAGTTACAAATACATACATTCTAGGATATCTGCCTGAATTCTAGGATATTCTAAGATATCATCACCAATACCATACTGAATTATTACCTTATACTGCAAGCAAAAGTAGGATTCACTTGCAGAATTATTCCAGCTGTTTTTAAACCTAGATAGATAAAATACACCATCTGAGTGGACTGCTTATTTTTTGTAAAGAGGGCTACACTACCACCATTTCAACTCTGAAACAATTATGTTTCAGGATTTGCTTGAGCAAAACTGTAATCACATACTGTTACTGAAAGGTTCCTTCTAACGCCATCCTTGGGCTGCACCTAACAATTATCAAATCTGTAGAAGCTTGCTGATCCATCCGAAAACTAATTTTGGGAAGAAAACCCCAAACCCAAACAGAGAAAAAACCCCACCACAGCAACCCACACATCCCAGATAGTTTCCAGTTGGATCCACAAACCAATCTTACCCATTCTGCAACCACAGGCCAGAACCAACACAACCAAGAGCGTGAGGAAAAATTTGCTTGAGGCATGATCTTAACTTAGCTTAAATCAGCCATGACAGAGGATATTATAGGCCTAACAGCAGACCCAATTCTCACTCACAAACTCTTCCTGCCAGAGTAGTACAAATGAACTTTAAAGTGGATGCAAATGGACCAGGTATGTTTAAAACATACTCTTGGCATGGATCCCCAATTGGAGTAAACTGCCATTGACTTCAAAGGAAGTACAGAGCTATCCTTTGGACATATTTTTGGAGACTATTACTTCAGGCAATGAAAAAAGGAAGGCTACTAAGCAGTTTAAAGCATACAATGATTAACTTCTTTCCTTCAAAACATCATAGATTGTGTGTGAGATGCTGAAATGAATTTGGGGCTTACATATACTCAAGGGATTTACTGAGAGTGATTGAAATAACTATGAGAAACAGAAGATGCAAACATAAAGAGAAAAGTGAATATAAAATAAAAATACACTTGTGTGAACTTTCAAATTTTTTTCTGAAAAATCTAGTTTTTGTTTAGTATTTGTCCTTATTTATGGGTTAAATTCTTCAATGTCCTTGAAGAGATACTCATTTCAAAGACATTTCTGCTAGGAAAAAAAAATGAATGGATTCCTTCCTCTGCTCTTAAAAAAACCCTAGAAGTCATATTGCTGCACGTTATTCTTTTATACATAAAAATCCCTGGATGTAAAAATCTCAGTAAGGAGATCACAAAACTACAAGCTTCCACACTGTCCACCTCACAGTTCATACACCACCATCACTTAACACTCACCTGTTTTTCTACCTCAGTTGCTGCACTTCAGCGCTCATTAGATCAACTTCGAGTTTGCTTTATAACGTCTTGTTTTTCTACTGAGTCACTTGTGCTTGTTTAAGAGGAAGTTTTCTGTTTTTCTTTCGCACATACAGACTTCCCTCAAAAAGTAATGTATGCACGAGAGGAAAGAGCTGGATTGGCACAGAAGCCCACTTATCCCAGGAAACTGGGACAGGGAATCCCAGAACACTTCGCACTACAGTTTTCACCCAGAGGCAAATCCCCCCTGTAGACAGATTCACTCTCAGTACAAGCAAATCAACTGGAAAAGTGGACAAGAAAAGAAAAAAACTCCCAGTATAGCTCTCGACTCCTCAGTCTTTCATCCATAAAGGGTACTTCATGTCATCACACTATTTTCTGGTAGTAGGTACCTACAGGAGTCAGATGTTATGAGCCATCACTAACACCCTCATGCGCAAAGAACTGGCATTTGATTATTTACAAAGTCACATTAGAAGGTAAGGAATCCTCATAGGTTCCTTCTTCACATAAAGATGTGTTATAGCTGCTACAGAGATATTACAAGTCTTTATTGGACAGGCTTCTACTAAAATAATCGTTTTATGAAAACGAATGAAAAATCATCTCAGAAAATAGCATCATAAGACTAAATTTAAAGTTTTGAGGTTGGGGGGAAGCTGTGCTTTGCTCTGGCCTGAAAATGGGACTAGTTAACTCTTAGAAACCAATGCTATCATCATGCAAATTGAATTAGAAGATTCAAGCCTCTGATGAAATAAATTAACAGTATGAATATTAGCGAGAAAGAACGTAGTTAAACTAGAAACAGACAGCAATTCCGTTTTGGTTTTATTCTGTAGAAGAAGAAAGTAGCAGTAAAAGATGCATTTTGTCTAAAGTACACTAGTTAGTTCCTGAGTCTTTAATTCCATAGATCAAATTTGCTTTCTACATATCAAATCAGGTTTAAACAATAGATATGAACCTAGCTGCTCAAGGTGTGCTAATTCTGCACACCTACAAATGTAAAAAACAAATGATGTTCACATCCTAACAATACTCATGTCTAGAAATAGCAGAGTACCTAGATTTAAAGAAAAAAATTTTGAGTACAAATCCGAGATCATAATTTTGACTGTTAGGGTTGGCTTATGTGCGTGCTCAGGCATGATTTGTTTAGATTTGGTGTTATTTACCAGGCATTTCTGCGTTCTCATTAAATGTCTACCATACCCCTTCACAAGATGAGGACAAGTAATCTTTAATTCAGTTTCTATATTTGCAATATGAAGATGACACATTTCTAGGGTTAAATGACTTCGTAAGATGCTTTCAAGAGTACCATCTATTTCTACTCTCATTGTGAAGGAATTTCAAGTTAGACTGAGACTGACCCATGCAAGCCATAATTTAGCCTACATTGATTTCTTTCAGTATGCCACTGAAAACTATAAAATAAGAATACCGTAGCTTACATCTTTTGCTTTTACAACTGAAATATTTATCTAGATCAACACCTTCTCTTATCCAATCTTTAACACATTGAGAAACTGGAAAATGTATTACTGACATGGCTCAAGCCTACACAAAAAAAAAAAATAAGAGAAGCTGCTATTTCATACTAGCTTAGGATTTTACCTTCTTCCATGAGAAAGAGGAATTCTGCACTTTTCCATGCTATCCCACCTCTTCATACACGATACATTGAGATAATAGAAATGTGGGAAGGAAAAGGTTGACTGAAAGTCTGCTCTTCTGTCCCAACTGTGAGACATTTTCAGCAAAGAATATACTTCAGTAAAATATCTACCTCACACACTAACTTCACAAATCCCATTCTCCTGGAGTCTACCAGAAACACAAGAATAGAGCTGGGACAGGGATTTTAAGGAATGGTCCTCACAGATGGAGTAAGCCAGACATTTCCAGACCAGCCAGAGCATGCAACAGACAGAAAATCGTTTCATTTCAAGAAGCATTTTGAAAAATGTGATGTGAAAAGTACTCCATGCATAGGAGTTTCAAAGCCAGAAATCACATTTTTGTGCATGCTCACACAAAAAAGCCCACATCAACTGAACAAATAAAAGAGTAACAGCTTATTACCATTACTTTTGTAAGTTTCACACCAGGTAGAACTGATCTTCTTCACATCAGCTGCTGTCAGACTTCCATTTACTTCATTAAAATATCTTGTTTGGTCAGTTCTACCACTATAATTTATTTTAAACATAGTGAAACCTTAACTAAAGAGGCAACCTGACATTAAGCAGCCACTTAAAAGCCTTTCCAGATTACCACTCCACTCTTTGTGGTGAGGGTTTGGGCACAGTAAAGTTTTGAGCCAGATTGCACTTTCCCTTCGTTTCTCAGATCACTTCAATGCAAACTCCAAATTCAGGCAGCACCACCACAAACACGTTACTGTCAGTGAAACCAGCCAAAACATGTCCTCTAGTTTGAGGTGGTCTTTTCAGCTAAGGTTGGGAAATGGCCCAAAATTGTGATCACTGTTCTGGTTTTTAAACCCCACTTCAAAGTCAAAAAGCTGATTTTCCTCTCTTGCTGCTTAAGGCAAATTTAACTGGATACACATATGGCGTAAGTGCCAAACCCATTTAGAGTTGGAAGAACTTGCAAAACATACAGGGGCAGATTCTGTTGTTCTTACTCACTTTAAGCAGCTCCAGCTACACTAAAGGGACTTCTCAACACAATTAAGAAAAACAGGATCCAATCCAAAAAAGAATATGCACATTTCATAGTTGAAGAACATACTCTGTGCTGAGCACAGCGGTAACCTGGGGAGGCTTTCAAGTGGCCATTTAATGGACAGTTACCTACATGGAAAAAAAAAAAAAAAAAAGCAGGACAATCTTATTTCAGGACTTTTTTTTTAAATGGCAACCATGTGCTAGACTAAATTTCGTTATCTACCCAAAACGTTTGTTAGTTTGGGGAGGAATCTTCAAGTCGAGATGTTCTGGGGAACCAAAGTGTAAGTATCAATCTAGTGAGAAACAGCACACTTTAATATTAGGTTAATGCAAAACATTCGACTGGAAAACACAGGTAGCATTGACCACTTGTGTTTTTCACAGACAGGAATTTCAGCAGGATAGGGTGCAAGGTTCTTCCTGAGGAGATCGATGTCACTTCGTCCTTTATGTCCACATGCAGACACACTTACAAATAAACCGAGCGCTACAGATTAACGACGTTCTTAAAACATCCGGTAAAACCACCATTTGAATCAAGAGCCCGAAGGGGGAAGGGGGAAAGGTTGTTTTGGTTGTTGGTTGGGTTGAATTTTTTAGAAACAAGCCACAAGCCGGTAACTCCCAAGCCGTCCCGCGGGAGGAGCGGGGCAGGTGCCTCAGGGCACGGGTCGGGACCCGCCGCCCGCCCCGGCCCGGCGGGGAGAGCTCCCGCCAAAGCCCCGGAGGGGGTCCGCGGCCCGCCCGGGCCCCCCTGCCCGGCAGCCTCTCCTCCCTCAGCACCCCCTCCCCCTCCATCACTTCCTCTCCCCGCTCCCGGCCGGCCCCTTTCCCCCTCACCCCAGACCCTCTTCCCCACCCCCGCTCCCCGCTCCGCACGGCCGGAGCCCGCCCCGCCTCGCCTCGCCCTCCCGCTTCTCCTCCCCCCTCGCCTCGCCCCGCGGCTCTCACCCTCCCGGGCTTTCAGCAGCACCGTGTTGGCCACGATGTTCTCGATTTCCATGGTCGGGGGCTCCTTCCCCTCAGGGCAGCCGGAGTGGAGGCCGCCCCTACTGCCTCCTTCTCCCCCTCCTCCAGCCCCGCCACCGCCGCGACGCCAAGCCTCCGCTCATCCGGCCCCGCAGGACCTCAGCGCTGTGCTCGCTTCTTCCCCATCACCCGCTGCTCGCCCCGGCACCGGCCTCCCCCTCCCCGAGGGCGGAGGCAAGGAGCAGGCAGCAACCGCCCGCCCCGACCATGGCTCCTCCGCCCGCCTCAGCCAGCTCCGCCCCTGCGCTCCCGTGCCAGCTCCCCCTCCCTGCTGGCCGGGACTACATCTCCCAGAAGACAGAGCGCGGCGCGCGCCAGGGAAACGGGAGCGCTTCCGCGCGGAGCCTGCTGGGAATTGTAGTGCGCTGGGCCGTTCCCAGCCTGCCCCCCCCGGACCGGTCCCAAAGCGGGAGGGGAGAAGAATGGCAACTCTCGCGATAGTTGGACGAAGCTCTCGCGAGAGGTGGGAGGCCGCCGGTGCGGCGTGGTAGTGCCGGGTGGGCCGGCGTGGGGGTAACGCTGATCCGGCCCCGCTCCCCGCTACCCTCCGGCCCCTCAGCCGCCCCCTCAGCCGCTCCGCGGCCCCCGCCGGCTCCCACGGGGATTGGGGGGAGCTCCTGCGCGACTTGGCACCTCGTCGGAAGGCGGTGATCAGGCCCAAGGGCTAGTTCGGGGGGGTGGGGGCGGTAGAGTTTGTATCGCGTGTGTCCCCCTCCCGGCGCCATTTTGTTGGTCCTGTTGGCACCTCCCAGCCCTGCAGGCTGAGGCTCTCCTTCCTTCCCTACACGTGTCCACGCAACGACCCAAGCCAAAAATGGGGAAGGCAGCTAAAAAGAAGCCAAAGGTCTCGGTGACCTCCACAGCCAAGGGCCCCGTGAAGTCAGCCATGGCCGTGGTCAAGAGCAACCCCTTTGAGGTGAAGGTCAACAGGCAGAAGTTTAACATCTTAGGGAGGAAGACCAAGAATGATGTGGGGTTGCCTGGTGTTTCACGGTCTAAGGCCATCAAGAAGGTAAGAGGACATCAAAAACTGGGAGGAAGGATGGTGTCTGTAGAGATGTGGTTGCGGTGAGAGTCCATAAGGCTGGAGCCGTCTCAAGTGAGAGCAGAGGCTGCCTCTGGTGTGCACAGGAGATGGGGCTGGTCTCCTCATGTTGCTGAGATAATGATGAAGATCCTGCTGAAAATGTTTCCTTACAGTGCAGTCCACAGGGTTCAGTAGTGCAAGTCTCCCTTATCACATGCGTGGGAACATTCTCTTTTCAGATGGCCCAGGTCTGGGATGCAACAGCACATACAGCCGGCACACAAATACCAGACCAGAGCACAGGTGGTTGTAAGTGTTGGTCATGTTGGTTGGGTTTGGTTGCTGCAGGATGATAAGCTTGATAATAGTGCAGCATTGCTGTAGCAGTAAAATTTTGAAAGGGCGCTAAGGTCTGAACGCGGTGAGAAATGTGTAGATACAAAGAAACTACCATTGATGTGGAAAATGTGCACGTGATGTTTTGTGCACTGGTTGAGTAGTTGCATTGTAGAAGTATGTTGGGATGTAAAATAATGGTCTGTTCTCATTGCTCTCATCAGGCTGACCATACAACTTAAGAAGAGTAAATCCTGTATCTTCCATCTTTAGGCCATTTTAAAATTGCCTGTTTTTCTTGTTCTACTGACATCACTAGCTACCTGACCAAAATTCGTAATGCATAAGGGAGGAGAACATTTTGTCATACTATGCATCTGGGATTCCAGCAGCCTACCCTCTCCTTGAGTGAAGCGCTGGAATTTTTTATGGTCTGTCCCTTCAGACAGACCAGGAAAGCAGTTAAAAGCTCTGTAGATTCTGTTAAAGCAGAAAAAAAGCGTCATTTGAAACCTTGCCCCTGAGATTCTTTCTGATGTTACATACAACCAGTTTTTGGACAGAATTTAAAACACCTAGTGAAAAGAGAAGTTCTTAAAAGTAGTGCAGCAAAAGGAAATAGATCATTATTTTGCATGCATTGTGAAAGGTGATGTATTAATACCTTTTTATCAATAAAAGTAATCGATGAGAGAGGACATGAAATAGTTGATAGACAAAGTGCTTTTCTGTATCCAAGGTATTAAGAGAGAGTAAAGTTCACACACAGTGTTTAAGCTGCGTGATAATTTATGTATTCTGTGTGAGAAGTAAATACAAGGCAGAACTGTCACAGCAGTAGATGAAACGTGAGGTCTGGTGTCAGTTACAGCAGCGTCGCAAAGTTGTGAGTGCTCGGTGAGGCTGCAGAGGCCCGTTGTGGGAAACGGCTTTTTCCATCAGTGCAGCAGTTTGTGAGTCCGTGGTAATATGAATAGCAACAATACCTTTCTGTACGATTCAGTTAATGTGTTTTAAATAAACATGGATTTATTTTTTTTTCAGTCTCACTATGGCCAGCATTTTCTTTCTTTAGAAACTCATCTTCAGCATGAAATGATAAATTAGCTTTCAATCTTCACCCTATTTGTCCAGATTTTAGAAAACTTTACAAATGTTTATTATCCTATTTTAAGGTATTTGAGTTTTATTTAATAGTAATGCAAATTAAATGCCTATAATGAACTAGATCACTGGCATTGCAAAGTAAACCTGTCTCCTTACCTGTACCACAAGGACAACACATACCACTTCCTATAGGTCTGCTGAACTTCCTTTTACTGCTTTGACGCATAACCTCCCCGTGCTCAACAGGAAAGCAGAGAACGTAAATGTATGTACCCACTTGGGGTGGTTTTTATGCCTTAGACGACAAGATCAAAAGAGATTCAGCTGTCACCGGGGCTTTTTTGCTTTCTTTAATACATTATTCTTGTATACTAAGCTTCACACAGATTAGATTTCTTCAGTGGTGATGCAGAGTTTATATATGCCACGAAATAAAGGTGAGATACAGTGCACCATATTTTGTCTCCGTATGGACAGCTTGTAAGAAAGCTCAGTGTTGTTTGTCTGTATGTATTTTATGAGTTTCTCATCACATTTATCATTAATTTTTCATTCTCTTTCATTGCGTTCTGATAATTTAGATTGTGGTGCCAGGATACAATGGAACCTTTTTTTTTGCCTTGGCTTTGAAAGTAGGTGTGTTTGGTTTTTTTAATTTGATTTTTTTTTTTCCTTCTAGCGTACCCAAACATTACTGAAAGAATATAAAGAAAGGGAGAAGACAAATGTGTTCAAAGATAAACGTTTTGGTGAATATAACACCAAAATAAGTCCAGAGGAAAAGATGATCAGACGATTCACTTTGGAAAGACAGGTAAAGTACAGGAATTAAAAAAAACCCAAGCAACAAACAAAACTCCACCAAAACCATAAGAAACACTTGATTTTTTTAGGTGGGGGGTGTCCCTCTAAACTGAGAGTTTTTCAGGGTAATCATAGAATCATAGAATGTTAGGGATTGGAAGGGACCTCGAAAGATCATCAAGTCCAATCCCCCTGCCAGAGCAGGAGTGCCTAGACTATGCCACACAGGAACGTGTCCAGGCAGGTCTTGAATGTCTCCAGAGAAGGAGACTCCACAACCTCCCTGGGCAACCTGTTCCAGTGTTCCGTCACCCTCACTGAGAAGAAGTTTCTTCTCGAGTTTAAGCGGAACCTCTTATGTTCCAGTTTCAGCCCATTACCCCTTGTCCTATCAGTGGTTGTCACTGAGAAGAGCCTGGCTCCATCCTCATGACACTCACCCTTTATATATTTGTAAACATTAATGAGGTCACCCCTCAGCCTCCTCTTCTCCAAGCTAAAGAGCCCCAGCTCCCTCAGTCTTTTCTCATAAGGGAGATGCTCCACTCCCTTCATCATCCTAGTTGCCCTGTGCTGGACTCTCTCCAGCAGTTCCCTGTCTTTCTTGAACTGAGGGGCCCAGAACTGGACACAGTATTCCAGATGGGGTCTCACCAGGGCAGAGTAGAGGGGAAGGAGAACCTCTCTTGACCTACTAACCACCCCCTTTCTAATACACCCCAGGATGCCATTGGCCTTCCTGACGACAAGGGCACAGTGCTGGCTCATGGTCATCCTGCTGTCCACCAAGACTCCCAGGTCCCTTTCCCCTACACTGCTCTCTAATAAGTCATTCCCCAACTTATACTGGAACCTGGGGTTGTTCCTACCCAGATGCAAGACCCTACATTTACCCTTGTTATATTTCATTAAATTTTTCCCCGCCCAACGCTCCAGCCTGTCCAGGTCTTGCTGGATGGCAGCACAGCCTTCTGGCGTGTCAGCCACTCCTCCCAGCTTGGTGTCATCAGCAAACTTGCTGATAGTACTCTCTAGTCCCTCATCCAAGTCATCGATGAATACATTGAATAATACTGGTCCCAGTACCGACCCTTGAGGCACTCCACTGGATACAGGCCTCCAACCAGACTCTGCCCCATTGACCACGACTCTTTGGTTTCTTTTCCTTAGCCAGTTCACAGTCCACCTCACTACCCGAGAGTCTAGACCACACTTCCTCAGTTTAGCAGCAAGGATGCTGTGGGAGACTGTGTCAAATGCTTTACTGAAGTCAAGGTAGACCACATCCACCGCTCGGCCATCATCTATCCACCTTGTTATATCCTCATAAAAGGCTATGAGGTTAGTCAAGCACGACTTCCCTTTGGTGAAGCCATGTTGACTGTCTCTAATGACCCTCTTATCCCTGATATGCCTTGAGATGGCACCAAGGATAAGTCGTTCCATCACTTTCCCAGGGATGGAGGTGAGGCTGACCAGTCTATAGTTACCCGGGTCCTCCTTCTTGCCCTTTTTGAAGACTGGAGTGACATTTGCTTCCCTCCAGTCCTCAGGCACCTCTCCCGTCTCCCAAGACTTGGCAAAGATGATGGAGAGTGGTCTAGCAATGACATCAGCCAGCTCCCTCAGCACCCGTGGATGCATCCCATCTGGACCCATGGATTTATGGATGTCCAGATTGCTGAATTGGTCCCTAACCCAGTCCTCATCGACTAAAGCAAACTCCTCCACTGCCCTGACTTCCTGTGGGGCCTCAGGGGAACGGGGCTCCTCAGGACAGCCTCCGGCAGAGTAGACAGAGGCAAAGAAGGCATTCAGTAACTCTGCCTTCTCTGTATCTTCTGTCACCAAGGCACCCACCTCATTCATCAGTGGGCCTACATTGCCTCTGGTGTTAGTTTTATCTGCCACGTATTTGAAAAAGCTCTTCCTGTTGTCCTTGACCCCTCTCGCCAGGTTCAATTCTAGGGAGGCCTTTGCTTTCCTAGTTGCCTCCCTACATCCTCGGACAACAGCCTTATATTCTTCCCAAGTGGCCAGCCCCGCCTTCCAAGATCTGTAAATTCTCCTCTTGCCCTTGAGCTTACCCAGCAGATCCCTGTTTAGCCACGCAGGTCTCCTGGCTCCCTTCCTTGACTTCCTACATGTCGGGATGCTCTGATCTTGAGCACGGTAGAAGCAGTCCCTGAACGCTAACCAACTATCTTGGGCCCCTTTACCTTCAAAAAGCCTTGCCCATGGGATTTTCTCGAGTAATTGCTTGAAAAATCCAAAGTTTGCCTTGGCAAAGTCCAGGGTTGCAATTCTGCTTGCTATTTTGTTTCTGCTACATGAGATCCTGAACTCCACCATTTCATGGTCACTGCAGCCAAGGCAGCCCTCAACCTTTACTGCTTCAACCAGCTCCTCCTTGTTAGCGAGGATGAGGTCCAGCAGTGCTCCTCTCCTAGTCGGCTCCTCCACCATTTGCATCAGAAAATTATCATCGATGCACTGGAGGAACCTCCTGGACTGTGGCTGGCTGGCTGAGTTGTCCTTCCAGCAAATATCAGGGAAGTTAAAATCCCCCACGACAACCAGGGCCTGTGATTGTGAGACCGCTCTCAGCTGCCTGTAGAAGGCCTCATCAACTTCCTCACCCTGATCTGGTGGCCTGTAATAGACACCCACAACAGTATCTCTCCTGCCAGCCTGCCCCTTAATTCTAACCCATACACTCTCAACTTGCTCCTCATCCATGCCTGGATGGTATTCAAGACATTGTAGTTGCTCTTTCACGTAAATGCTTTGGTTATGATTTTATATGCTTGGGATTTTTATGAACATGCAGTTTTTTGTGGAAAACCAAATTTTTTCATGAAAAATTTCTGGTTTTGAAGGACAATTTCCTGAAGCAGAAGTTTCTTTGAGCACTGATATACAAGAAAACCAATTTTAAGCAGATTCATTGATTCCTTGGTTTTCTTTGATTGCTATGATTTGAGAATTGAATTAGGAAAACCCTTTCAGATTCCAGTACAGCTGTTGAACAGCAGCCATTTCATTTGCTGGCTAGAAGAACTCTGTAGCTTGCTGTCATTTTGCACCATGAATTCTATGTGTAGTACTCTTCTATCTACCTCGTCATACTCAGTCTCCAGAATTGAGTAATCTAATGTCATATTCTCCTTATAGTTTGTATGGGTTAAAATCTGTTTCATTAGCCCTGAACTGCAGTAATTAAAAATTGATGTTACTGATACATAGGTAAGCTTGAACTTCCTTAGGTTTTCTAGGTTACTTTGTTTATATGTTACTGTAAGAATAAGAGACACATCAAACTCCCTCACTTAAGGTTTAATGTATTTGAATGAAAGTTTTGGTCTGGTAGTGCTCCTGTGCCAGTTTTCCAGCAGAAATAAATACAGGCTTTATTAACCTATTGCCTGGGAGTGAAAAATCTTTTGTTTTTTAATTAATTTCTTTTACTATTCTTAGCAAAATTATGGAAAGAAGAACATCTATAATCTTAATGAAGACGAGGAATTGACTCATTATGGCCAATCTTTGGCAGAAATTGAAAAACTAAATGATATTGTTGATAGTGACAGTGACACAGAAGAAAGAGGAACGCTGTCAGGTAAGACATGTCAGCTCATATCCCACTGCTGGTTTGGTTGTTGATACATGTGGTACATCTCTTCAGTACTGACTTTCAGAGAGAAAGAATATTATGTAATTGGTTGAGAAGTTTAAGCCAGATTTGAGTACTTCTTAACCACACACAGAGCAACTCTCTGGATTTTAGTAGATGTTAGGTTGGAACTATCTATCTGGCAAATTTCTTCAGTCTGTGGGCTTTTCAGCATCTGTAGGTACCTGTATTTTGAGCCCTCTGAGCAGAATCTGAAGTGCAAGTTTTGTGGTTGCTTTCTTCCACCTTTGCACCTAAATGTTAGTTAAAATATTGAAATAAGATGTGTCTACCTCATACAAAACATCAGCGTAAGTTATGTGTCTAACATCAATCCTTTTTAGCGTGGCTATTCCTGTAGGGATGGGAATAGTTACATGATTGATGCAATAGTTTGAATTGCTCCCTATCTCAAAGAATAGGGAGATACTGTCCCAACAACAGCAGCACTTGAACACTCATGTATGGATTTGAAAAGGATTCACAATCTTCTTTTCTTTTTCTTTTTCCCCTAGCTGAATTAACTGCTGCTCACTTTGGAGGAGGTGGAGGCCTCCTTCGTAAAAAAGCATCAAGTGGGCAGCAACATGAAGAGGAAGAAAAACCTAAATCTAGGAAGGAACTCTTAGAAGAGATGATAGCCAAATCTAAACAAGAAAAGGTGAGTGGTTAGCCCTGAACTATAAATGAGCATGATTAAGAAGCTGGCTGAATTTCTGTCTTTACAGAATAGAATAGTAGTGGCAGAGAAAACAAAGGATATAGCTGTCTGCTCGAGCTGCTTGGGCTCTTCTCTTAAAGTCCATCTGACTTAGTAGGTGTTTTGGGATATGGGTTGAATATCTGCCATTCTTTTGAATCCCCGAATGTCCCCTTCTGTTGACTCCTAACTTGTTTTCTCTGTGCAACCCTTGTGCCATACAGCATAACTCTCTATTGCTTCTTCCAGAAAGAATATTTACACCTTTGAAATGTTAAATATTTAAAATTATTCTTTTGCTAAAGACAGCATTTCGGTTTTACGCTGTAAATGCTGTGTCATGTTCAGATGAACAGAACTGCTGCATTTTTTTTGTTTGATTTTCTTTTTTTTTTTTCCCCTAGCAAGAGAGGCAAACTCGGAGAGAAAGTGCATTAGAACTCACAGAAAAACTTGACAATGACTGGAAAGAGATCCAAACCCTTATTGCCCGCAAACCCCCAAAGTCAGAGAGAAAGGACAAAGAAGTAGAAAAGCCCAAGGTAAGATTTAGCTAGGTTACTTTCTTGTGTTCTAAAAACTTGTACTTTTGACTCATAGTGGCTGAAGTAGAAGGCAAGATTCATCACTTTGTAGAAGAGAATTTTGCCTGCTGTTCTCATTGCAGGGATGCTAAAGGTTTAGTGTAGTTTGGTTAGTTGGAGGAATATAAGGTTTTATATGATTTATCTGATTTTAATTACCTATTGGTTTTCATTAGGTATCTAATCTGAGAGAGATTGCAGGTTGAACAAAACTGTTGGCTGCAGCTTATTTTTATAACATTTTCTTGAAGAACCAGAATTAATGAGAACGTTGACTTTGTTTGAATGCCTTAGCAGTGTTCCATGGATAAAACAACTTTTATTTGACAAGAAACATTTCCTTGTTGTAATTTGGGCACTATCCCTACAAAAAGAGAATGAAGATATTTAACACCTCTGCTACGAGGACAGGCTGCAGGAGCTGAGATTGTTCAGTCTTGAAAAGAGAAGACTTCGGGGGGACCTAAGAGCTGCCTTCCAGTAGCTGAAGGCATCCTACGGGAAGGCTGGGGAGGGACAAGAGTGTCCACTGATGGGACGAGGGGAAATGGGTTTAAATTGAAGGAGAATAGATTTAGGTTAGATCTTAGAAAGAAATTCTTCAGTACGAGGGTGGCAAGACTTTGGAATAAATTGCCCAGAGATGTTGTGGCTGTCCCTTCCCTGGAGGTGTTCAAGGCCAGGTTGGACAGAGCCTTGAGTAGCCTGACCTAGTTGAGAGGCGTCCCTGCCCGTGACAGGGAGGTTGGATTAGGTGATCTCTAAGGTCCCTTCCAGCCTAGGCCATTCTATGATTCTATGATTCTAACTTTTGAATAGGTAACTTATAGTCTCAAAGCTTTAAATTGTATCTTATACTAAGGGGAATAAACTTTTAAAACTAAGAATAGGTAGCACTATGCATTGCACTATCTTTTTTTTTGTAGCATATTTGTATTATATTGCAGAACATTGTGAATTTCCATTTATTCTTTGGCAGCGGTATTCAGTTTTTGAAAGATCGAACTAATGAACTGATACTACATTAAAACTGATCTCAAATAACACAAGATCAGGAGCTCAAAAGTTCATATTTTTCTTTTTAAGATATTTCATAACGTACTTGGTACTCTAGTATGTTGATAATGTGGTATCTCGGGCAAAAATTTGGTCATCATAATTGCTGAAAAGGAAGATTAAATTCTCTTGCTTCAAATATATGGATCCAAATTAAGAATTATCAAGGTTGCAAAGTGTGAATTAATAATGCTCTATAACGTTAATGTTGTATTGGAGAAAGTTGTCTAGTCATGTAAGAAGAAAAATTCATAGAACTAAATTCTAGAGCAGCTTTATGGTTTAGTGACTTAAGCAAGTACCAAGAAGTCTCTCTGCAAGTTCAGTACAATCTCTGCTGTTTTCCGAAGCATGCTCCTTAAACTTAGTGAATATCAGCATCCTTTTTTGTTTTCTTTAAGGTAGACATCTGTCTAACTGAGGTAACAAAGTCTTAGCTCGTGTCTGACAATATAAAGTGAAATGTGAATTATAGATTTATTTATTATAGCTGCTTTTTGAGAAATAAGTATTTTATTAATAACCATTATTTTAAAAAAAATCAATTCTTAAGTGAACCAGTTTTTATTTAAGTTACTATTTGTAAATTTTTCAGTTGTGAGTTATTTAAATATGGGAGAGGGAATTCCAGGAGAATTTAAAATTAAGTGTTCCTTCCATTCCTTGTCTTAATACTGACTTGAATGTTCTTGCAGCTTTCTTTGGAAATGGTCTTTTCCTTATATTTTAACAGTCATAGCTGTTAGTCTGGCAGGGGAGTTGGCTGCAGAGCAGAATAATAAAACTTAAGATAATAAACAATTATATAAATATTTCTTTAGCCTGATGAATATGATATGATTGTTCGAGAACTTGGATTCGAGATGAAAGCAAAACCTTCAGAAAGGCTGAAGACAGAAGAAGAATTGGCAAAAGAGGAGCAGGCGCGACTCCAGAAGCTGGAGGTACACCATTTATGGCTTTGGATTGTTTTGTGGTCTGTCTTTTGGGAGTGACCACTTAAATTCGTTGCTTGACCTTAGATTGAAAGTGACGGTACTAAACTGTAATTCGTCAGAGGGTGAATTCAGGAAATCTTCTGTTTGTATTTTGTTTGCAAGCTGGTATTACAACACAAAAACCCATAGACTTAGTGCGTGACTACTGAGGTTTATGAAATAAGTTGATCTTTCTTCAACAAAAATGTAAGGTCGCTTCAGTTTGCCTTTAAATGTTTTCATTTATTCAGAGTTGAGAGGTGCTTCTAAGTCAGTAAGGGGGAGCATCATGTTGCACAGCAGTTGAATTAATGCACTGGCAAGTCATTTCTTGTTTTCTTCTGCTGTTGTTCCAGTGGTAGCATGTCTATAGCTTTGCTTTGCAGAGCAATGGGATTCTCCTGGAAAATGTTACATGCTCTTTCTGTTACGTGGAGCTCTGAGTCTTACAGAAAGGTTGAATAATTTGATAAATGTTTCCCTCCTTTTTCTTTATGGTATATTAAGGACAAATTTAGGATCACAAGGATTCAGTGTGTTCAGGTTTCCTCAGAACAGCTCAGTAGCTAATAGCAAAATAGAAAGAAGAGTTTTTTCTTTTTGTTTCTGTTCCTGTCATCTTGTTTGATGCACAGTCTGGTTGTCTGTGTGGAAATCCCTTTTAGATACTGCACATTGAATCTTTTTACAAATTTAATATATCTTGAAAATCTTAGGATATGGTTGTTTTTACAACAAACTTGTTACACATATGGAAAACACAGATAAACACTGCAGAATCGTAAAACACTTTAGAAGCTTACATTTTCTAGTAATAATATGTTGTGTCATAAGTAAACCAGATGATTTTTAGAATGAGAGAACATAATGCTTCTGGTAAACCCAGTTGTAAAGTCTTTCACATAAGCTAATCTATTGTTTATGTGCTTTTATCAGATTGCACTACCCCCCCCAAATAAGATATGGTCAACTTTTTGATAATTTCTCAAGTTGCTGGTTTTTTTCTTTTCATCAGCTCGTTAACTTTTTTTTTTTTTTTTTAACCCTTTGATTTTTCTTAGCTGTAGTATTTGAGGGATCTTCCATTCTGGCATAGTGATTGATCTACATGGCTCACATCTGTGTATGGTATTTCTTCTAAAACGCAGGCAGATCGACTACGTCGAATGCGTGGGATAGATGAACAGACGAATAAAAAGAAACCCAGCCATGTGTCAGCTGATGATCTAGCTGATGGCTTTATCCTGGATAAAGATGACAGACGTTTATTGTCTTACAAGGTAAGGTTAGAATTTCAGAATTTTCAGAGTTCTGAAAAGAATCCATTTGGAAGTGACTTCAGTGGAGACTTCTAGCCCAATCTCCTGCTGAAAGCAGGGTCACCTGTGGAATCACCAGTTTGTGCAGGGCTTCAGCAAGGTCGTTCTTAAAAAATCTCCCATGAATGGAGGCTGCACATCTCTAGGCAGCCTGTTCCACTGACTGTTCTTACTGTGAAAAAGGTTCTCTTTGTATCCAGTCTGAACACCTCTTGTTTCAGCTTGGACTTATTGTTTCTCATTCTGCTGTGGACTGTGATGGAGTGTTGCTTTGCCTTCTCAGTGGTCTCTCTGGTAGGTACTGGAAGGCCATTAATGGATCCAGGCTGAAAAAGCCCACATCTGCCTCTCCTCATGGGCCAGGTGTCCCAGCCCCCCTGACAATTTTGTTGGCTTTCTACTGAACTTGCTGCAATTTACAGATGTCTTTATTATATTTGAAGGCTTAAAACTAGACACTGTGTTCTATGTGGTCTTAAAAGTGTCGATGTGAATGGTTATTTCTCTCAATCTACTGCCTGTATTCTTGCTATTATAGTAGCCTTCTATGTTGCTAGTCTACAGGACTGAAGAGAGGGCTTTAGCATTCTGGTGATTCTTGTGAGGTGCTGTCACCTTATCGGTGTTTTAACTGGCTTAGTTTCTCTACTGACAGGATGGAAAAATTAATATTGAAAATGAAGAGGAGGAGGAAGAACAGGAGGAGGAGGAGGAAGAGGAGGAAGGTGAGAAGGAGGATAATGAGAATGAAGAAGAAAGTGAGGAAGAATCTGCTAATGAAGATGAGGAAGATGTTGCTGCTGATAGCCACTCTGATCTTGAATCTGACCTAGAAAGTGAAGAAGAAGCTGCAGAGAGTAAAGAACAGAAGAAATGCAAGACAAATAAAAAAGAATCACAGGATGTGGAGGAACTAGATCCAAAAATGAAAACTGTTGAATCAGAGCTTCCCTATACATTTGCTGGTAAGCAAAGGACTGATTCCTTTTGTCTTCAGGGGGTTTGTAACCAGTCTCTTTCTATATCCTGTAAGATCTTACGTATTCCTGTTCATCCATTAAATTTTCCTTCTTAGTTGTCTTGTACTATTCCAAGAGTAGCCAGTAACTTGTGTTCTTCATGATCAGCCCTGGTCATGCCAGGAGCAGTGGGAATGGGTTCTGTTTTGTCCCAGAGCTGTTTCTGCTCCTCTCAGCAGCCTTAGAATTGAAAGATAAGTGCAGGGGAGAAAAATGAAGAGTTCTGTGCTCCTTCCTGAAGACCTCTGACACACCCAGTCCTGGTGCTAGCATTTTGTGTAAGGGAAGCCAGAATAGTATTCTGTTATCTATACTTAAGTGAGAAAAGGTTACTTTCTGTATTGTTTCAACTGACATTTTTGTCAGAAAAGATGCTTTGAAGAGGCAGGATTCTAAGCTTAAATCCCTGTGATGTAACATTGCATTGTTAAATAGAGACACTCAAAGTTTGACTCCTTCTGGGTCTGTGCCGAGGAGGAAGGAGGGGGCTTGTTTCAAGTAGTACACAAAACATTGATTAATATTAAGTACATAATGCATCTAACTATTGTCTTAGTGTAGATTTCTCTAACAAAAGTATGTCACAAGATTAAACAACCCTTCAAACAACTTCCTCAAGTGCTTGGATTTTTCCATCAAAAGGAGATAACTTATTACACAAAGCCTTTTAAATTGCATTCAGGTTTCGCTTTAGCCAAAAAGCAGTCCCATTAAAATAACTCAAAAGAACTTAACCAGTTAGGATGTTTTCTAGCATGTGGACTTATGCAAAAGGCTAAATATATGCCCATTTGGGGGGGCTTATTTAATTATTTTCTTTTAGTGGCAAGATTCTTCATTTTTTCAACATCCTTCACACAAAAGCTAGTTAGATATGAATTAAACACAAAAATAGTTGTATTATGGTAAATTTGTGGCTGAATGTGTGCTGAAGTTTAACTGCTCTCTATATGTTAACATGGTTGTGCTCAGCTTGGGCAACAAATACAGGAGGAATTGAATGTTAATCATGGAAAAACATTGACATTTTCTGACTTATGTTCATATGTGTTATGTTACATATATGCTGATTAGTGTTTAAAGGTGGTTATTTAAATGCTGTATGGTACTTTTTTTTCTGAATAATAACACTTTTGAATTGACAATTTGTTAGATGTTCACTTGATTTTTCAGTTTGAGATTTTTGCCTGAGCAATTTTTTTTTTTCTTACCTTCTAGTTCCTGAGTCATATGAGACATTTAAGTCTTTATTGGCTGGAAGAACAATAGAACAACAGCTTATTATACTGGAGAGAATTCAGAAATGCAATCATCCAAGCCTTGCAGTGGGAAACAAAGCAAAGTTGGAAGTATGGGGATTTTGTTGTTTTGTTTTAAGTTTAAAATTAACTTTGAATTCCAGAGCAAGTTTTAGTAAGTATTCAGAAAGTAGTATAAAATATACATGTTTCTGTGTTGTGAGTAGCAGTAGAATCAACATGCCACTCTTAATTTTCTAATTTCTGTGTCACTGTTCTTTTGTATTGTTTAAGAATACGGAAAATGAAGAAAAACTTGTAATTTTAACATATTATGCTTCTTGCAGAAATTGTTTGGCTTCCTTTTGGAGTATATTGGGGAGTTAGCAGCTCTGGATTTACCAGAGCTCAGAACAATTGACAAACTTGTCCTGTAAGTAATAAATTCTATGGACTTCTGCTCCTTTATGATTTAAAGAGAAGAGCTGCCTAGGGTGAAGCATTTAGCATGTTTGTTTCAAATAGTTCTGTCGGGATTGTAGGCAACTGGTAACTCTCCAGTTGTATAGTGTTTTAAATTTGTTTCATGTATTGCTTGAGCTGTTAATTGTACCAAGACATTTTCAAAACCTCAGCAAGTAATTTTTGACCTGCAAAGTGCTTTTCACAGAATTGCCCAGATTGGAAAAGACCTCTAAGATCATCGAGTCCAATCATTAACCTAACACTGACAAGTCTTCTACTGAACCATATCCCCCAACACTATGTCTGCATGGCTCTTAAATACCTCCAGGGCCAGGGACTCCACCACTGCCCTGGGTAACCCGTTCCAATGCCTGACAACCCTTTCAGTAAAGAAATTCAACCTAAACTTCCCTTGGTGCAACTTGAGGCCATTTCCTCTTGTCCTGTTACTTGTTACTTGGTTGAACAAACCTCTCTACAACCTCGTTTCAGGTAGTTGTAGAGAGCAATAAGGTCTCCCCTCAGCCTCCTTTTCTCCGTTCTGAACAATCCCAGTTTCCGCAGTTGCTCCGCATGAGACTTGTGCTCCAGACCCTTCACCAGCTTTGTTGCCCACACTCTGGTGGCTCAGTGACCTCCTTGTAGGGAGGGGGACAAAACAACACAGAACTCAAGATGGGACCTCGCCAGCGCTGAGTACAGGGTTAAAATCACTTCCTTGGTCCTACTCGACACTATTCCTGATACAATGGGTAGTAGTTAAATAATACCACATATGCTTGGAAACTTTTGTACATGAAATTACTTAGAATGTTGATTGGGGATTTTATTAAGCTTTGCAATGGTGGTGTGCAGTGCCCTTTGCAGTCTTTGGTTTTCCCATGGATTTCAGTTCTGTGAATTCTCTCAGTGAACTAGATGAAAACGGAGTTGAAACGCATTACAGTAAGCTCATACACAAGTTCCAAATGAACACTTTGCAGGAAGCTGTCAGTTTGGCATTGTTGTCTTCAAATACCTGACAGGCACTTACGGTGACAAGAGAGCCAAATTTGTCTGAGAGGTACACAGCAAAAGACGAGAGTCAATGGACACAGACTGCAACAAGGGAAATTCCGATTAGATGCAAGGGAAAAAAATCTTCACAGCAAAGCTGCTGAGCATTTAAACAAGCTTCCCAGTGAGGCTGTGGAATCTCCACCCTTGAAGACAGGCAAAACTTGGCAAAGCCATGAGCAACCTGATCCAGTTAGCCGTGCTTTGAGCGTGCCTCGGATGGTCTCCAAAGGTCCCTCTCAACCAAAATTAGTCTGTGATTCCTGTCTTGACTTTGCAGGGTAAAGAGCTTTCTTTCAGTGAGTTATTTATATGTAGTTTTCAGCATATGTTTTTTATTTCATGCTGAAGTAAACAAGTTTTTTTAAATGTTATGGGCAGCTTTAGCATTTGTTGCTCTGCTGCATTTGTCAGCAAGAACACTGACCAGTTGATACTGTCACGTGTGCTGGGGCTTTGTAAAAAAGTGTAAACACATTTTGATTGTTTTCTAGAACTGGGATTTATTAATATCATTACAGACATTTTTTTACTGAAAATACTGGAAAAGCTGACCAAACAGATGCTGACTCCTGACTGCATCTCCCTGTAGGCACTAACCATAGGCCAGGACTTGACCTAACTTTGTGTGCATGTTTTTTTCTTGTTTTAAGTAATAATTTTGCTAACCACATTGCTCCCTTACATGTTGTTTAACATTGCCGAAGAATATTTAGAGTAGTGGGCTGCTTAGTATGTGCCAGGATACCTCAGTGCAGTAAAATGTAGAGTTAAGAGACTCAGAAGGATATGTTTTAACCATAGCAGGTAATTTGGAAGTATATTTTAAAGCTTTTAATTTATTTTTTTATTTAAGGTTTAGAAACCACCAAATCAAGGATTATCTCAAAAGGCCCGATGAAAAATACGTATCTCTGTAAACTAAAAGTAATACAATAATGGTCTGTATATTGGATGGCTATTTCTTAAAGAGAGTAATTTGTTTCAGGAAATTTGTTATTGTTATAATGTAGATCGAACACAAGAAATCTTCCTGCAGGGGCTTAAAAATGTAATTTTTTTAATTAATATCAATGGTGTAACTTGAGTATGACTTACATTTCTTGTTAATAGGCCATTGTACAATCTTTGCCAGATGTTTCCTGAGGCAGCCAGTGACAGTATTAAGTTTATCCTTCGAGACGCTGCACATGATACGGGAGAAGTAATTGAAGTCAAAGGCCGAGCAACATTTCCAGGTTTAGACATGGTAACGAATGCATACTGCTAGGAAAATCTCTTCTTCCTTCCATTTGTACAGAAATGCCAGTAAATGTGAGATGACATTAAATCTAATTTTATGTTTCAACATATGTAACGAATTATTGGCATCTATGACATTTTAGGTTTCTCAATGTTTTAAAATGACTCTTTGGGGATAAGCTGTTATGAAAATGTCCAAAACGACAAAAAAATCCCAAGAAGCAACCAGCCAACCCCGTTGACCACATGTTCTTCAGAATATAAGTGTGACTCTGTAATATTAGTAATGATAAAATATATAAAAATTGCCACTCCAGTTTTCATAGGAGGACATTATTTGTTTTCTTAGTGAAACTTAAATGGATAGTTCTAGGAAGAAGTGATATTGTCAGTTATGTCCTATTCTTTGATTGTGTAAAGTGCAAATATTTAAAGAAAAATGCTCCGTAGAAACACACTATCTCCTACGTTAATAAAAATAACAATGACTTGTTATTGTGGGTATAAAAATACAACATTTCTTAGAACTTTATATATGATAATTGCTAAATTAATGACTTGGAAAGAATTTATATTTCCTTCTTATATTAGTAATATTTCAAAGTTTCAGAGGCCCTGCTAAATGGGCATGATCTCTTTTTTCAGTGTCCAAGTAAGTGGCTGTTAGGGAATTCAAAAAAGGAGCATGTGGTAGATGAGTGTTTGGTTTTTGTAGTAAAAAATTTCAAAGACAAAATCATAAGTCAGTTACCCAAATGCAGCTACTTGCTTTCTGTC
Organism: Trogon surrucura; assembly: GCA_020746105.1. Lineage (NCBI taxonomy): Eukaryota > Metazoa > Chordata > Aves > Trogoniformes > Trogonidae > Trogon > Trogon surrucura. Next base: position 71,912,396 of record CM036620.1, read on the forward strand.
TGCCAGCTTGATGAAGCAGTACTGCCTAAAGGAACAATCAGACTATTGAAAGAGAAGAGACTTAAGTATTTGCTTAAATGTCTTGTCTCTTACCGCTTGGAAAATGTTTATATTGAGCTCTTTTGAAGAGTCCTTATTCAGGTTGTTTTGGGTTTTGTAGGAAATGTGTTTTAGAGAGCTTTTAACTTCTATTTTTATTTTGTATCAGTCACCCTTGTGATACCAGTCACACTTCTGATTTTTATTCCACTCATTGGACTTTTCCAGGTTCCAAGCCATCATTATCTTTTAGGGTAGAATTGCATTACTCTTCTGTACTTGAAGTGCTTCTTTTAATGAATATTCCATAGACCGTTTGTGTCAGTAGACCTTTATATGTGCCTATAATTTAACCTGAAATATGGACTGTGGTATTCAGTAACCAGAACAGTTCAGGAGAATATTTGTTTATGACAGAAACTTCATAGAGAGAAACAGAGCTGAAACAATAACATTTTACTTCCGTCTAGCTTACTAGGTAGATATCCACTTAGGTAATGTAGAGAATTACCTCACAACTGATGTTTAACATCCTTACGGTCTTGACAGGAGGTCTCGTAGCTCTCTAGGAAGTCATCTTCAGTAAACGTGTGCCTAACCACACTGCAGGTTTTTCAGCTGCGACCGTTATTTGTTGATGTGTGCTAGTACCTGAGGATCCTGGTTGCTGATTTTTGTCTGTGGTGAGGACCTGTTGAAAGGTGTCGCAGACTCTGTGTCACCACTTGCTCATTTGTTTGTGATGTGGTTGTGGCTGAAGGGAGTTGGATTTTCTTATGGAGTAAATGGGGTTGTAAGGCATGGTTCAGTCTTGGTCGTTCTTTTAGCTGCCTCATCAAATTAATGCAATGTTAGATGTGTAACGGATGTTCCATTTTCTGATGTAACTTGAACAGTCATCTCAATAAATAGGTCATGTATGGTATCAGATTTCTCAAAATTACGTGTATTGTAGTATTTTTAAATTACTACATGGCAGTTATTCATTCATCAGTTACATGTGTGAAGTCAAGATCCTGGGCATAATGTTTTAACTGTGTTTTGTCTTGTTCTGTTTTATGTGCTATAAGCTTATTTATTTGAAAATTACATCTCTGCTGTTTCCAACTTCTGACTTCTGGCATCCAGTTGTAACACCTGCTTTTATGTACATGAGTCAACTACTTACTAAGGTATGTCTATGATGATGTATCTCAGTATGTAACCTAATTTCCTTGTTTCTTCCTCAGATTCCAAATATGTATATATTGGAAACATATGTATTAGAAATGTACTGAAAAGGCAGCTTTGCGTTTGATATAGACACAGACAGTAACTGGAAGGAAAAGTGAAGAAGAAAATGTTGCAGAGTACAGTGCAACTCACGAAACTGTCTATAATCATTTTTTCAACCTGTTACACACAAATTCTTTATATGGCAAATTACATAGGACTAATAGAACCGATTGAATGCAGCCTGAAACCATGCATTAGTAATTTCTCTTCTGTATATTGCATTTGTTTCTATTTAAGATATTTAATTAAAAATTGGCAGTATTTCTTTTTCTTGAAAATGCCCTTAATGCAGCACATTGCAGTGCAGTTAAAATATGTTCTTATTTTTCTATCCAAATATCCTGTTTAATATGTTCCGAAAGCCTTAATCTTGTTGTTCTACTGCTGTCAGATATCCAAGCTGCTCTGAGCTTTATAGTTCCTTGGTTCATTTCTGAAGAACTTATTGTTTGGGATTTAGCACCTTCTAGTGGCTAAAACAAGTCTGACAGACTTCTTACTCAGTTCTGCACATACTGGCTTTCCCTTGCCCTTACTAGGGTATGTTTTTCATGTAAGTCCAAAGGGTATCATTTAACAGGTTTTAAATGTATACAACTTAATATTTCCACTCTTTGGGAGATTGTGTATTTGTGATGTATAATGAGTATTTTGTGCTTTTTCTTTTTTTCTTATTTTAGTGTCGCGTCATAACATTGCAAGATGTTATTAAAGGGTTATTTATCTGCTGTTTGTTCCTGGAATATGTATCTCTTTCCAAAAGATTTGTACCAGAACTCATCAATTTTCTTCTTGGAGTACTTCACATATCTCTACCCAAAAAACAGGCCCAAGGTGAGTTTGCTTATAGTAAGTGGGTAGTAAATTTTATTGTTAAGGTTTATCTTTTACATTTCAATAAAAATCTTTGACACTGAATTTATTGTTTTGAACAAATGACCAAAATAATCTTCTATGTTAGCCATATACAACCTTGATTTTGGGGCATCCTGTTATGAACTAGCTCCTCTGGTGGTGTTGGCAGGAAGGAAAGAACTGAAGCACAGGAAATGAAGTCATGTTGCCCACACTGCAGTGTTTTGCCATATTGTTCTAAATAGACTGTGTGATTGGATGGGGCTCTGAAATTCACAGTCCCTAATGGATTCCCAATGAGGACCCTGTATCTTCACAGTGAGACAGCAGCTAAAGCTGCAGATACTCTCCCGGTTCAGCTGATAGCTGTATAACAGAGATAATGAGAGAAGTATATCACGAAGTTGGTATTTTTCCTTTCTATCTGACATGGATTTGGTGTAGTGTAGCAGAGGGCAGCTATCCCCACAAGCGGGATTAGGCTGTGCTGCAACACTGCTGTGCAAGCTTAGCAACTTGCGCATACAACAGGGAGAATAAAACTATCTTTTTCCAATTTGATCCATATGCTACTGAATGTATTCTACTTCCTTTTTCTTTGACTTTTTTGTTTTGGATTCCCTTCTCGCTTTCAAGTTATCCTAGATCTCGGGCTTGTTTTGTTGACAAGTTTAGTGACAATAACTCACAAAGAGTTTTGTTGGAGCATAGTAATCAATTCACATGTTAGTATCTTTCTCTGGGTCAGTCTGAGTGTCACTGAGCATATGTGAAGAGACTCTACAGGCAGGATATTCTCAAGTGAAAAATTCAATTATTTGTCGGCAAACTCACAAGACATCTGGAATTTAGTGAGCTACAGGCTAGGTGTTAATATGCTCATGACTCTTATCAAGAGTCTCTGTTCTCTGTGTAGTCATCAGTCTGGTGAGGAGGGTGCAGCTTCTGTTGCTGCAGTATTCCAGTGGTTATCTTGCAGCTCCTTTTTCTATCTGTTTTTTGGGGTGTTTTTTTTCTTTCATTTTAGAATTTTTGTGCCTTTCCATGCTAGTGCTTTTTTTTTTTTTTTTTTTTAATTCTTGACCTACTCTTAATCCCATTCTCTACAAACTTTTCACCTTTATCTTGTATGGCTGTACCCTACAGACTTCCCTGCCTCCCTGCTACTTCTCGCAGCTTAGCAGCTTCCTCTGAAGTGTGAGCCAAGGTTATGCAGCTGAGCTGCATCCGAGCTAAGCCCAGGATTCCCGGAACACTGACAGCTGAACTCATAGAAGGATTTGGAAAGGGGTTATGGAGTGGGTGGGTTACATAGCACTTAAACTATTTTCTCCTTTGTGTGCTCTCTTAGGAGTGTTTGATCTACAAAGGTTTTTGGTACAGTTAAAATACGAGACTCTGGAAAATTAGATAAGAAACTATTCTAAAATATTTACTGGTAACTGATGATCAGGCATTAACTTTTTTTCTTTAAAATCTCCTTTGAATTTCTGTTGATGATTGTGCACTAGTTAAATTTGTCTGGTATTGGTTTCTTTTAGTGGTGAGGAAAAACTCAATAATTATTAAGGTACGTTAGAGGCACAGATTTCTTACATGAAGAAATTGTATGGAGTACTGCTTCATAAAAGACTGAAACATAGTCTGCTTTAGACTTAAAGAATAATTATTACCTTAAAAAGGAGAAAAGCTGGAGGTTGAGGGAGTGGAAAGGAATTGTCATTGTTGGTAGCCTTAGCTATGGAATTGTTAATGAGATCTGCTGTCATCTAACAAGCAGATAATAAAGCTCATGTATCTTAGTTCCTGATCTTACATATGTCTGTGTGTCTCACAATCTCTCATGACTTTGGATCTCAAACCTTACAGATCTTCATTTAAACACACTGTCTTCTGACCTGTCTGTAAGAAGCCACATACAGGTTCTAGAGCACGTAAATAAACTTATGGTTTGAAAGAAGTTTTGAAATAAGTTCCATTGCAAGCTTGCAGGGTGTAAGGAAAGCAGAAGGGGGGGTGGGGGGGAAAGGCCAGCAGAGAGGCTGCAAGTTACTTTCTCCTGTAGCCATGTAGTTGCTCACATGCTTCTTTCACGTGCTCTATAAGTACCATTTCACAGATCAGCTTATGCTTAGAAGCACAGTGATTCTTAAGTGTTTTCTGTATGCCCTGCCCTGCAGGGCATTCTGTGTTCCATACCCTTCTTGTTTTAAAACTACTTATCTAGAGTAGGAGTGGACTTCATCGCATGTATCTGAGGGCCCCTACTTGAGAGGACATGACAGAGGTTCAGTGATGTACTACAGCTGTGGGCTCTCCCTGCTCCAACTCACTGTGCTGTTTGCCCACTTTCTGGTCAAAGCCTTCTACTTGTAACTCCATGGGAAGTCCCATTTCCTGCCCTTTCATTTTAAGCGTATCCATCCTCGCTGACAGTTTAATGGTGCGTTGTCTTCCCTATAGGGCAGACACCTACCTATGGGTCTTCTCTCTGCCCATACATAGAATCATAGAATGAATCATAGGATCTTGGAACGGTTTGGGTTGGAAGGACCTTCAAGATCATCATAGTTCCAACCCCCCTGCCATGGCAGGGATACCTTCTGCTAGACCAGGTTGCTCAAAGCCCCATCCAAGCTGGCCTTGAACACTTCCAGGGATGAGGCATCCACAGCTTTTCTATGCAATCTGTTCCAGTGTCTCACCACCTTCACAGTAAAGAATTTCTTCCTAATATCTAATGTAAATCTACTTTCTTTCAGTTTGAAACTTTTACCCTTTGTCCTATCACTACACTTGCTGATAAACAGTCCCTCCCCATCTTTCCTGTAGGTCTCCAAAGGTACTGGAAGGCTGCTCTAAGGTTTAGCCTGGAGAAGGCTCTGGGGAAACAACTCCAGTTCTCTCAGCCTGTCCTCATAGGGAAGGTGCATCAGCCCACTGATCATCTTTGTGGCTGTCCACTGGACCAGCTTTAGCAGGTCCATGTGTTCTTAACGCTAGGGGCCCCAGAGCTGAACAGAGCACTGAAGGTTGTATCTCACCAGAGCAGAGTGGAGGGGGAGAATCGCCTCCCTCAGTGTGCTGGCCATACTTCTCTTGATGCAGCCCAGGATGTGATTGGCTTTCTGGTCTGTGAGAGCACATTGCTGCCTCGTGTTCAGTTTTTCACCTACTAACACCCCCAAGTCCTCTGCAGGGCTGCTTCCAATTCACTCATCACCCAACCTATATTTGTGTTTAGGATTGCCCCAACCCAGATGCAGAACCTGGCACTCGGCTTTGTTGAACTTTGTTAGGTTTGCACAGGCCCACCTCTCAAGCCTGTCAAGGTCCCTCTGGATGGCATCCCTTCCCTGTAGAGTGTCAGCCACACCACTCAGCTTGGTGTCATCTGCAAACTCGCTGAGGGTGCGCACTATCCCGTTGTCCATGTCCCCAAAAAAGGTGTTAAATGGTACTGGTCCCAATACAGTCTCCTGAGGGACCCCACTCATCACTGGACATCAAGCTGTTGACTGTGACTATTTTGAGTGCAACCGTCCAACCAGTTGCTTGTCCACCAAGTGGTCCACCCATCAGATCCATGCATTCCCAATTTAGAGACAAGGATGTTGTGTGGTACGGCATCAAATGCTTTGTGCAAGTCCAGGTGGATGATGTCAGTTGCTCCTCCCTTATCTGTCAACGCTGTAACCTCGTCATAGAAGGCCCTCAAATTTGTCAGGCATAATTTGTCCTTAGAGAAGCCGTGTGACCTCACTAGAATAGTTCTCAGGAGCATCTGCTCCTTTATCTTCCTGGGCACAGAGGTGAGACTGAATGGCTTGCAGTTCCCCTGGCCGTTTTTATTCCCTTTTTAAAAATGAGAGTTATTTTTCTCCTTCTCTAGGCACTGGGAACTTCACCCATCTGCCACAACTTTTCCTCCAGAAAGAATGCTTAGAATTTATGTTGTTTAATTACTATTGTTCTTGGTTTTTTAGGTTATACTGTAGTGCATCCATTTACACCAGTGGGGAAGAATTTGGAACTGCTTTTGGTGTGTGATAAGAAGGATCTGGAAAGTTGGCAGAAGCAAAATCTGCCACTGAGTATTGTGACTAGATTAAAGGAAACCAGCAGAACAGAAATGAATCATGTCAGGTACGTAGGAAACATGAACAGAAAAAGTACCAGATTCTCTTGGGTAATCTCAGTGACAGTGCTCTTCAGGAGTAAAATGAGTAGTGAGTTATTCTACTTTGTGTTTACGTTATGACTCTGTAGCATATGAAAGTGCTAATCTTTGGCTGGAACATTATGCAGAGCCCTTGTTGGAGTGCTCGGCCCTTCCATTCCTGTTTGGTACAGGTGTGACCTGATGAGGTTAATGTAGAGACAGAGCAGACAAAGCTCAGTGCTTTAAACTGTCAAGCTCTGCAGAAGCAAATCTGTGTTTACATGTCAGAAAGTGTCTCTTAAATATGTTTTTATATGTCAGAAAGTCTCTCTTAAATAATAAACACCAAAGTTAAGAAAGACCACAATTAAACATGTTTATTAACCATGTTCAGCCTCGTTTTTCACCTTGTGCCTGTGTTACAGTATAATTTATTTCAGAAATGAATAAGCATTTTGTTATGAAGTTCAAAAAGAAAGCCCAATAATTCTGTTTCAGTGAAGTTTTAAAAAAATTCAGAAGCAGTATCGGAAGACTTGAAAAGTCAGTACAAAAACTTCTTACTCCACATAAGTGGCAGAGGCACAATGCTGCCTTGTGCTCTGTGCATACCTTTTCAGATTTGTTGCTGGTGGATTTCTTGGTATTTGTTTAGGAGAGTGAAATTTTTAGTCTGAATTAATGGCTAGAAACAGCCTTGGTTTTGCAAGTCAGTTGTTAATTCTTTTGTGCATTAACAGGTTGTCATGTCTAGCCCTGTGTTTTGACCTTATTAAAAAATGTGCAGCTGTGTATGAGTCTTTACCATCATTCCATGAAATAATGCATCCTATCAGAATTTTCCTTACACACCATGTGCCAGCAAGTGAATATCCTGAAAAACTGCAGGTATGTGTTCCTTAGGAATGCAATAATTGCTATGTTTATTTTATTAATAAATACTGTCATCTTCGTCTGTGCTTAAAGAAAAAGCAAGTGTAAGCATTGGTGAGATTTTTTCAAGGGTCAGGCATTGCCATTTGTGGTTTTTAAAAATCACAGTGATGTTTCTGTGGAAAAACCTAAAAAGAGCAGAGAATGTTGAGAAAATATTTTTTTCATTGTGTATCTTGTCTTGCCTCTCTGATTGAAGAGAATAACACTTACCTTGTAATGATATAATCTTCCATGAGTGACTTAATTTATAAGAACTGTAGTCTGGAATGAGTCTGTAACATCTTGATACAATCAAATACCTGTACCAAATTGGTGAGGTTGTATTTATAACTAAGTAAAACTAACTATTGCTAACTATTTTCAGCTACCTTACTTAAAACAGGGCAGTTGTTTATTTTCTAGCAATGAGGTTCAAATCTTTAATCTTTCTCTTTTGAATATAGCAAAATTGTCTTCTGCTCAAAGAGGCATCATGATATATCCTTAGAGAACAAGATTTTGTAATGCAAGTGATGCCAAATGGCCTATATTTTTTTGCCATCAAAATAAACAAAATGAAGAATTATTCTTAAAATGGCCCTGAAAGGCAAAGTCTGAGTTAAATTGACTTCAGTCTTGCTTCTTCCTCTGTTAGGTGAGAATAGCAGCAGACCTTTCTATCTTAATAGACTTCCAGAAGTGTTTAAAAATTATCCAGCCTGGAAGGCTTACAGCATTTTGGCGTTAGCAATGTTGTAATGAATAGCAGTGATTTTACCCAGAAAAGGAATATATGGGGAGAATGTTACTGTTGATTCGGTTTACAATAGATTGTGAATTGTGGTGTCTTTTGATATTCTTTTAAAATTTTACTTTGATTTTCATTTTCAGGAACTGTATCACAGTGCTCTGAAAGAGCTAGAGAACAAAGTAAAACACTATACTCCGCTGATATGTGAGAAAAAGAAGCCAGTGCCATTGAAACAGTATACACCTAAAATTGTGAAAGTGTAAGTAAAGTAAACACTTGATGCAAAGGAAAAGTGTGTTCAAATGTTAAGATTTTCAGCAAGCTAGAAGTGGGTTTTTCTGCTAGATCTTGTGCCCAAATCACAAGGGACCAGCTACTTGGGTGGTAGGGCAGGAAAGAAGGAGGAAGGAGGAATTCTAAGGAAAAAAATATCACTGCAAATCAACTCCTGCCCATATAATCAATTGCAGATTAATAAATTACGAGATGAAAAGAGGTGGTTGTTATTACCTAGTCACATGCTCTACTGAATGCTCTGTCAAGCACTTAGGTCTGAAGAACAGCAGTAGGTAGTTCATATGTATATGAACTCTATGAAGGTAAGGATGGATGGTGAAAATACTGATGGATGCTTCACTGGTGCAGAATAGTCTTCTTTGGAGACATTCAAAACCCGCCTGGATGCGTTCCTGTGCACTCTGCTGTAGGTGATCCTGCTCTAGCAGGGGGGTTGGACTAGATGATCTTTGAGGTCCCTTCCGACCTCTAACATTCTGTGATTCTGTGAATATAAGGCACTCTTCCTGTACTTTTCTTCACAGATCATCGTAAATAATCAGTCGGATTAAACATTCCTTTAAGCATACTTACTCACCCCATTTCTCTCTTTTCCCCCAACCGTGCAGCTTTCTACCTTCCACCAGTAGCAATAACAAAAAAGATGTGGGTTTTTTCCTCTTTTTTTACTGAGCTTGCAGTGACCATGTGCCTTTTTGTATTCTGCTTTGGAATTAAATTTTAATAACACTAGTTTGGTTTTTTAGATAATAGAGCAATATTCCAGTTCAGGAAGTCTGCTTTATATTGGCTGCTGACTTATTTAACAATGGTGGTTACCTATGGGGCATGTATTGTCTGCCATATTTATTCTGGTAACTGAAGAGGACAGTTTTCCTCTGCCATACACCTTTATCCCCAAGAAACTGATCAGGCTTTTCCTGTAGAACTTATCTGCCAAAACTTAAAATATATAGGAAGATTCCATGTTTCTCCAGACACCTTTAATTTTTTCTACTCTAGATTTTTCAGTCTGTTCAAAACGCAGGCTGTATGTGGGAGATTGAAGTGTAAGTGCTGTCTGCTTGTCATTTGCATGATGGTGACATGCAGTTAAAAGGCCTGGGAACTTAATATGCAGGCATTAAAACACTGAGAAACATGAAAACGTTGTTTTCCTTAAGCTCTACTATGCTCACAAATACATTCTCATTTCAGTTTAGAGTTTGGAAGAAAGCAGGGAGGCAGCAAGAAGGAGCAAGAAAGAAAGCAGTTGATTCAGAAGCATAAACGTGAACTTAAAGGAGCCATTCGTGAGATTCGGAAAGATAACCAGTTTCTGGCCAGAATGCAACTTTCAGAAATCATGGAGAGGTAACGTAGCCTTTGTTTCAGCACCAGTTTGGGGGTTGTTCTGCCATGTGTTCATTTCCTTGCTACATGCCAAGATTAACAATAACAGAACTGTTGGAGCGTGTTCAAAGGAGGCCACAAAGATGATCCAGGGGCTGGAGCACCTCTGCTACGAGGACAGGCTGCGGGAGCTGGGATTGTTCACTCTCGAAAAGAGAAGGCTTCGGGGGAACCTAACAGCTGCCTTCCAATACCTGAACAGAACCTACAGGAAGGCTGGGGAGGGACTTTTAACAAGAGTGTCCACTGATAGGACAAGGGGAAATGAGTTTAAGTTGAAGGAGAATAGATTTAGGTTAGATCTTAGAAAGAAATTCTTCAGTACGAGGGTGGCAAGACTTTGGAATAAATTGCCCAGAGATGTTGTGGCTGCCCCTTCCCTGGAGGTGTTCAAGGCCAGGTTGGACAGAGCCTTGAGTAGCCTGATCTAGTTGAGAGGCGTCCCTGCCCGTGACAGGGAGGTTGGATTAAATGATCTCTAAGGTCCCTTCCAGCCTAGGCCATTCTATGATTCAAGCTTACTAAACTTAAATAAAATTGGACAATTCAGGGAGAAACAAGGTTTTTAACAGAAGTAACTTAAATTGTTTTCACCTTTGCAGTCTCATTTCTCTAGTTTAAGAATGTGCAGAATGTTTTTATTTAAAGTGTGTGTTGGTGAAATTTGAGAGTTGGGGTGCTTTTATGAATTAGTAGTTGTCTAAATTTGCTTAGCTATTCTCTGTAAATCTTTCTGAAACATGTTGATTGTTTGTTTTACAGAGATTCAGACAGAAAAAGAAAAGTGAAAGAGCTTCTTGGCAGTCTTGCTACACAGGAAGGTGAATGGAAAGCAATGAAAAGGAAAAAAATGAAGAATTAATTGGGACTGTCTACATCAGGAAGCTGTGTTTTTACTGCCATATAAAATACTTCAGTCCTATGGCTTTTGAACAGATTTTAATTGCATTCTTTGGATGCATTCCTTTTGAAGAGACATCATCAAATCTGTCTGAAAAAGAGGACCTACTTATTGGAAAAATCCACAAGATTTCATGAAGAAAATAAAAATCACACTTTTGTATGTGGTATATTTCTGTTTATTTTAATAATAGATAATATTTAGATGAATAATCAGAATTCCTAGGTGTGTGTGAGACCAGGTTTTAATCTAACGTGAAATACACACAAAAAATTGTATGGCAGAAATATTTTGTTATCTTTTTTAATATTGAATAACTGCAGGCAGCTCTCATAGTGGTGGTATATTTGTAATTTAAGCAGTAACATTTTAATTAGTCTATCATTTGGACATTCTAATTCCTGTATTCAGTGGAGTAAAGGAATCGGCTTTCAATTGGAAGACCTTTGTTAAAGCTGTACATTCATTCATCTCTTCAGTAAGTCCTGAATTGAGCAGAGCTCTGAAATTCTTAATAATCTAGAGTGGTTAACTAGTATCCCTCAGTGTATTCAGAACCGTCTGAGTGAAGTGGACAGTGAAATCCTTAATTCTCTTCCACTTACCATCTATTTCTAATTACTGATAGCTGCCTAGCCTGAGGTTGAAAAACATTTTGCAAAACACTTTACAAATAGAGCCAGTAAGTACTTTTAATACTTTTTAGTACTATATTTGTAAAGAAACATTGCGATGAGGCAAACAGTATCAAAGTTATTTAAAGGTGCTAGTTTGAACCAAGTTCAGATACTCGCTGTAATCTACTCATTTGATCAGTGGCAGTTGGTATGCGTTGAAGAAAACTGTAGTATTTTCTTAGAAGACAGGAAAATGAAATAACCTTTTACAATAATGTTGCAATTTCAGTCTAAAGAAAAACTGTAAAGACAAACCCATAGAGCATGAACTAATGACTGTGGATCTTTACCAGAACAAAACTCCCAAACTTGTTCCATTTTCAGGCACCCATTCCTACATCTGATCTCTTGTGTTTTGGCCGGTAGGTAACTCAGACATGGTTATGCTTACCTGCTGATCAGGAAGAAAGTCTTAAACACTGTCAATAAATTTGATTTAACAGTTAGGCCTGGTTGTTTCAGAGTGACTTAGGATGTTTTCGTTGTTTTATTTTTTGGGTTTGTATTTTTTTGCTGGTTGGTTTTTTTGGTTGGTTTGGTTTGGGGGTTTTCAGCTGAGATTTGTAGTGGACGCAGGACTAAAGGTTGGAGGGCATGAGTTGAAACACTTAGGCTTTATATTTAAACTCTAGTGACAAAACTATCTTTGTAAGGTAAGTCTTGTTAAAGGTTTATCAATGTATGTTTCTTGAAAGAGGAAAGCACTTTATCTGAAGGTCTTTTATTGAATCTCAGTGTAACTGTAGCAATGCAAGTCATGTCTGATTATCATCAGCTTTTTTGGCTTGCAAAACCAGTTAAGCGTTAAAATAGGCTGGATACTAAGTACACTTGAGGGAGATACTCACATCACAAAATTTAGTAAGATTTCTGTATTTGAAATCCAGTCACACTTCTGAAAACAAATATATTTCCAGTTAACCTTTCCAGAATCAGTAGGGCCATCTTCTGAAACTTCAGATGAATCTCGGAAGATTAGTATAACTCCTGTTTTATTTCCATTTGGCTTAGTATAGATATTTTTCTTATAAAAAGTTTTGGGTTTAATTTTTTTTTTTATAGTTCGAGCCAAGAACTTAAGACTGAAGTAATGAGGAAGGCACTAACTTCCTATTTTATGCTGTAAATCAGCACTTTCAGTTTGAGATTTTAGTCATAGTTTATTTCTCCTTCACACAAACTGTCAAAAAATTATTACTGTTTATTTATTTGACTTTATTTTTCAAGAGCAAGTAGCTTCAGAGGATTTGTTCAGCAGGGTATTAGAATCACAGAGATGCTGAGAGCTGCACTTTGATCCTGGGGCAGTGATTTTTGATACCACCTGCAACTGGCTTGTTATTCCTTAGTGAGGGAGATAAGAAAGAAATAGGGGAGAGACACAAGTGAGATGGAATTACAGTGTTTGTGGAAAAGGACAGTTATTGGGACAAGAAAAAAACAAACAGGTATCTTGCAATGGTGATGAGCAAAGGTACAGGACAGGGAAACCTCAGCTGACAAACTTACATGACTGTTTTGGAATGCCGGACTGAAAGTATTTGTGTTTGAAATCACGCTAGATGAAAATCACAGCATGGATTTTACAAATTGTATTGTCAATATTTAAGTTGTTAAAAATTTAAGTTGTTAAGTTAAATTTAATGTTATAAACTTGGGACTAATGGTGACGCTTGAACATTTAGTATTTTAGATGACTAGGAAAGTAGAACTACCTAGTCTTGCCTCGTCTTACTAATCAGTGTGGTCCAATAGTTTTGCCATTGCCTCACTGCTGTGTTTGCAGTGCTCAGGGGAAGGTCTGGTCAGTTGGGCTGCAAAGGGCCTGGACAAGCTGGAGTCAGCAAGCCCTTGCTCGTAGAGTTTCTTGAACATACTCACCAATTATTCTCTCGTCTCTGCGTTGCTCTTAAACCAGGAGTTGTTGTAACAGGCCTTTTGCCACATCTCTTACCAGTTAGAAATCTCTTGTTAATTAGCTCTCAACACTTGGCTGGCAGCCCCTTGCCTGTTCCATACTGTGCAGATCCATGAGCTTGCTGGGCTGGTGACCACACACCCGCGTTCGAATCGGGCCCCTTGGACACCGGGCAGGGCTGCACAGGAGAGTGAGGGAGGCGATGCTGTCAGTATCAAATCTAGTCATGATCCTTGTGGTGAGGAGCTCAGTGTTTTCAGGGAGCAGTTTGGTTCAGGAACAGTTAAATCTTTTGCAACTACCTTTTTGTGTGTCAGACACCAGGACATGTACATTTATCAAAACCACTGCTCACTGCAGCTGTAACGTGGCTACGCAGCAACTCACAAAAGAACATCCCTTGGTGTTTTCACTTAAAAAAAAAAAAAATCTAAGGCAAGAAGGAACGGCTGCGGTTGTGGTTTGAGGTACGACATAAACTGTTCATTCAGGAGGGCCGAGGCTGTCTGGACGAGGCGGTTCCCTCAGTCCGGGCTCTAAGCGCCGCCGGGCCCGACCCCACCGCTCCCTCGGCCCCGAGCAGCGGCGGCGCCTTCCCGCCGCGTCCAGAGGATCCCGCCCGCCCTCGGAGGGGTCCCGGCGGCCTCCCGGGTCGGCGGCAGCTGGTGCGGGCCGGCAGGAGCTGCTCCCTCCTGGGCCGGAAGAGGAAGGCCGCCGGGGCGCAGCGGAGGCCGGGGAGGAGTCGCCGCCGCCCGCCGGCAGCATCCCCGAGGAAGGGCTCCGGCAGGCGGAGGGGGCCCACCCGCGCACCCCGAGGAGAGGTGGGTGACCCGGAGCGGGGCCGGCTCTGCCGGCGGCATGGGAGGGAGGGAGGCAGCCGAGACAGCGGGTCTGGGGCCGAGCACGGCTCGGAACGGCGGGGCGGCGGCTCCCCGGGAGTCTGAGCGGGCGGCGGAGGGCGCCTGGCGGGGCGGGCAGCGGGTCCCCGGCGCGGACACCGCATCTCTCCAGCGCCGTCCCTCTCCCGACCGGCGGCCCCGCTGTGTCCTGGGCTTTGGCTGCTCCGGGAAATTCCTTTTTCTTCCCTGCCCACACATCCCCCCCTCCCCTATTGAAACTCCTGCTCTTGACCTGGCTCGGGACTCGCTAAGGAGTCAGAGGAGCCTTCCCAAGGCTCAGCAGGTAAAGCCGGGCCTAGGAGATTTCAGAGTCAGGGAAGTGTTGTTAAGGAAACACCAGAAGGATGAAATTATTCCTGTTGGCTGATGATAAATCTCTGTTTGTGCATTAGGGCAGGGCCGGGGATTGCTCTCAGGGAGGTGCAGGATCCAACCCTGGCCCTGCCCGGCCGGATCCCGTCAGCAGGAGTGAGCAGACGCGGGGGGCAGTCCCGTGGACGGACGGCTGGATGGATGCATGGATGGATGGATGCAGGGATGGATGGGGATAGCCGAGCGAGTGCCAAGGACATGAATGTCCAGAGAAGTAGATCCGCTAAAGTGAAAATCCACCCCCCTTTTCAAACATGTCTCACTGAAGTTAAATGTCACGGTAGAGGTGGTTTGTTTTTGCTGACAGAATGCCAGGGCCTATAAAATGTTTGGTGGATTCCTGCCTAGCAAAAAAAAAAAAAAATATGGAGCGGTTTGAACAACAAAACTGATGGAGCACAAAGGCAGAAACATGTCGTACCTTGGGATATTGCGTAAGGGAAACTGCAACCGCACAGCCGACAGTGGAGCTGAATGAAAGGTCAGTGCTAGCACCAGTAGGTTCAGGCTGCACACTGGCTGAAGGGGCTGTCAGGGTAAGGCATAAAGGGTGTTACCCTCTGTAAATAACCCTGGAATAAAGTTCAGTGTGGCCATACAGCTCAGTAGATGAATAAACAGATTGTGAGGAAAACCAAGATAGAATCTACCACAAAGATCCCATTGCTCGACTGGTGGCTGCGTAGGCCTAGAGCAAGGGAGGGTTTGCCTAAAGGAATAGTTGTTTTGGATCTGGGTGTTCTTGTATTATCTGGATAAACAAATAATGCTAAATATTTGTAATGGTGATGACTTACTGTTTTAAACAAAAGGGTCCTGAACGTAACCAAACTGCTCTATTCACTAGCAGATTTCATAGCATTATGCCAAGAGTTTAATAAATGGATTGCAGGTGGCTCCCTTCCGTGTTTACCTCATGGCACTTGAACTTCAAAAATGCTTCAGTGCTAGTAAACTGAATCCACAGGTAAAGAAATGTCACAATAATATTTATACGGTTCTGTGATTGCTGAGCATAACAAAGTATTGTTATCTTCAGTTAGCGTAATACGATGTTATATGTACGAGTGCATTGATGTGTGTAATGTGGTGTGTCTTATCTGGAATAGAATTTGCATTAAGAATTGCTCAGTGTTTTCAATCCTGACTCATCAAAGTCAGTGGTTATTTTGATACTGATTGACCTGTGGGATGAAATTCTGCCTCCTTTTACTCCTTTAGTGCAACAAATGTTCAGGGATTTATGCAGTAGCAGGGACTGCAAATTTGATTGTTTTATGACTGAGATAGAGTAACGTTTTACAAATTTGAAGTTTGCATTTCATGGTTTCTGTATTGCTCCTTGATTTTGTTATCTGTTGAAATTAAGTTTCTATTTTTCAAGATATAGGCTGACTTCTTTATTTGATAAATAGTGGACAGGATATGCCCCGCATCCTTGTTTAGGTATTTAAGACAGTTTTTGGAGTTATCAAAGACAGTTGATAGTTCTGATATTTCTGACAAAATGAAATGCTGCTTTAATCATCTGATGCCCCAAATCATAGCCTATCGATGCTTGTCATCCAGAGAAAGAAAAAAAAAAAAACCCTAAGTTTCAAAATCTTCTGTTGTTTCTTGAGTTGCTGTTGCTCTCCAGGATTTATCTTGAAGACAACATTCCTGCAATAGTTAGGAAGTCTACTTTGGGTTTTAATTGTTACTGCTTTAGTTATTTCTAGTCTATGTGGGAAGCATAAATAATCATGAAAGCATGAATGATCTATTAGTTACTTGAATGTGGATATTCAAAACAAGAGTGCTCTTTCTTACCTATTCTACTGTAATGCTGAGTTGAAGACATTTGGGAAAGTTGTATCAGCATTGCTCACATGTGTTAACAAACTTTAATGGCTCCTTAGGCCTGTGTTTTATCAGGGACGCTCCTATAACAAAGTTATCTTACTGCCCTTGTAGCCTGTTCTTGATGCGAGCAAACTTGATGCTGAGCTAATAACCAAGACTAAAGAGTTGAGCTTCCTGTTCCCTTGAAAACCAGGTAGCTTAACGTAGTCGTAGCTTAACATATTCATAGCTTATATTTATTTCTGTGAAAGCGAGAATGAATCGGCAAGATAGTCTCATTTATGAAAGGCCTGCAAAATACTTCCTGTTGACTGGATTAAATGCAATTTTTCAGAAGCAGAGCACCTGGGAAAATGGCCTGGCGAGAGACAGAAACCAGTAGCAGCTCCACCAATGATGAACCAGACCAGAACTCTAGTCGTGTTATTAAAATTGTCTTCCTGGCACTCTTCATCGACTTGTTGGGATTCGCTCTCATCTTGCCACTGTTTCCTTCCATCCTTGATTATTACAGCCAGACTGAGGTAAGTAACAGAGAAAGTCGGGGTTTTTAGGTGTGAGATCTTTTAGGTATGAGATCTTTAGGAAAGAATGGAAGAAAAATCCCTTGCCTTGGGGCAAACCAAATAGTTGTAGGCAGATTAATAACATCCAGCACGTTTAAATGGTGCATGGACTGAATTTGTTTGTGAGCCTGCATGAAGCTCTTCCCTCCTGCTTTTTTATTAAAATGAAGGATTTGTTTTGGGGTAAATCCAGATATGTCTTGGTGGCTGGTCCTTCAAATTACCAGTGCATTTGTGACTTGGACTACTGTCACTGGTGAGACTGAGTAAACTATGATCATAATGAATCAGCATCCTGGGGTTTTTCTAAGAGCCAAAGCGGTGAGAGCTTTTACCTTACCTGAGTGTTTCACACACTCACTTGCTCCCACCCCCCAGGATCACGTTCACTAGGTCTCAGCTTCCATTCTTAGCAGGGAGCTGGCTTCTGCCTGGCCATGCAGGGCCTGATGGTTTAAAAAAATTCAAATTCAGACATTCACCCATCCAAACACATACTCCCAATTATCTATTGATGTGTTAGCATTCACAATTTACGCTATTTTTGACAACTGATCAGCAAGGAAGTTTTCCCTGAGGGAAGGAGGAATGAAGGAATCATCTAACATTGTCTCTAGTTCACTAAGCTCTCATGCTGTCTTTGTAAAAACACCAGAGAAACTCTTCCTGCTTCTGTTTCCCAACTCTCTGTTTTGCAGGATGGATTCTATTTGTCATTGCAACGTGGTGTGGACTGGTTTGCAGGGATGGTTGGGATGCCTCCAGAGCGGAAATACAACAGTGTCTTGTTTGGAGGTATGGAAATTACACAAGCTAACAGACCAAAACAACCCCCGACTTGTACTCAAGTTATTTGCAGTGTTGATACGAGGAATGATGAGGAAAATGACAAGAAGTACGAAAATATACTTGCCTGTTACAAGATTTAGTTTGAAATAACACATCAAATGTCTCTTACAGGAGGCTATTCAATTATTTTGTTTTCATCACACTGATAGCAGTGAAGAGTTGGACAGCCCCGTCTCTGTCATTTGGAAACATCGAGACAGGCAGGAGGAAAGGGCCAAAAGGAACCTTAGGAAATTGAGTAAGGACAAATGTGAAGTCCTTGCCCTGGGAAGGAGTAGTCCCTTGTAACGATCCAGACTGGGCACTGACTGGAGTAGTCCCTTGTAACGATCCAGACTGGGCACTGACTGGCCCCGAGGGTCCTGGCGAGCAGCAAGCTGAGCATGAGCCAGCCCTGGCAGCAGAATCATCGGCAGCACCTGAACTGTGTGAACAGAAGCAGAGACAGTAGAGTGAGGGAAATGATTGTCCCCATCTCTGCTCAGCACTTGTTAGAGCACATCTAGAGGATCCAGTTTTGGTCCCCCAATACAAGACTTCCATAAATGGCAACAAGTTCAGCAGAGGGCCACAAAGACAGGTTCTGGGCAGCCTGGGCTTGTTCAGCCTGGAGCCATTAGCAACCTCCCAATACCTGTGGGGAGGTTCCCGAGAAGACTGAGGCATTTCACTGTGGTGTGTGTGCATGATGGGAGAAGGAGAGGCAATGGGTGTAGGTAGAAGCAAGGGAGGTTCAGACTGGAAATAAGAAGGAACTTCTTCACAGTGAGGATGGTCTATGGAACGAGTTGCTTGGAGAGGTTTTGTAGTCTCTGTCCTCAGACACCGTCAAATCATAATTGGATGAAACCCTGAACCATCTGGTCTGACCTCACAGCTGACCCTGTGAGCAGCAGGTTGGAGAAGGTGACCTCCAGAGGTCCCTCTTAACCTGGATTATCCTATGATCTTGCCCAATTTGTTCTACACATTGCTACAGAGATACACAAGTATGCTGTTCCTTTTTGTCAGGCTGCCAGCTGAGGGTCAGGAGCGTGCTGTGCTAGACCCTGCACAGTCATGTAAATTACTCTCCCTTAACAACTGATCCACATGTGACTGGCAATCAATCAGTAGGAAACACTGGAATTAGAAGCTTGTGAGTTCAAGTCTCAACTCCCTGCTGGGCAGCTGTAGGCAGCATTGCTTCTAAATCCAATTAGTCCTATTAAAGGCAGCAGAGCTGCTGACTTGCAGGGTCCAAAAGCATTTGCTGTCACTGGGACACTGGTGTGGGTGAGCTTCCCTGGGAGCAGTGCAGGAAATCCAGCAGCGTGTATGTCATGGTACACATCAAAGGTTCTTTTGGCTTCTTGCTATCTAGAGAGTTGTAAGGAAATGGGGATTTCAGCGTATGAAGATGTGAGGATGTCTGGGTTAATTTTAATTGGAAATGTCTAGGCCCAATCCTTCTAGTGAGCTGAAGCCTCTCTCAAGATAAGCAAAAGGTTTTTAAACTAAAAAATAAGGCAAAACTTTATTAGAATATAAGTGTGAGTATCATTACTATTTAAAGTAGGTTTTTTTGGGGTCTAACAGATATTAGAAAGTTTATAAACAATTTTCCTCTTTCCTGCAGTGTCTTTACAAGCATGCTGTTGTTGTTTCTGTGCTCATTTTCAGTGACATTACTGTCTTTAAATGGTAGGAAGCAGTTTTCTTCAATGCTTCAGAAACTGCTTTTTGTCTCCTCTAAGACCTGACTGCATGCCTCCTCCTTGTTCCTTCTCTCAGACTCTGTTTAAATAAGGAGCTGGGAGCTCACAGTCATGTTGAACTTGCTGTTTTTCCTTTTGCCTGCTGTGTCCTCTACTCTTGGGAGTGCTTTATCTCTTGCATTGGCTCACTTGCTTCCAAGAGGAGTCCACCTGACTCTTTTGCCCTTTGAATAAAATATGGCATCTAACTGGGAACATGCAAAAAAAAAATAGACACTGTGTATCATAGAAAGGAAGCTGGTCTTACTATTTCCTCTCTAGGAGAAAAGTATTGAGAGAAAAGTATTTAGAAGCAGTGTGGAGTAGCAACTGGAATGTTCACTAACCACCAGGCAGCCATAGGCAATGGGGGTGCAGGCAAGGTGGTTGAATTAACCTGGTATCTGTCACATTTGACTCCATGTCTTCTGCTGGCTTTCATGGCAGGTTTTCTTAATGAAACATCTAGCTTACTAAACCAGCAGAGCAATATTTTTTCCTTTTTTTTCTTTTTTTTTTTATTCCTGTCAGTTTTCTGCCAGATTGAGTTGAATAGCTCACTGGAGAGCTGACTTGAGACTGCAGAAGCAGGGGAAGGTGGACAAGCTATCTCAGTTGTAGTCAGCTCCTGTCTTAGTCTGTCTTGTCTGATTGCGCCTCAGCTACAGTGGAAAGGTTCGTTACACTTGTGATGTTAAACAGAGGTCACTGCAGTCTTCCTGCAGCCTTCATTCCTTCCTTTCCTTCATCTGCAACAGGGAGCATGGGATTGGAAAGGTACTTGCAAGATCATCCTGTTGCTTCTCCCAGTGCAGGATTTATTCTGCTCTCTTTCATCCTTGCTTGGACTGTGAGCTCTTCAGGGCAGAGCCCTTCCCTGCCTCTGTCAAAGCCCGGAGGGCACAGATACTTAATCGCAGTGATGAGCTTTCACCCACAGACTTTCTCTCACCTACAGACTTTTTGCCCTGGGATTCAGGAGCTGTATTTCAGCTCAGGCCTGGGCCTTGCCTGAGATATGTCATAAGTATAGGCTGTCTCTGGCCCCATCTCTTGGATGGACCTTGCACCTGTGTTGCAGGTGTCTTATCTCCTGACTGGACCTACGTCGTAGTCTTGGTCCCAGTCCTTTCTCTGACCCTGTCTCCTGCTGGTCTGGACTGGGCTCCCAGGGTGGGTGTAACCCTTGCCTTGTGTGGGACTGTCAGCAGACCCTGCTCTGCCCAACCCCTCCAGATCGTGTGGGACTGCGCCCTGGTTGCTGAGGGCGCTGCCGGTGCTGTGGTCACACTCAGCGCCTGGTTTATTCCCCCTGTCTGGAACAGCCTTGCTCTCGCTGTTCCCTGCCTCGGAAGTGTTTGGCACATCTGGGTATTTTTACAGTGCTAGAAATACAAGGAAGAAAACTTGTTTCACATTAACGTAAACTGCCAGTGTATCAATCTGTAAGATTTTTTTGAGCTTTGGTGCTATCACAAGCAGCCGTTCTCCTCAAGGTGTTCAGTACCGGTATTCTGCTTTCATCAAAGTTGATGGGAGCAGAACTTCTGCTGCTTAAAGCTTTGGTAGCTGAATGATCTGAGACATATAACCCAGTTTTTCCTTTAGAGGAAAACTTTGACAGCAAGGCATTTTTCTGCCTGCTTGTTGAGAGCGTAGTGCAAATTAATAAGTGTGTGAAGCTAGAAATGGCAAGAGAAAAGAGGAATTAAAGATCACAGAAGCTGGAGGCAGATTTCAAAAGACTCTTGTCTGTTGGAGTCGCTCCTATCTCTTAGGGTGCTTCACTAACAACAGTGCTTATGTCCTTCTTCCATGATAAGAAGGAAAGAAAAGCTAATTAAGTGTGACAGAATCAGGTTCAAACAATAAAAAAAATTCTTAAAAGAACTGTGACTGTTACAGGCTACATTATATCTGCTTTAAGAAAATATATGTAGTCAGATGGAGAATCAGCATTCCATTCTAACCAGTGAGTTTCAAACCCCTTCTCACCGGTCAAGTAACCAGTGAATCATCCAGTTTGTCTGTTACTGTGTCTGTCTGTCTGGTCTGTGTATATCACCTTGGTTAAAAAACAGTGCAAGATCAGTGCTTTGAGGGTGCCTCATTTCAGAGACAGAGCTGTTCTTTGTAGCTATGATTTCACATTTAATTGCATGATTTTAAAGGATGTGATGGAGTGATAGGTCTGGAACACGTTGTCTGTCTTTGTGTTTAAGATGAAGGCAGCAAATCTAATTATATATGTATTTTTATTTTTTGTTTTAGGTCTGATTGGCTCAATCTTTTCCATCCTACAGTTTTTCTCCTCTCCCCTCACTGGTGCTGTGTCAGACTGCTTGGGCAGAAGGCCTGTCATCTTGGTGACAGTGGTACGTGTCTCAGACTGCTTGTAGTCATGCCGTCTCAACGCACAGTTGAGCACACTGTGGTCTTGTGGTTAGCACAGAGGGTTGGGAAATCAAACATACTAGGTCTCTTGGTTGTTGACTGCTTTTTGCCAAGTCACTTGCCCACAGTTCCAGGTGTAAGTGCTTAAGCTGAGCTTTCTAGATTCGGAATTTTACGTAGAAGGCACTAAAAATACCAATCTGTTTGTGCGATTTTCCAAATTCCCTTTCCTCTCTGTACAGGAGTATGACTTCAGATGCTCTGTTTCCAAATAGATTAATCCCGGTATATTTTAGTTCCCCAAGTGACAAATGAGCTGATCATTTCATGACCTATTTCACAGAGCCTGGGGATTGTTGCTTAGGAAGTGTTATCCGGCAGTGTAAGGCGTATTTCTCAGGAACATTCTCCAAAATGTTTTCTGTGTTGCTCTTGCGGGATTCTAATTACAGAAGCCGTGCAGAGCAAGTGTGTACGTACATGGAGGAAGCTGGCAGCAAATGATACACAGATCGCCCTATCCCATAGGCTTGTGAATTAAAGAAACATGCATGCTTATGATTGGTTATGGAATTTAAGGACTAGAACAGTGAATTCTTATTATTTTGAAATCAGAATTCTCTTGAAGTTGGAAACAAGTGGAGAGGGATATACAAAAGTGTTTTTGTGCCCAGGGCTGATTTAGCTCCTCTGAACTTTCTCTGGTCTTCTAATTTAATATAAATGTGAGATTACTAATAAAGTTTGTATGAATTTGTTTCTAGTTCTTTTATATTTCTTTCCAGGACTTAGTGCAGTATCAGTATATTCAGATGTTTCTGTTAATGGGTTTTAGAGCAGCTGTCGAAAACAAACATAGAAACGTATTAAGTGTTTGGCTGAGGAATATGGAGAAAAGATTCCAGCTTTATTCTGCTTTATAAAGAATCCTTTCTTGCTTCTGCAGATGGGTTTGATAACATCATACGCACTATGGGCTGCCTCTAGGACTTTTGGCGTTTTTCTTCTCTCCAGGATTGTAGGTGGAATCAGCAAAGGGAATGTCAGCCTCTCCACAGCTGTAATTGCTGACTTGCGTTCTCCCAAAGCACGGAGCAAGGGCATGGTGAGTTACACATGTGAGGTGTATGTTTGGGTTTCCTGGGCAACTTTGAGCTGATTTCAGGTGCTCAGATTGATCAAGTGAAAAGATGACTGTATAGACTACCTTGCTCCTGAAGAGATGCCAGGTCATTTTGCTGGTGTCAAGTCTGAGACTTGACTTGTCAGTGACTTTTACCTACAAGTGAAACGCAGATGCCCTAGAGGCAGAAAAACTACCTGTGTGAGTGTTGTAACTGTTACTCCGTTTAAAAACTGTAATTCTCATTATAGCAGCTGAGAAATCAGAAAGGTCTTGTGGTCCCATTTTGGTAGCTGGGAGCCAGTTATAGGACAATGCATTTTTCTCACCTTCCCAGACTGCGCTCCCGGCAGCGCCGCACAGCACAGCGTGCCTCCTGCCTGCCTTGGATGCTGCACTGGCTTCAGGATCTGAGCTCAGCAGGTAAAGGATGTGGCATTTGGCCGAGCAGCAAGTCATATGAACAACTGCCTTGTCCTCTTGCAGAAGGCAGTGGACCAGATGGAAGTACCCTGCAGGCTGAACTTTGCCTGTGAATTACCAGTTAGGTCTTTCATCTTATAAAAACCTTGAGGGCCCAAACTTCTCTTCACAGATTGTTATAAGCCACTATGTGGGACAGCTGCTTCTTGGGAGGGGAAAGCTTTAGATTTCACAGTGATAGTTAATGAATTTTCCAAGCAATTTATTATAGTCCTGGTGAGCCAAAATGTAGTTTTATTTATGGAGAGGGATAGCCATACAGCATGGGTAAATAGAATGGGTAGAGGCCTGTTTTTAGGGCCTGAAAACAGGTCAGCATGGCTCACATCCATATGGCATATACTCTCTTCTTGTTCAAAGCAGACTAGGCTGTTCATTCTGCTTTCTGGGAAGAGAGAAGCATCTGACGGATGCTATTCCCATCTGTGGTGGGCCGTTGCCTGGGAGAGTGCTAGCGGGGCAGGTTCAAACAACACTGGGGACTGTGAGGTGACACCTGAGTGTGCCCTGGCCGTGTTTAGTGCAGTACGATAGATAGAGTTAAATAGACTCAGGAAAGCAGGAGGATCCTGTCCTGGGGTGGACGTGTTTGTGTCCTACGTATGCGAGTACACGTCTTTGAATGTCTGTTAAAGAAAGTGAGCCAGATCCTGCACTGGTGTATTCTTAAGCAATCTCACCGAGCTGATGACTCAAATCAGTGCTCTTGTAAGCTCCTACCCAGTGTGTACGGATGCTGCGTCTTTTTCTATGTTCTAGTTTTATAGTGAGTTAACAAGTCTTCTGCACTAAATTCAAGTTGTTCTGGGAAGCCTTCTCAGCCTGTTTGCTCTATGAGACATAAATTCCTAAATGCAGCAATTGCCAAAGCATTTTAGAAGCTACAGACATCAATACTAATTCCTCCCATGGTGCAGTCCTCCCTTCTCCAGTTTTAAACTGCAGAAGTTTATTCCATGGCTGAAGGATCTGCTGGCTGAGCAGTGCCTGCAGTGACAATCATTATTTTACTTCCCAAATTCTTTTCACTCATAACAATGTTGCAGTTTGCTCCTGCCACTTTCCCGACTAGATAGAAAGTAAAATCAGTTATTTTGAAATAATATTCTTTACACATTTAACAGTCGTTGCTGTGCGTTCCTTACATCCTCAGGGTGATGACGTTCTGTATCTGGTTGCATTTCTTAAAAGTAAATGCCAGGAAATCCAAATTGTTTCAGAACTGCGCTACCTGAGCTAACTGGTTAAAACTCCATGTCTGTGTTTGTTGTATCTCTGCAGGCAATGATTGGCGTTGCTTTCTCCCTTGGTTTCACCCTGGGTCCCATGATGGGAGCTTACCTGGCCATGGAGACAGAGAAAGGAGAAGTTTTCTATCTTCGTTCAGCGTTGTTAGCCCTCATGTTTGCTGTGGCCGATTTCATTTTCATCTTCGTCCTACTTCCAGAGACACTTCCCAAAGAAAAACGGGTAAATGGACTATCCATGTGAAGATCTGTGTTTCTTGCGAAAACAAGATATGAGAACTGTTGAAATACTGGAAACGATGAAGAAGGGGCTGAGTCAGTATCTCAGGAATTTAGCTCGTTCCTGGAGCTGGGTTTTAATATTCTGTTGAGGGTTGGGGCTGGGCCTGCCACTAAGCACTGACAGCTGAAAAGTAAAAGCACTGAACAGAATTGGTTCTGGTTAGCTCAAACCAGGACAGTTTATTATTCAGGGTGGTGTCAAAGTGGTTGCGTGACAGTCCCACCTGCTAGCCCAGTAAAATATGAGAATTCTTTGTAGTTAACATGTCTGCTTAATTGCTGATTTTGGTGTATTAGGTTTAAATTTCTCAAAAACTAATGAGAGCCTAGGAGGAAGAGGGTGAGTTTTTAAACTATGATCACAGTGACTCCCTGGGGATGAATTTCAGCTAATCGTAAAAGTAAATATATGAGAGACTGGATTTTCTTTCATTTATCCCGTATATGTTAGAAATTTTCTTAACTACTATCTTGTCTTTGTTTAATTATTTTGAACGCTCAAGTAGCAGTAGTAGTTTTCCAAGTTGTGCTGTATTCCCCAGATAAAAGTGCTAAAATTGAGTAACTGCGGTTTGATTAACATTATGATTTAATATTATGTGATCAGACACTGTCTGAGATACACCTGATTAAAAGTCTCTTGGAGCAGTCTCCTTCGGTAGTGTGGGAGGGACTGAATTCAACCCTGGGTGTCTGGGTGAAAGACTTGATTTGAGGCTTCCAGCTGGGTGGGATCTCTCCTATCGTCCCTTGTTTCTAAGCAGCACTCAGCTGTTGCCGTGTGCTTGGTCTCTGGAGCGCCAAACCCATTTGACACTGAGAATTGTTCAGGAAACTCTGCCTGCAGTGCTCCTGCCAGGGCCAAGGTTGTGACCTTCTCTGAGTGTTCCCCAGCAGGTTGTGTCTCATGAAATCAGTTGCTCGTGTTATCTTCCCAAGCACTACAGCTATTTTATTTGTATTTAACAGCTCTTCCATGTGTCATCTGTTCCCCTTTCCTGTTTGGCTGTTTCTAAACGTTCTGGATGAAATCCTCTACTTGGTTAGAGCCACACGCTGGGGTGGTGGCAACACGTTGACGTAGGGAAGGGCTGTAGAGCCAATCTGTGCTCTGCAAACAATTCCACCACTGCTGCAGAGGGGTACACGGCTTCAGGGCCTTTTAGAATTCTATGTTGATTGAATACCTCCCTCTCCTTTTGTTGTCCTCCTGAGAGTTCTTCGGATAAGTTAGACTGTGTTAGCCAATGCAACTGAATTTTGATGAGAAAATGAGTGCTCTGACCCTGCTTTTTGGGGCTCTGTCTGTGCGCAGCAGTGGGTACTGCATGCGGCGGATTGACCGGCACCTCTCAGGGTCAGGTCCCAGTCGTGCAGAATACATGGTGGGGTTTGATTGCTGGTGAGAGTGGGTTGTCATCGTCTTGTGATCGCTACTGGTGTTCGTGCTTTGGTGCTGTCTCCTTTCAGCCTGGGCAGTGGCCCCGTGCGAGTTATATGTTTCGGGGTATTTGGTATTTCTGTATTAGGCTTTTCTTTTGTAATTCCTCTCGTTTTCTGAGTGGGAGGGGAGCACTTTTCTTGGCCCATGGATGATGGAGGAAAGGCAGGTATGTTGGCCGCCCTTCTGGAACATGACTGGGCTGCGCTGGAGTAGGTGCTCCCACAGTATGGGAGTGGATGCATTGGAAGGACAAAGCTGTGAAGAGGGGAAATGATAATGATAACCGGTAGGAAGATGTGCCAGTAGGGTCAGGCATCTGTTTCCTTGAAATATGCTGTGTTCTCATTATATTCTTGTTTCTTGATCAGTCCTCTTTTCACAGGAGAGAACACCAAATATTTCACCTTTGTTCATGTTGGAGTTAACTGTAGAAGGGGGAAGGTGGAGGGGAACAGGGGGAACACGAATGAGCTTTCATCCAAAGAGAAGAGAGTTTTTGCTATGATTCTTCTTTTTTTTTCCAACTGTTCCACAAAGTTATAAGGTGAAGAGTGACCAGACAACTGTACCTTTCACCTGTCAGAGGCAGTGGTCTTATGTGATATGGCCAGAACAGCTCCTGCTGTGACCTGCTTGGGAGAAGGGAGGACTAGAAAGGTCTCTGGTGACATCTGTCCTCTTTAAGAGCTTTTGAGTTCATTTTTAGCCAAGCTACTTATGGGCAAGGCTGGCCTAGCTGGAAGGAGTGTCTTACAACTTTTGTTTTTCTTTCGTGCCCAGCTAATCATGTAAGGGATCAGCACTATGCGTAGTGCTGTGCAGCATCACTAGCAGACTTATGGAAAATCAAGGCTTTTGCTCCATGCAGGCTAAACAGCACCTGATTTTAAGGGTAAGGCCAGAGCTTGGAAGGCTGAGGCTGCATTCCTGCCTCTGGGCCTTCCAGATGTTATTTAGTAGCTCTGTGTTAGAAGAAAACGGAGTAAACAAAGACACTGTGAAAAATGTCTACAACTCAAAGTAACTTTTGGGTTGATCGTGAGGTAAAATTGAGCAATTTTGGAGTAATAAATTACAAGTGTACAAATTAAATACAAGTTAGACGCTGCAGATTTTGAACCTGTGAAGAATCTAAGCTCCATGCAGCTGGTGACATTGACTGAAATTGGCAGTGTATAATTTGTTATTTGGGGGTGGTGAAACACTTCTGACAGTTCTAGGGCAGGGTTTTCATTACTGATCAGTAGATGAAGTCCCTTCTAAACCACTGCTTGTAGGGTGAAGATAGTAGAAATTAAAAGAAATTTACATGCACACACACTCATGTATATTTTTAAAAAATCAAATTAGATATATAATGTCAGAAAACACATAAAATTTTAAACATATATATATAGAGAGATATATATGTAATGTATAGCCTATGGACCAATCTAAAATAAGCACTGCAGTACAAAGCAGCTTGGCACCCTGTCTGTTGTGGATAATAATTCAAAACAGGTACAGATGACAGGGGGTCTTTATTACTGGCAAATCTGCTTGGAGAGAGTTGCTTGTTGTTAGGTTCTCTGTGCTGTAGTGCAAAAACTGTCATGCCAACAAATGCAGGAATTGAGGATTGCTACAAGCCAGCTTCAGGAAATCCTCTTACAGACGTTTTTAAAAGCACGAGGAAGCTTCTTCTTGGGAGTGTCTGTTTACTCTCTGCAATACATGCAGTGAACGGAGAAATACGTGTCCCGGTTAGTTCAATATGGATCGTCAACAGCTTTTATGGCTTTTTACAAAAGCAGACTGGTATATTGCACTGGTTGCTGTTGTGAGACTAGTGCGGTCCGGAGCTCTGCTGTCAGATACTTGGAAGCTCTGACTGTCAGAACAAGACGGGAGTCGCGTTAATACCACACTGAAGGTTGGTTTGTTTACAGCTTTGTTAAATCCAGTCCCTATGAGTTCTCAGGTCATGCACTGAGATTAAGTTCCACTGAGTTTGACCTTTAATCTCTGCCCTCAAAGGAAGTAATGGCTCCTTCCCTCCCTGGGAAGAGAAGGAAGCTCATCAGATAAAGTTTGCACTTTGAAAATGTGAAATATTAAGTGTGATTATTCAGGATTCTTGAGTGTGTCTTGTCTCTTCCTGTGACCGTGATGTGAAGTGACAGTATAAATTCTCCTACTTCAGAGGAATTGTTTCCTTAAGAATTTAGACATCATTTCTTCTTTAGTATCTTCTTTAATTTTCTATACCTTAGACTAAAAAAATAAACAGATTTTTAAAGTTTGGTTTGCTATAGGAGAAAGCGTAAGCATCTCCTAAGCACGTGTTGATAAGGAGCAGGGAGGGTGCCGGTAGGTGTGTGTACGGGGCACTAGGACCAGGAGTGCTGCAAAAGAAATTTTCCGCTTTAAAAAACCACACAGTGTGGCTGGGCAGGATCGCTAGAAATCTCTCTAAAGTCTCTCCAAAGAGTCTCTCTAAAAAAATTGTATTTTCCTTTTCTTGCCCAGGAGGTGTCACTGGCTGGCTTAAAAACCAACCGGTACAAAACAGTTGGGCAGCTGAGGTGCCGCACAAACTGCGCACCAGCAAATCCTCGGCTGCCTGCGAGCACGTTGTCATTTTCCCAGTAAATGGCGTGAGGGATGGTGCAAAGGCTGGCCGAATAAACCCACCTCTAAGGCTGTGGAGAATGAGCCTCTTCTGCTTTTTAAGAACCCAGAGAAGAATCCTTTTTCTCTCTTCAGTGACAGCTCAACCTTCTAGTTACAGTGCTGGAGCCAGTCAGTGTTCAGAAAGTCCAGGCTGTTACTGGGGGTCAGTGAAACCCCAGTGCCGGCTGCCTTGTTTCATCTTGGATGGTTTGTGTAGGTGTCGAAGCATGTTTGACTGTTGCTGCCCATTTCCTGCTGTAGTTATTACATCAGGTTTTTAAATAAACCTCTTTCTTTCTTTGATCAGGTCTCCTCTGTGACATCTGGATTTCAGGCAGCAGTTGACTTGCTCAGTCCTTTGGCTTTATTTCAGTTCTCTGCAGTGACCCGAGGAAAGGAATCCCTTTCAGAGGAGAGTAAGTGTTAGCTGGCTTTTTCTATTAATATTTTATGTCTTTTTGTATGTGGCAATGTATTCTAAGTGAAAACTTAATTTTTCAAGCATCACTCTGCTCATTTAAAACCCACCACACTAGGAACAGGGAACTGACGAGCTCCCGTGGACACTGGTCTGGTTATTCACAAAAGAAAGTTTTATAGATTAGTGGTTTGAAGATTTCTGATTTGCTGCTGACTTCTTCAGGCACTGGCTGCAGCATGGGGTAAGCTGCAGTAGGTAAAGTGATTTAAAAAGGTGAATTAAGGCATGAGTAAGGGAGGTAAGTGGGCAGAAGTCATTTTGTGCTATGTCTTGTATGGATATTCAGAATGAGCATTTGAGGTGAGAACTTTTCCCTGTACAGTTCATGAATGTTTCTCTACTATTGTTTTATTCTCAAGCTATGCTTGGAAAACACCGTATTTCTCTCCTTTGTTACTCCCCCCCCCCCCTTCCCTTGGTGTTTGTTTGTTTTTTTGTTTGTTTAGATCTTCAGAATCTCAAAATCTTGGGCCTGGTTTATTTCCTGTACCTCTTCCTGTTTTCCGGCTTGGAGTATACACTGAGTTTTCTCACTCACCAGAGATTCCAGTTCAGCAGGTATAGCACACTGAGAAGATAAATGTTGCATATTTTGTCTAGGATATTTTCTGAAATCTTTATTTAAGATCTCTTTATTTATTTTCAAGAGAGGCTTTATGAGGTCAGTAAAAACACTCAGAAAGCAACCACTGTGTTCAGTGATGCTTGGGATTTGTGGGAGGAATTTATGAAAATATAGGTGCGCTGTTTATCATGAAAGGAAATAGTCATCACCTTCTAATAAGTAGCGAGAATCAATACACAAGATTAAAGTAAAGCCCCTGAAATATCTATAGCTGGGCTAGTTGTACTGATTATAATAAAACCTTTTCTCTTCTTGCCCAGAAGAGTTCTTCAGTATCAGGATAGATCTTGAAGCTCACAAAAGGGAGGGACAGCTCTGTGCTTAGATATGCCTGTCAGAGTTCTGCATTGCATGCGGTGTGCAGTCACGGCATCGTAGGGCTTGATTTCCTGTAGTGAAACGCTGAAGAGGAAAGGAAACAGAATCCACTAACAGCAGCTCGGCTTGAAATACTTTTCCTGCCAGCTCCTAGGAAGATTTCCAGCCAGGAACGTGATCTTGCAGCTTGATTCCGTATGTGTGTCCTTCCCTTTGAGTAACCCTCACGGGTTTGTCTCATCTTTCCTTGTCTGTCTTTCATTACAGTATGTGGCTTAACTAATGCGTGTACGTCAAGGAAAGGGTTTCCAGTGTCCTGAGTTTGCTTCTGCACAGTCCTTCAGGACAGCCGCGTAGCGAGATGCACGGCTTTACGCCGACAGTACAAGCTGTGTGACGAGCTTGTTACAGAGATGAGTGTTTTTACTTGAGAATATCCCCATAGCTCCGTAGTTAAGAAAGATGAAAGGGAAATTTGAAGAAACGTTTAAGGGTAGAGGGAAGGACGTTGCAAACCTTCCAGTGCAGCGCATGTTCACTGCCCTGCCAGTGCCTGCCTTGTGCCTTGGTGACCTTAATCAAGCCCTGCACGAGTGGTGGCAGTGATTGTGAGAAACCGAAACGCTTGTTCCTTGGGAACCAACAGCTCCTGCGCTTATGGCACGGACTTCCATGGCACAGGGTGGTTAGCGTGTTGACTTTTTGTGAGCTGCCCTAGGAACAACTAAATCACATCACAGCGGTCTAGAGACGTTTGCGGCATTTGCCAGCAGCCGTTCCATCCCTCCATGAGATCTCAGAGATTTATCTTCTTGCTGTCTGCCTGCCATGGAAACTGATGTCGGCATATTAAGAACTTTGTGCTGCTCAGGCGAGCACTAAAAAGCATTTTCTCTTTCTTGTTCAGGAAAGGGTCTGCACTGGACCTGCGAATCCCAGGGTGGAATGTTCTGTGCGTGACTCCATAATCTGTGTTTTTGCCTCCCTTCTAGCATGCAGCAGGGCAAGATGTTTTTCTTTATTGGAATAACAATGGCTGTGATCCAGGGAGGCTATGCTCGCCGAATCAAGCCAGGAAATGAAATCAGAGCTGTAAAAAGGGTAAAAAAAAAAAATTGAATTTCTTTTCTTTTCCCCCACAAATCTGGTATGTTAATTTTCAGTCTAAAGGGCAACAAAGGATAGATCGAGGCTCTAGCTGTACGTGTCAAATCAAAAGAAATTTCCGTCTCATTAATCCACCTAAATGACTGCTTAAGGCCCTGGTTGTTGGGTATTTACCAGTCTAACTAAACTTTGGAACATTGGAACTGTTTCTTACCATGTCAGCTATGTATTGTTGAAAATTTGAGTTGTTCATATATAACTGTAGTAGAGAGTGAGAACAGAGGTAAAATGCTGTGAAGGTTATGCTTTGTTTCAGTGATTTCTCTTGCAGTGCAGACATTGAAACTGCTAAAGCTGCTTCAGAGCTGGTCTCCGACTCTCTGGCAAATTATTTTCAGGGACGTTCCGAGTCTGGATTCATGGGTGTTCCATAGAGTATATTGCACTGGTAAACAGCGGAAAACAGGTTTTTTTTCTCCAATCTTTGATTTGTGATCATCAGTATTACATGTAACAATAGCACATACCAGCATTCAGACTCAGGTTTCACTGACAAAAGTGTGTGTTTCTTTGGTTTGCTTGCCTCTTTGCTGGGGTGACAGGCAGCAGTTCCCTGCAGGTCATACAGCTGTGGGCCGAAAAAATATTTCTTGTAATTTCCATTTATGTGTGGAACTAAACAAAGTAGGATTTGAGTGTTCCTGAATTTTTTTTGTTGGCTGCTCGGTAGTAGGTATGCTTGGACTGGTAAAGCCTCCATCAATTTATTGTACATTGTTCTGAGGCCAGTGTGATTTTGGCAGTGGCAGAGTAAAAAAAGGTTATGGATCTGCACTGCGTTCCGGTGAAGTGACTCAGCTTTTCTTAAAGTTATTTCTGCTGGTGAAACTGTCTCCAATCCCGCTCCGTGGCAGGCGGAGGTTAGGGGCACGCTTGGCGTGTCGCAGAGGAAGCGTTTCCCTGTGAATGCAAACTCCTGCTGCTGCCTTAGTGCCGCTTCATCCTCTGCGTCAGCTTCTTCCATGGGCTCTGCCAGCCTGCTCTGCTCCTGTCACCGTGCCACAGCTTATGTAAGCTGTGGTTTGCCCCACTAATTTTCATACTGCTTCCTCTTCCCTGCACTGAGAAGTGTAGTTACCTCAAAATATTCAGTTTCACTATGCAGAAACCCACTGGCCCTGGGGCGCTCTTTCTGTGGATGTCCGTGGCTTTTGTGGGCGTTCCCTCTTTTGCTGAAGTTATTCTGGCAGTTTGTTTGTGAATCTGGATCACATGCAGGTGTGGCCTCTTTTAGCACAGTGATTACAGGAGCTCGTTTATAACTGAATCTTCAAAATAAGACATTTGGTGGCAGTGAGTACCCTCCAAATCTCCCAATCTTAACTGATCTGGCTTTTCTGCAAAAGCTCTGTGTGCAGGGGAAACATCACAGGGGAACTGAAGTCCAGGCTCTTGGAGGAGATGTAGAATGTTGGGATTTTTGGGTTTGAATTTCAGATGCTATCCCTCTGCCAGTTTTCTCTTTTTGGTCTTTGAAAGCTACAGATAAAACCAGTCAGGACTACCAAGAAAAAGCAGAAGAGCTGTTCTCCTGTTTCACACGAGTTTTTTGATCTCTTGTGTCTGCTCAGGAGATAGAGTTAAAGCTAGATTTCTGTCCAGTTCAGCAAAGAACGAGAGGGGAAAAAAAAAATCACCAAAAACCATATGTGAGAGAGAACTCTGCAAAAATCATCTTTTCCTCAGTTGTGGGAAATGGGTGGTGGGATAACTACAGCCTGTGTTACAGGTGATGCCAGCCTGCCTGTGGTCTGCGATCACGCAATAGGGAGAGAGAACAGAAAATTAGATTGCGCTGCTGTGTGGCCATCGAGGTGAATTTGCAATGTCTGCTTGAGAAGAGAGGGCTTTCTACTCCTACCTTAAGTGTAATCCCATTAGGGGAAGAGAACTGGCAGGAGACCTAGAGTTAGGCTTTAACAAGCCAGGCTTAAATGTAACCCTGTGACTCATTCATTTTGCAGGCTATTATGTTGCTGATTCCAGCTTTCTTGTTAATTGGATGGGCTGCAAATGTGACGGTGCTGAGCATTGGGCTGTTGCTGTACTCTT
Source organism: Trogon surrucura (assembly GCA_020746105.1). Taxonomy (NCBI): domain Eukaryota; kingdom Metazoa; phylum Chordata; class Aves; order Trogoniformes; family Trogonidae; genus Trogon; species Trogon surrucura. The sequence goes on from CM036620.1 coordinate 71,946,113, forward strand.
TTGGTGAGTTCTTCAAAATGCACTGAAAGCTAAACACAAATAATTTTTCTTCATCTATTTATTCACCTCATTAACCAATACGCACTTTTAATTTCAAACTGTAAGTAAAAGAAAGTTGACATTTCTGTTTATAAAGTACAAAAGAAATAGTGTCTGGGGTGTTTTTCTGATGCTTTGTATCACAGGAAGTTGCCATGGGGATATTTGGAAGCATCCCCAGGGCTCCTGTTGTCCTGTCTCACTGGGGAGCTCTTGAGGGTGTTTCATTCCTCTCTTACCAGACCTAGAAGCAAAATACTCATTAAATAGCTCAGGAAGAGAAGGGAGACAGCGTGTCTTGCTATTCCTACGGTGGCTGCGTTATTTCTTAGGCAACAGGCTGAAGAGACGTGCATGCTCTGAAGCTGAATCGTGTGGGTTGGCGCTGAGTGAGGGAGAGGCAGAGCCCACCAAGCGCTGCGGCGTGGGGCTGCCCTGCCAGGGCTGTGCCCTGCACTCCCTGCTCAGGGAGGGAGCCCAGCTCCACTTCTTGTTTCTCCTAAGTGCAGATGGTTTTCAAAGGTGTTTAAGTGTTTACCGAAATAATATCTTGCCCATCTAAGCTGTTACTCAGGGAAACAATTATGAATTAAGTTGGATTCATCTACTGAAGTGCCTGCCTGAAAACAGATTTCAGGTATTCCCAACACTGCTGGCTGTTGTTAAGAAATTTCAAATACAGTTAATAACAGTAGTAGAAGACTTCTCTTTTGCATGATACAGCTTGAATTAAGAGTAAACTGTAAACCACAAAGTGCATCTACTTAGTAGCTTGCTGGCCTAGAGACAGCCGTGTGTGTGATGGGTTTCAAAATCTAAGCTTCTCTGCAGATTAACTTGTTTGTGAAAGTCCCCTGGGTGAGGAGGGGTGAGAGGAGGAATTCATTTTGGCTAATGGTGCTTCCAAGTTAGGAGCCTCGTTTCTTAGGCTCCCTCTGTGGGCAGAAGACCTCATCTCTTCCCCAGTTAAGCTGGCTAGAAACGCCTCTGGAGGGGCCTCCCTTCTCCCTCTCTTCCTCCCTCTGCCCTAGGAGTTAGGGCGCCTGCAGTTAAAGCAGCAGGTCTGTCCTGTCCTTTCCTTCCCAGAAATTATTCTGCTTTGTATGCTTAAAGCACTTCCTTCTTGGCAGAAAAGGCTCCTATTTCAGTAAGAGGGCAGTGATTGCTGAACAGCTCTTGGCTTTTGCATCCAAAAATTTTGTAACCTCTTCTTCTTGGACTTGACTGTTTTATTTCCCAAGACGGAACCGTTGCTCCCTCTTTCATCCCTGAGTATGGTAAAGCTGCATGCGTGGGGGCAGTGTGATTCTGTGTACGGCCGCCTCATTGCCCCTTTGCAGTACAGGCGACCCCCTTCCCCTGCTCCACCTGACAAGAGCACAGCGAGCTGGAGAGCCACCAGTGAGCTGATCCGACCTGTCCCCCCCTTCCGTGGGCTCACAGAGGGAGAGATGACGCTAATGTGAAACATCTGCTCAGAGCGCTCGGGGCTCTGGGCTCTTTGTGCAGGTTGGCTTTGAGGGCATGTTTTCATTATTGAACTGGATTAAACCTGATGATTTGTTGTTGGTACAGTGCCCCGGAGCTCAGCATATTGCTCTGCAGCAGGATCGAGTTTGGGCCACGTGTTTTTCACTGTTGCTCTTGTAACTGTTCTGAGCTCTCTGCTGTTCACTGACAGTCTCTTCTGTGGATTTTTGCAGCTGCGGCCATTGTTATCCCGTGTTTGTCAGCAGTGGTGTCAGGCTACGGTGAGTGTCTTTCCTGCTTTGAGTGGCAGAGCTTGGCCACATGCTTGATCTTTGTATAGACTTGGCTTAAATAGAGAATTGACCTCAAGTTTAGTGATGCATCAACAGGAACGCTGGTGGTGTGGGTCCACCTCAGATCTGAATGCTGGGCTGGTTGCTCTGGCTGATGCATTAACAAGGAAAGGAGCGATGCTGAGTGTTACAGGAACTGCCACTCCAGGGTGTAACCTTGAAGCGATACCCTCCCCTGAGGGAGTGAGGCTAAAGCCCAGAACAGAGCTCTTCTCCATCCCTTGTGCTGCGAGTGATGTTCTGATCACACCCTGCTTTGCTGTGGGGATGCGAACTGGCCGTGTTGGTTACGCTGAAGATGCTGCAGCCTTCACCCCCTTCCCTGCTGTGAGCGTCCTTCACAGGACATGGAGCTGCTGGGGATAGGAGGAGAATAATCCACCACTGGGAAATAACCTGCGAGGGAGCACAGGAAAACTTCAAACTGACCTGTACCCGTGTCTGAAAACTGTCATCCCTTTGTAGCAGGTAGTTTCAGAGCAGGATGGTTTCACAGCTAACAAACAGCAAGGATGTGTTCAGAGTGACCTTCAGTGTCACACTTCAATTTTGTTGTTAATTTTGTACAGCTTGTTCCAGTGTGATAGAGACACTTAAAGCAACCTTGTTTCTGGTTATGATTAAGATGAGGAGGTGTGGGCAAAGAATTAATATCGTGGGCAAAGGCCACAAACAGTGCTGAGCAGGGAATGACCTGGGTTTGCTGAAAGTCAGCAGTAAAGACCTTCTAAGGAATCTTGTGAAAGCCCCTGGGTTTGTGGCACTGGTTGCTACGTAACCTTGCGAAGCAGCTGTAGCTGTGTTGCCACCTGTGGATGACACAGCTCATCCCTTCGCTCTGGTTCAGTTGCTTGCCAGCGCTACGGTGCTTGCTGAGGCGCGAGGCTTTGCCCATTAACGTCACTTGCGTGTTGCTCTTACTTGCATTCACGCTTCTGTATTTATTGTGCACCTGCCTGCCTCTGCAGCTCTTGTGTACAGTGTAAAGCCTTTTTTTGTCGTGTTTTTTTTTGGAGGGGAGGGAGGAGAGTGCACTACAGGTTGTTCATGGACAAGCACTCTTGGCGAGCCCTGGTGGTTTTTTCACTGAGGCAGTCACGTTTATCTTGGTGGAGGGGAAATGAACGCAGCTTGGGCAGTGAGCGTGAAATGAAAGGAGGGGGAGATGCAGGTGTGAAATAACTCCGAAAGAACAAGGAGCCGCAACTGTGCCCTGCCCCACACGTGCTTTCCCTGCCTTCTCCTTGAGTTGGGGCTCTCTGCTCACACAGGCTCTGCTGGCCAGAAGGGACGAGTGATGGGGATCCTGCGGAGCCTGGGTGCCCTGGCCAGAGCCCTGGGACCGATCCTGTCAGCTACAGGTGAGTGCGGGCTCCTGCCAACATGCAGCATCGCTTCAGAACCCCCACGCCCTGGGTGGGGCCGAAGGGGGACTCACAGCACGTTTCAGAGCCGTAAGGGTGTCTTTGCAGAAGCAGGTACCCCTGAGGGCTGCACCAGGGTGGGACAGGGTCCATGTTTGTGCCAGCGAAAGCCTGAGGGTGGGTGAATTAAAAAAGCTCACACAAGCAGAGATAAGCTAGACAGCAGCTGTTGCCTGACTTTAAAATTCCAGCAAGAGCGTCGAACTGACCAAGGCCTGTGTGTGGCTGTAGGGGCAGAGGGGCACCCCAGGGTGTAGAGGGAGCCAGAGGCTGACTGGGAACCCTGGCCTCTGCTGCACTTAGTTTTAGCCATTTTAGCCAGTAACCCTGCCTGCTGAAATCACCTTTCCTGTGTTGTGGTACCTGGGTCCTCACAGCTTGTGAAGCTGCATCCCAAGGTGATACAAATTAAGTAGGGACAGGCCATAATGTGCAATACAGAACTTTTCCACATTATGAGCATCTGTAACCTCTACAGAGTCCACACACTACTCCTGCCACGGGGCTCAGGGAGGGTGCAGAGCCTGACAGCCTGGCTAAGGCCAAACCCTGAGTGCAGGTGTATCGAAGCCTCTGGCTCACTAAACCCCTGCTCCTCCGCACAGCAGCTCTCTGGAAGGAAGAGCCACACTTCGGCCTTCACAGAAAGACTGCTCTGGAGCGTGGCACCTGTCCTACCCTCGCCCTCCCACCTCAGCACTGGATTCACAAGTGTTTCTTCCTAAGTAGCCCAATACCAACAGCATGACCTTCAAGAGCAGCACAGACAAGCCAGGAGCAGCCCTGGAGGAGGTGCTGGGGCAAATTATTAAATAGTTGCCTTCTAAAGCCCAGTGAATAGGAACTGCCCCCTTGCTGTTTGAAAAGAATGAAAAGATTCTATTGAAAATAACTTTTAACAGGCTGTGTCACAGCAGCGATACTGCCCACCCCTTTATAACTTGTGTGCCAGCAAGGATGCACAGTAAAGGATGCGGTAGTTTTGTGTTCTCCTAGCGGCAAGTTCTTGAGAGCAGCAGCTTTGAAGGTTGGGGTACAAGCACTGCAAGGATAAGCACCCCCAATGAGCTCCATCTTGTTTCCTTTGCAGTTTACTGGCTGGCAGGGGCAGAGGTTTGTTTCACTGTCTGTGGAGCTCTGTTCCTCATCCCCTTCGTATTGCTCGGCTCTATGGAACGACAACCAAAGGAAGAGTAGGAAGTAACCACAGCACTGCCACAGGCTTGCAGGGACCTCTACAAGACCTGGCTCTTGACACCTGACTGCTGGTCAAATACGAGTAGGATGATTTTTTTTTTTTGATCTCCTGGAAAGGGATACACAGTGACCATTGGCAGCAACAACAGACTTCAAGTTTCTTATGGCTGTCCCTGAGCAGTTGTGTGTAAGACAGCCTCGGAGCCAGCCTGGCTAGTTTTGCAAATAAGAAAAAAACAAACAAACCCCAGACAAAAAAAAAAAAACCGAAACCCACAAACCAGTTGAGTCATTAACAGCTCATCGGACAAGGAGCAACAGCACAGCACCATCCCAACGCAGCAAGCGCAGTCGAAGGCCACGCTGCACAGCTCGCTCTGCCCTTCTCCCTTCGTCACCAGCACAAGCCAGACCAAAGCCAGCGCAGAGGCCCCTGTGCAGAGGGCTTGTGGCTCCCAGAGACCAAACCCACAAGGCAGCTTTAACAGGGAGTTTCTCCATAATTGCCAGGAGCCCTCCAGAAATGCTGAGTGCTCGGGTAAGAGCTGTGCCAACTGCCTTAAACCTCGATGATCAAAACCAAAAGCAGCGTGCTGCAGGATTCCTGAGCCTGACTGGCACATTGGCACAGGTGGACTGTTTTTAAGATACAATTATATTTTGAGAGATGTTTTATATTTCTAACAGCACAATGGTTTTGGATGACCAAGCACTCTTCTTTTTGCATTGCAAATAAACTGTTGCATTGTACACGTGTCTAGTCAGGTCATTACCATGAAGGTGTTACACTCACATAAACCAGCCGCTAAGGCCAAGTGGGGTCCAGAACTCCACCCCAGATAGCAGAAGTCTCCTGGGGACCCCTCGGTGCACAAAGAGGGGGGCGAGGATCTCTCTGCCAGGTTCTGCCTCCTACTCAGCTGGGACTCTCTCTGGGAAAGAAGCCCTACAGTAGCCCCTTTGAATAATTTCTAAGAACACACTAAAATAATCATTAATCAGCACATTAATCATTAAGAGAAAGTAGAACTAATTAAATTCAACAGGCTACAGCTGGAGAATAAACCACAAGTTTTTAAAGCACAGCACAGATTATTTTTTTTAAAGAGTTTTATTTATGTGTAGAACTTAATGATACAAGAAAGAAAGAAAAATACAGGACTTCATTCTGCCCCAAAGTGTGTAACCATACCATACATGACTACATTTCGTAGCGTAATACAAAGAATTAAAAGAACAAACTACAAAATTAGAAATTAAGAGTCATTGCATATGTGATCAAGATAAATGGAGGGACTCCATTAAAGAACTGAAACACAGAGCAATTAGTCATTTAATTACGACCCTGCAATAAAACACAATTTAGCAAAATAAGTATTGTATGCTTCCTAGTGTACAGAGGACATACAAGGTTAAAGTACAAGCTGAAAGCCGTTCGTGCCATGCAGTCCTGACTGACCGTCGCGTTCCGGGCGCTCGCTCGCAGCGCTGCACCGCTCCTGCCCTTCCAACCCCGCCCCAGCAGCAGCAGGTGACCCTGCACCTCTCCCCCCACCCGCTGCCACCTCCAAACCTCTTCCCTCCCTTGCAGCCTCACAGCTCTGACTCTCCTGCCAGCTGTTTCTCCTTTCGATGCCTGAAACCAGCCCAAGGTACCGGCACCCCCAGCCCTTCCGCATCCACGGGGCTGCGTCCCACTGCTCAGCCTACCCCCTCCTTCGACGCTTTCCGCTGCATGAATGTAAGGCATTAGTTCTCTGCTAGTTTACCATTTGCAAAGTTTAGTATTGTCCTAAAAAGTTACATCCATGTTCTGTTTGTTACGGACACTTACTGTGAGTCAGTGTGATTCCCTCTCCCACAGGGGTGCGGGGGGGGTGAAGTTTTCTGCTGTTAAAACCAGAACCGCTAATACTGGAAACCGGGAGCGGTTCCCAGCTCTCCCCGCTCTTGGCCGGGGTCCTTACACACGGTTTCTGGAGAATTCCTGCAAACTCTACCTATCTGATCTTAAACTACTTTTACAATTAGTGATAGACAAAAGCATGGCCAGAATAGGAAACAGTGAATTCAGTGGTGAAAGTGATTTTCTTTACCATGCTACGCATTAAACAAACGTTTATAGCAAACTGTGAAAATACACCTTTAAGGTTACTTGGGATCTCTGCACTTTACTGCTGGCAACAAAAAATATTAAAAGAAATGCCAGGCTTTAAGTGAAAATAATTAATATAAAACAAGGTTAAATATTCAATGTAATGCATTTACATTTTTATCATGGGAAGGAACAAACACAAAAGGCCGCAAATCGGGTTTATACACAGCGGGTGTGTATGTACACCCAAGAGATTTTTAAGAGAGTGATAAAAACCTGTGCTAAGGCCCAAAATACAACTGCCCACGCTTCACACCCCCAGCTGAAAAAAACTTCTGGAATACTTTCGATACAGTTAATTTTTAACCTCTTCTAACAGCCAAATCGCCATATGACTGACTCTTAGCAAGACCAAAAGACAGATTTCCCTTAAACTGTATTCACTATTAAAAGAAAAAAAAAAGGGAAATTGGGCTCTTTTAATGCACAACATAAGCAGAACACACCACAGTTATTTCAGTTCTAGACATCAAAGATGATTTCATGTGCCAGTTATAAAATAAAACAAAGTGAAAAACATCTTGATTTTGTTACAATAGCCAGAGGGGAGAAAGAGAGGAAGGAATGGATAGCCTCAAAGCTTAACCAAGACATGACTGGCAATCACAAGCTTGCAGAAGTTTCCTTGTCAGCTCAAGATCCCCCTTGAGAACACCACTGCAAAAGCATCCTCTCTGCAAGTCAATATTTAAGAATAAATTCACCTTGCGACTGGGAACAGAATACTGGAAAAGAACACTTCTTGTGGTAAGCAACGGGTGTTTAATAGTGAATTTTTTTTCTACTTTGTAGAACAGTGCGGGCTTTAAATTAAAAATAGCAATTCAATGCCTTCCGCATGGAAGTCATTTACACTTGATTACGAATTAGGGATCAGATTGGTGGTAGCTGCTGAACACACAGGATTAGCACCTTTTTGGACATTAGTTTCTGGTTCTAAGTTTAAACAATCGAGCCGTAACTTGGGGGGCTAGTTGGATTACTTGTTGCATTCATTTACATAATAAGACAAAACACTCAGTACGATCTGGTACATTCTAGTGGTTAATGGATTTTAAAATATGACAGTGTTTCTGCAGTGTGTTTGGCCTTTAGGAGTCACTCTTCTTTTTGCTCTTCTTCAGGAAGGAAGGAGTGCGAAACTTTTTTTTCTTTTTTGATGGGGACTTCCCTGGAGATTCATCACTACCTGCATCAGCTGTTGTCCCCTCCTCAGCCGTTGGTGTTACTGGCTCCTCAGTGGGCTGAGACTGGGGCTCCTTATTTTCCACTGCAGGTGATTCCGTTTGGCTTTTGGGCACATCTTCCTCACATCTCCCTTCCTCCTTCCCTAAGGGAGGGAAGCCGAGTGCTTCTGAAGGCTCATCAGGGGTGAGATCTGGGAGGGTTTGCTTGAAAGTTGCAGCGTCACTGTCATCTTTGTAAGTCTGGTCCTGCTGTGTCTCTAGTGGACGGACAGACAACGACACAGTCAGGTTACGTAAGTGTCCCCGGAACAGGGAGAGCGAAGCAAGCTGATGATGAGCACTCTCTATTAAAAAAAACCCCAAATATATTTACTTTGCATAAAGCCTTTGTCATAGGTCTGTTCACTTCTACCTTTGGGCACAGAGACAGAAATAAGATACTCAAGAAGTTCCATCCTGTGGGTGGGCAGCAAGGATGCAGCTGTTCAGACTTCTCTCATCTTTTATTTATAACGTTTGCAAGCGCCACGAGATTTTAGTACAGTAAGTAGGAATTAAGAGAGTGTCATGAAATTCCATATCTTTTTTTTTTTTGGTGGGATAAAACTAATTGCTGGTTTGCAGTGATCTGATACATACAAACCCATTAATTTCTACAGTATTTAATGAATTAATTTTCTAAAATGTTGGCTTGCCAATTTTTAATTACAGTGCTTGGATTTTTATAATATTGTTCCATGAGATCTAACAGAATTTGCTTCCGAGTATGATTTCCTATCACAAAGGCTTCATTTCTTTTGCAAGATATGAGTATATATTATGAATTCCTATAAGTAAAATCCATGTAATTGACCAAATTAAATGAGCTCAGCAGGTTAATGCGATACAGCTTTTTTTTTTTTAAAGTGTATGTGATGTCTAACAGCAAAACCCACCCCCAAATAAAGGAACGTCAAAACTCGAGTGATAACTTTATGTCCAAAGGGGAACTTTACCACTACTCCTTCAACTCTAACACTTTCCTTGTTCCCCACTGTGCTGCTGTAGAGATGTCCTGTTGAGAGCTCCTCTTCGGGCACGCTTATTTAACAACGAGGACTTTTTAAAGCTCCCTGCAACGTTCATCGCCGCACCCGTAGCTGAGAAGCGTCTCACTAGCTGGGTCAAGCATATCCCCATTGATGTTACATAAAGGAGGAATTTAGAACGAAATCCAGGCCATACTTGTTGTGAAGCACAAAGGCAACTATATTTTCCCCTTTTAAAATCTTGTTCATTTTCCTTTGAAAAGACTGAACGCTTTCACAAGAGTTTACAGAAGACACTTGATACTTTCCTGTTTTCCCTATGGAAATGACAATGAGTGTTCTTTGTACTTCTGCCAGACAAGATGAATAATCTAATATATTTTAGAGGGCTCTGTTCTGTGAATACCTGCTAGAAAACCAGTATGTTTTGTGTACAACACCATGAACTTCTAAGCAGTTAAATAAAACACACTAGTATTCAGTGCCAAACACTCAGAACGCACAAGTTAGCAGTTTGAAAGTTATAATGCAGGCAGGATTGAAAACAGAGTAGGAAAGAGAAAGCAATTAATTATGTACATTATTACAAGCTGCCTCCTGAAGCTCTAGTCTAACCTGTCTATGTCTGACACATCTGTAAGAGGCACCACTTACAACTCCTCACTACCACTAACACTTTTTTCCGATTTCATTTTACTTTTCAGGAATGAACTGAAAGCATTGCTGAGCTCTTCTCCCTGGCGGTATCCAGTGAGAGGACACACGGGAACGGTTCAAAGCTGTGCCAGGGAGGGTTTAGACTGGACATCGGGAAGTTTGTCTTTACCGAGAGGGTGCTCAGGCACTGGAACAGGCTTCCCAGAGGCGTGGTCGATGCCCCAAGCCCACCAGTGTTTACGAAGCATTTGGACAATGCCCTTAATGACACGCTCTAACTTTTGGTCAGCCCCACAGCGGTCAGGGAGTTGGACTGGATGGTTGGTGGGTCCCTTCCAACTGAAACAGCCTGTTCTGTTTGTTAGCTGGTACCATATTAGATGGTCAGTCAGTTTTATCTTTTTTGGAGGAATTTAAAAGAAAGTTTTAAAAAAAAGTTCTAAAAAGGGGATTAGAAATTCTTAAAACTGAAGAATAGGAAGCTACAGGCATCCAAACAGCATCTGCCACTTGGCCTGAGCACTGCATAAATATGAACACTTTTATAACTTGTTGATCCAGGACTGCCGTCCTGCCTGGTTTGTCAAATTACCATCATCTTTACTGATTTGTGGATTAATACCATGCTGAAATCAAACCAACATATGTTTATCTAGTTTGCTAAAGGCAGTATTTTACCTGAATTAGGGAGATTTACAAATTCCCCATACAAGATGTATACATTCTGTGATTCTACAAGATGGATTTCGGTAACATAACTGGGAATAGTAACTAGGAAAAATATATGCAAAACCTATTTACAATTTAAGAGCTCAGCAGTACCTCAAATTCTTAAGTTTTTTTTTAAGCAATCATGTCTGCATCTATGCTCTCCCTTTATATTTACACTGTGGTGTAAGAGTTTGAAGAGTAACATTAATACTGGTGTGTCTTTACAGTTCACATTATTTATGAAAGTAAAGGCTTGTTGTTTTTCTTTTTCCCTAACACAAACACGTGGACAAACATACAAACTAGGTTATAACGGAGTTAACACAAATCACTTTTCTGACTTTGGCTACACTTAAATCGAAACAGTATGAGGAGAAGAAGCTGAGAAATGTTTGTATACAGAGAACATTGTCCTTCAACATTCAACTTCTGCCAACCAAAGTAAATTTTCAAGTTCTAGAACTTTATTAGTAACATCACAGGTGTCTACGATGTCATTTGACTTTCGTATCTATGACAAACACAGACTTTAGGATGTAATAGGACATAGAAACGGAGGGGGCCAAACATCCGTAGTACTTTAAAGTATAATCTGACGCAGCCCTGCAGATCCAGCTGAAACAGCTGCAGAAGTTGCTGCCACCAAGTACTTGCTGTTAGTCCTTGGCTGGAATTTGAAATTCCCTGTAGCTGCCACAGATAGCACAGGAGTAGTTCCACACCCATTCCTTGCAGAGGTCTGCTGGGAAGCTGAAATCACTGCCAGCTGTGACACTTTTGCACTGGAATAGGTGAGGAACTTCCATGTCATTACCTGCTCCAAGCTGCAAAGGCAGCAGCAGCAAACTGTTGGGGCAGAAACTCCCAGACCTCTTTCAGCTCTATCTGAAAGACGACCTCAGACTATTCCTTTTTAAACTGAGGAACCAGACACAGATATGGAAACACATAATGTCACTTCCACAGTTTCTTTTGAAGGGGGAGTGCATTTTAATGTAACATTTGTAACTATCTAGAATTTCATGAAATCAAGAACTAAAGAAATCAGCGTCTCAACTGAAAAAGTTTGCTTAGGAAAAAAAAAAAGCAAAACCGAAAAAAGAACAGCTTAGTAAACAAAGATGCAAGAGTGAAGCAAAGCACATAAGCAGGTCAGAGTATGGAATGATACTTACTATGGTAACAGGTACTCTTTAGCATATCCATCTCCTGTTTGTAACGCAGCCACAAGAAGAAAAAAGCACAAGTAGAGAATCTATGCATTCATCACAGCCATTGTGTTAAGTTAGAAGAATGGTTGCAACCATTCTTATGGAAAACAGAATGAGATGAAGTAGTGAATGGCAGACTAACAGACAAGTGATATATCTGATGTACAGGGTAAAGGAAACAACACAAAAATTAGATTACACCTGTTCAAGACTTATGATATCATTTTTTTGAGGAAACTGTAGACTTTACCAGCCCTGTTCTTGTTTTAGTTAATATCACTATACGAGGTGAGCAAATAATAGTATTTAGATTCGGACCAATTTGGTAAAGAATATTTACTGAGGTGTAATCCAAGTACAATAATGTTTCAGAAATGTGCAATCAGTGAAGGAGATTTACCAAAGCATTTAAATTTGTGTCTGGTTCACCATCAGACACTATTTCATTTCATAAAAGCAATTTTTCTTGCAGAAAATGTACAAAAGGGTAAATCAGTTGAGAAACACCAAGAGATGACAAGGCAATTCTGAAAAGATGAAAATTTTTCTTTATATTAATGCACACTTCCTTATTATTGTAAACGTAATTCCTATTACACTCACAGGTCAGAGTAGTATATTTTAGGTAGTGTAAGAAATACAAGAAACTATTTACCTTTATTAGATACTAGTTCAAATATTTTCATGCGTCAGTCACTAATGATGCAGTTACTGGTTTCCCCTGGCCCCCAAACCAGAAGAACATACCTTCCTCTATTTTAATCGGCGTGCTGGGAGGAGTGCGAGCCGAGGTGTGATCAGGGGGACTTCTCTCTTTTTGCTGCCGGCCGTCTTCTGAAGGTTCTGCGGACGTAGACAAAGAGAAATTAAAAAGGGAGACAAAACCTTTCGACGTGAGAAAACAAAAGTGTCCTTTTGCTTCGTGCACACAAGATACGAATGCATTTTTTCTCAAAATTCCACCAGGATATTAAATAATATCAAAACAAGCAAAAGAAAATTAAGTGACAGTTTGATATTAACAGTTGTTCAAGTCACAGTTCTGCTCTGTGCTGCTTTGGTTTTTTGTTGTTTGGTTCTTTTTGTGTTTGGGGTTTTTTTTGTTTGTTTGTTTTTCTGTAAGAGGGCATGAATAATGTAATTGTTTTTGAATTGGTTTATCATGCTGTTCAAAAAAAAAACAACATCCAAAAAACCACCCACAAAAACCAACAAACCTTGTGAGGAAAAGCCATACGGAAGATACACACAAGTATGAGGACAGTGAAGTTATCAGACCTACACAAGATAACACTCTTTTGCTTGCTTTGTATTGCTCAAACTCTAAGTAAACAGAATCACAGCCCCAAAGAAAAGACTGCACAAATAATCAGAGAAGCATGCAATAATTAAATGATTCAAAACAGATTTCCCAGTGGTTTGTCTATTTGTTATTAGTATGGAGGGTGCCCCCTTGCTTCCAGGTTTAAACAGCCCTAGATCCAAGGGAAAACATCAGCAGAGTATGCCGTAATCAGGAGTAGTATTAACACATAGTTCTGTTCAGTTCACCTGCACAATTAAAAGGGAAATCAGTCCCACAGATAAGAGTCAACAGACAGAATCTCCAAATGCTGTAGACAAAGAGGTTGTTCCTTAGATTGCAAGCGCAACTGTTACCGTATCAGTAATACCTGAGACCTCAGCCAAAAGGTCAGGATCGGACCTTAACGCTTTGATCACTGCAGTATGAAATTCCTTATGGGAGGACTTCTGCCCATCTGGCTCTTCTCGGTTAAGATGTGTGGTGACTTGCTGCATGGTCTGACAAGAAACCCATGCTGCAAACTGAGTGTTATCTAAAGATTTAGACAGTGATGATGCGTCACGATCCTGTAAAGTCTTCGTATCTGTTCCTTCAAAGGTTTTGGATCTGCCTTTTAAATCCAGAGTTTTTTTATCTGATGCATTTTGCTCACTGATGGTCTGATTTCTAAGCAATGTACTCTGTTCCCCAGCTGGTGTCTGTCTCAGTAACACAGTCTCTTCATATTTTGGTATCTTATCTAAGAAGGATGTAGCAATGTTACTGAGAGAATAAAGGTATGCGGTCATACAGCCATAACAGCAGTGTCCCACTCCACACAGTGCAATACTCAATTAACCGAACACGTACAACCTACAGCAGCTCCTACATGGTCTCAGCAAAACGCAGAAGCAGGAAGCACACGCTGCAGAACAAGGGGCACTTCTGGTTCCTGCACCACTCAAGTTCAAAAGCCGACAGCAGGTGAGCGTCCCAAGTACCAACCCTTAAAACTATACAGAAGTAGCGCAGGATAACCCCTTCAGAGGCAGCAGCGATCTCCTTCCACAGCACAATTCTCTCATAATTCTATGATCATTTAGGAAGTCTATTTTGGGCAAAGTCCCCAAGATGTGCCACTTCCAAGCAGCAATACAATGTTGTTCCGTATCTTCCCCATTCAACAGATTTCTCAAACTCACTTTTCAAGTTAGAAAACTGCAGTTTTGCTGCTAAAAAGCAACACCACTCTCTCATCCTAGACTATCTCTACTGCTAAGGGAAACAAAACAGAACAATCTGCAACACTTTGCAGTACCTAAAAATTTTTAGGGCTTAAGTTTCAAGCTTTCACAGCTTCCTGATAGGAGCAGTAACTAGCCATACTACAGAGCCCAGCGTGCCTACGAGGGTAATTGTAAAAATAAGATCTATGTGTTATTACAGAATTTTCCATTAACACTTAGATTGCATGCTCTATCTCCAATATGCTTTTTAAATTTCTACTTCATGCTGAAAAAAACTGAAACACACAAGAACTGAATAATTTATCCACAGGCTTTGCAAGCAACCCACCTTCCAATTAGTAATAAACTATTGCAGACAAAACACCCACAGAGAAACCAACCTTCTGGTCCCTTCTGCTTTCTTTCTACTTCTTTACGATATTCTTCCAGTTCTCGGTCAGTGAGTTTATTGAAGGGATTTGGTCCTGTTGTGCTCACTATGACTTTTGGTTGATATTCTTTCTCAATTATTGCCTTGGACGCAGTCACCAGCTCTCCCTGACAAAAGAAAATTAAGATACATCTGCAATCGAGCAGTAACTTGCAGAACCTCGAGAAGTACAGAGGCTAAAAAGTAACCAAAACCAAAGTATTATCTGAAAAATACATTTATTTCCTTTTAGGTTAAAAAAAATAATAATCTATTACAGATTTATTTAAAAAAAGTTTAATCTACAGCAGGTTAATATAAAGGAGAAGAGAGGTTTCATTAATTATTCTTAACGACACATCAGTGTTTCCACCAGGGAATATCCACCACTAAGCAATAAATCAAACAGGAGCCAAACATTCCAGCTGAATTATAGCTGAAACCACAGAAGTATCAAGTTTCTTTTTCTCCCCTCAAAAGAAACAGGATACCAAGCCCAACTGCATGGCAGTCTGGGCACTGAGTATCTGTAGAACTCAGCTCATGGGTATTTTTGTTTGTGGTTTGTTGGGGGTTTTGTTTTGGTTTTGCTTTGTTTTAATCAGGGAAAAGCCATTTCTAGTAGCTACTCTATAACATCTAACAGATGTTATAGTAAAAAGCCATCTTGTATGTGTTCTGTATGCACCACATTAGCAGTTTATTACAAGCAATTTTTAAGTAATTAATTTTAACTGTAATCTTATGCAAGTTAGCATATTTATATCTACAACATTTATCATAAATGCCAGATAAAAAGTTATAGAAACAGAACCAAAACATTAGCAATTCTAAGTACAGTAAGATCCAATGGACAAAAGCAGCTGCATCACGGGTTCTCTAATGCTAAGTTTTTTAGTTTTGCTTCTCTAATGATATAGTAACGACAAAACCCATTAGCTTTTCATTGTCTTGGGTGTGGAAGATGCTTGCCTGGATAGCTGCTGTATCTTTCACGTGACTTGTTTAAGGCATTTGCTTTTTTAATTGGATATACAGAACTCTACTGACACTAGTTTGGCAGTTACTGATGTGTGATCTGTGCCTCGTGTCACTGGCATACCAAATTGTCTTCACTGTTGAAAAGAGGCAATTGAATTCCATTACCAAGTAAGTATTGATTGGCCCAAGTCATCTTCATATTCAAATACTATTTATACCAATGTTTAAAAGAAAGCATTAGAAAGCTCAGTTCAAAAGCAGCACCCAAACAAAGAGACAAACGTTCCATTCCACGTCCACACTTGATGGACAAGCACGAGATCTTCACTGTAAAACTGAAGATGAAATTCGAGTTACTGTTTTGGAAGCTAAGAATCGCTTTGGTCAAGTTGTCAGCACCAAAAAGGTGACAGATGAGAATGTCCAGATGGAGTGAGAACAAGAGCAGTGAGGTATTTCTGAAAGCCTCATGAGGATCTACAGAAACATGGCCTAGAGCAACCCAGGGAGGTAAGAAGAGCTGGGTGTTAGAATCGATGCTGCTCTTCAGGAAGCAAACAGCAGCCAGAAGTACTGAAGAACAAAGAGCGTAACAAGTCTCCACTGTATGATCTTGAAAAGGAACCACAAGAGAGAAACATCCCTAGAACATTCTAGATCTCCTCCATTTCTCCACAAAATAAGAGGAACTTTTGTCTCAGTAGAATGTCAAAAGCCTTTTCTCTACTATTTCCACTAAGCACTGGCTACATTAACACCAGAAAATCTCCAATTTGTTAGTCATGGCTTTTCTTACAGGATAATATATTAAAAAGAAGTCACAAACCCATCAATATTTGCAAATTTTAATTATTTTGCAGAAAATGTACAACGCCCCCAAAACTACAGGTCTCATCTTTTCATGATGGCAGAAAACTGGTGGCCATGGAAGTTTTATATTTCCCTCTCTAATTCCGCTCACTCTTCAAACTAAACATGTGGCTTTAACTGAAACTCAGCAGTAAGTCGTGGGGGCTTTGTAAAGCACTGATCTCGGACAACATTTCTGGAGCTTTCTAGGACTACAAAAGTCAAGAGAGGAACAAGAAACAGCCCACACTGGTATCCCTGCAATGTTTAAGAATCTTTGAATCTTGGCTGCAAGTTAAATCCAAAAAGGCGTGGTAGAAGAACTTTCACACGAAACAAAGTTTTACTGGATGTCTATTGATTCAACAGCGACAAACAGCAAGACACGAAGTTCACAGCAAGACGACGAGTGCACTGGCACTACGTGTTCTGCTCCTTAAAAGAGTATCTTCGTTAACTCACAGGAATAAAAGCGGCACATCAAGCTTACCACATTTAGTAAATTAAAAAAAAACCCCCACAACCAAAAGCACAAACAAAAACCACACCCACAATCAATGAAAACAGTATTTGTACCAGCTGGCTATCTTTGAGCCAAGGGAAATAATCCTGAAAAAGATCAGAGGTAACAACAGTACGCAGGTTATGCATTACAAAGAAAAAGCATTTGTGTTTTTTGGACTGGAAAAGCAGAAAAATTACATGAGAGATCAGAAAGCCAAACCAGATCTGCTAAAAGCTGCTCCCAGATTAACACATCCAGTTTTGCTCAGTATGAGTGACACAGAAGCAGTTCAAAGGCAACTAGTAAAAATGGTAAAGGCAGAGGGACTGATTCTGTGGGGAAAATAAATTGCAGTAGTATATTACTAAGCTCTGCAACGTGATTACTCTAAAACAGGTACATGTCAAAGAAGCAGAGATGCATGACTTCACAGAACAGCCACAGAGCAGTCTTCCAAGAATTCAAATAAAAATATACAACATAAAATGAAGAGAGTAACACAGGACAGAAGAAAAATGAGTATAAAGGACTAAAAAGACAGTATAGGACGTACTTTAGATTGTTAAATGTGACACTAAAATAGACAAGACTTTGCAGAGCTATCAACCTGTCCATGCTCCTCAGAGATTCCTATGAGCACTGAGAAAAACTGAACAAGAAAACTGGTCTGGAATTGCTTCCAGTATTAGAGAACATGCAGAGAGGGAATAAACTCCCATATAAGAGACTAGCACTCTGTTTCAGCATAGGATGACACAGAAGAAACTAATGTTCTAGTGATTTCATGTGGATTATGTTGATGGTAGTAATATTTTGATAATTGTAGCACTATTTTGATGACTAGTTGAAGTCTAATTGCATGTGTAAGCACTTGAATATCAACAGCATTTTCTCCACTGTAAGAACCAACGGATAAATTTAATTCATCAGAATCTATTTTCACTTCCAAGAATTCTGTAGGGGCATGTTCTCCCACTAAGATCACAGAATCACAGAATGTCAGGGATTGGAAGGGACCTCGAAAGATCATCAAGTCCAATCCCCCTGCCAGAGCAGGAACGCCCAGATGATGCTACACAGGAACATGTCCAGGCAGGTCTTGAATGTCTCCAGAGAAGGAGACTCCACAACCTCTCTGGGCAGCCTGTGCCAGTGCTCTGTCACCCTCACTGAGAAGAAGTTTCTTTTCGAGTTTAAGCGGAACCTCTTATGTTCCAGTTTCAGCCCATTACCCCTTGTCCTATCACTGGTTGTCACCGAGAAGAGCCTGGCTCCATCCTCGTGACACTCCCCCTTGACATATTTGCAAACATTAATGAGGTCACCCCTCAGTCTCCTCTTCTCCAAACTAAAGAGCCCCAGCTCCTTCAGCCTTTCCTCATAAGGGATATGTTCCACTCCCTTCATCATCTCTGTGGCTCTGCGCTGGACTCTCTCCAGCAGCTCCCTGTCTCTCTTGAGCTGAGGGGCCCAGAACTGGACACAATATTCCAGATGGGGTCTCACCAGGGCAGAGTAGAGGGGCAGGAGGACCTCTCTTGACCTACTAACCACCCCCCTTCTAATACACCCCAGGATGCCATTGGTCTTCCTGGCCACAAGGGCACAGTGCTGGCTCATGGTCATCCAACAAAGGGAAAGTCATTTATAGTTAAGGACATGCAATATATCTTCATACTAAACTTGACCTCACATACCCTGCAAGGAAATTTTAGATTGTCAAGTCACTTTGCAACTTCTCCAACCAAATCTTGCTTTCAGTGAAAAAAAACCAAACCAACCAACCAAAAAGCAGCCATCCTATGAGGTGACCATCATTTAACAGGCAAGCACTTCACCCTGTTCTCAAGGATAGATGCGAGCAAAACTGGCACTCTGTACAAACCATTTTTTTTCTCCATCAGACAGTAGGTTAAAAATAATTATCTAAAGTCAATGATGGCTCTTAACACAATCTGGCATTAATGCAGTGCCTTTATTCAAAAAACCAAGGTACTTAAGGTACTGGTCATGTAGAAGTCACCAGGAAAACACAGTACCACCTCTGGGACTGAACAGAGAGGCTCTTCTTAAAGAGCAAAGCCACAGAATTTCCATGCTAAAGGAAAAGACATGAAATGGGAAATTCCTCTTTCACTTAAAATTCTTGAAAATTCACGTGAATTTATTCTTAAAAAAAAATAATCAGACTGCAGAGCGGTCACCGGTAAGAATAACCAGCACTCCCTCTCGTTCAGCCAAAACTGCAGCAGCAATTTGGTTAACCAAGTCTGAAACACAAATGAAATTACACGGTGCACAAGGAGCTTGTGTTGCAACATGGTCAGGACTTCTCCAAACACAGGCAAAGCAAGTGACACGGCAAAATGGAATATTTACTACTGCAGCCATGTGCATGAAAGACTCAAAGCATTACATGCATACTGTACACAAACAGGACTTTTTTTTTGCATCCAAAATAGTACGCATCAGTAGCTGAGATACATAAATCTCAATGTTAACTGAAAACATAATACGTTTTAGGCATTACTGCGATCAGAAGAAACTCTTTACTTTGACCATAACCAAGCGCCAAAGAATTTATCGACTGAGAACTATACGGTACCTCAAAGTCCTCAGGTCCTTGGTGTACACGGGTCCTCAGTTTCATTTAAGATTTCGTATGAGGTTTACGTGGGCATTGTAGCATTGCTTGTACTTCCTTTCTTCCACAATACACAACTGACAATCTTACTAGAAACTTTCTCTGGTGGTTTTTGTTGTTGTTGCTTGGTTCATTGGGTTTTCCGCAGGTTTGGTTTTGTGGGGTTTTTTTGGGTGGCGGATTTTTTTTTTCCCAACAGGAAATTATAAGGCATCTAGGTCAAAACCCTTACCACGACAATAAAGATTATGAAATAGGCCACTCCTACGGTAATTAACACTGTGATCTAATTTTACACAGTATATCAGGAGGAAAGCACTTTCATGACACCACAGGAAGGAAACACGTCATTTGGACATCTAAACCTTAATGTAATACTACCAGGCAAAATCATATAACCAATAGACCTTTTGCTGGCTCCTTGTCATCTACAAAAATGCATGTAAAATATTTGACTGGTTTTACAGAAAAGAAAGACGCCATTATTTAAAAATAATACTTGAAATATATCTTGCACATTACTGATTAGAGGAACTGCCCGTGTTATGAAAAACAATGGGTGACTCATAAAAATAAGTTTTCACTTTGAAGGTATTATTAAGCAGAGAATAAAAGGCTTGTGCTGCCTTGAAGGATGTGGATTTGTTTAATTTTTCATCTTAAATCTAGAAATAGCATTTCATTATTTCTCCTTTCAGAATATGGATAAACTGTAATCTGAAAAACATCATTATCAAACGCTCAATATGATACAACGATCTATAATACAAACTGGTTTATTACACTAGAAAGTGCTACAAAGTCATGAGATCTGCAACAGTGAAGTAATTCTAAGTATTCGGGTTTTTGATGGGAAAGCTATTCTGATAATAAGATGTTAGGCATGACCTAAACCAAGTTTTATTCATCTTTTAGATAAAATACTGGAGCAGAAGAGACATTACTGCTTGTTTACACACTGTGCTTCCATATCAGATCTCCTCTAAAACTCCTTCGAAGCCTGGGAGAGAAGACAGCCAAGAACAGATTGTTTCCAATGTGCAAACTGCTCCTGTTTACTCAGCCTCAAAGGGCTGCCTACTCCAACCATATACACATCTCAAATTTATTCTGTATTTAAAGTACACTCCATAAGCACAAGCATGATTAGGTATTTGAAAGCCAATCAAGTTTGGAAGCGTGGGGCACTACTCAGCAACTCTCACAGATAACCACAGGAAGCTTTAAGGAAACAAGACATCTAGCAACGCTGTCAAAAGTTGACAATGTTTGTCAGTATGACACACTCTGAACATGTGGATAACTTTGGAATTACACTGATGTAATCAGGCCAAGATTAAAAAAAATGGATCTCAAATTAGAGCAATTCAACATTAATAGCATGCGCAAAAACACACCACTCTATGCAAAACCTAATCAGCACCTTAACATCAAAAGTGCTTCCTGAACAGCTTCTAGAGACAAGGAAAAATATCTACGTCCTTACAAGATACTTCAACAGGGTAAAGTAGCTGGCTGTATAGTTGCACATACATAATTTGGAGATCCATCTGGTTTTTGGTTTTCTCTTCTAGCCAAATCATCAGCTAGCAGAGGGAAAAGGGCAGGGGAAGGAAGAGGTAAAATGAAGGGTGAACAACAGTATTTAGAGCAGTATGACAGGGCAGTACCTTTCTAACAGACAGAGATTTAGCGGGACTAAAGGCCTGCTCTGTGAGATCGAGCCCTTCAATAGATTCCGTACAGTCTGAGAGGGGAGCATCCTGCAACAGTAAATTGAGTAAACAGAGCAAACCGAGCCCAGGCTTTAAAACATCAAACAAAAGCTTTATGATGCTTGCTAAAAACATGCAAAGAAACAGTAACTGGTAGATAAAACTGGAAATGACAATGAATTGACATGCACACAGTATGACACCCAACACGAATAATGTGATGATTATGGTAAGACTTGCCAAACTGTAAGTATAGCAGAAAATACTTATTTGGGGCAGTTAAAGCACTCGCATATATAGAGTTTTAAAGTAACTCAGGTATACAGTATAACTGTATAGCTCTACTTCTTACTTTACTTTGAGTTATGATTCATAGATCAAGTCTTTTGTACATCCAGATATACTACTTTTTAGTTTTATTGATGTGTGATAGCTTTTTTTCCCCAAAAACTGCTCTTTAAGTATTATGAAGCATGAGAAAACATATTTAACACACACCACTGCCCCATAGTGAGCCTGCTGTGCCCAGTATTAATTTCAAGATACATAAATTTGAAAAAAAAACAAAAAAACAAACAAAAAGTTGTCACAAAGCCCAACTATTTCTGAAGAAGAATCTAATCCATATGAATAGGCCTTCCAAAGTTCATGCATTACATTTAGCAAAAAAACCAAGAAGCATCCTGCACAGACATGCTTGGACTACACGGCTGAAGCCTTTTAAATTTCTAACCCTGAGCACTCTCGCAAAGACAACAGTGTTACCTCTAAGACTTACCTTATAAACAGTTACTCTCTGCCAATTAAAGAATAATTTTATAGTGATAGATTAGGTGAAAGTAGAGGATATCACAGATTAACTTTAGGCTAACAGCGTTAGGTTTTTCATACTCTCACCTGTACGAGACTCCTGTCCACAACTACCCCAGAAAGAACCTGTGACTGAGGGCCCGCAGTTTTAATATCTTGTAAATTTTGTTCTCGGATCTGTAAAGCAAAGCAGCAGAATACAGTCACATGAGCATCAGAGAAAAGTTAACATTTTTGTATTTGAAAAAGAGGTGGGTGAAACTGCCAAGAGGCTGTAACTAGCATTGATTTCTACAACCCTACCCACCAAATAAAGCTGGGCTTATAAATATCACTCCACAGAATGTTTTTCGCAGTGTGGGGCACTACTCACCAACTCTCATAGACAACCACGGGAAGCTTTAAGGAAACGAGACATCTAGCAATGTAGGATCAAAAGCTGACAGTGTCTGTCAGCATGACACGCTCTGAACATATGAATCACTTGAACATAAGCGCTCAGGTTCCTAGTTTCCTCACATTTCTCAGAATTTAGTCTTTTAAGCACCACAGCAGACACTGTCCTTTAGTACTGGCTCATGGTAAAACTCCACAGAATGGTCTCCTGTGAGAGGAACCCCACATTGCAATGTTTTGGCCGTGACAGTAATTACTGAGTGATCTCCCTCTCCTTAACTCCCATTTGTGAAGAAAAGTGAGGAGAGAAGCATATTTATAGAAATCTATTGTACCTGACCCATCATTTAAAGGTTTCTGTCACTAGCCACTGATATTCCACCACAATATCATCTTCCTACAGCGCTTGAGTGACAAACACTGCACAACATCCAATTTTTTGCATCTAGTCAGGACCATAGTCTCAAAAGAATGTGCAAGCCTTTTTCTACGTATAAACTGTTCACTCCAGACTCATACACATCCCTTCTCTTGCATCCTAAATATCTGTCAGTTGTCTCCATATAGAAGATGGGAAGAGAAACTGGATCTTTAAATACAGGTATTATCTATTTAAGTTCGATATCCTACAGTGATAATAAATTTGTAACAAATGACTGAAAATTTATTTCTAAAATACTCTTTTCTTCATCTATCTTTAAACAAGAACAC
This sequence comes from Trogon surrucura, assembly GCA_020746105.1. Lineage (NCBI taxonomy): Eukaryota > Metazoa > Chordata > Aves > Trogoniformes > Trogonidae > Trogon > Trogon surrucura. Next base: position 71,969,097 of record CM036620.1, read on the forward strand.
ATCCAGAAAGACCTCTACTTGACAATTACAAAGGACATTCCTTTAAATAAAAACACATGCATACAAGTATACAAACACAAGGTATTATAAATACTTGGTATTTCAGAAAGTATGAAGATCTTGCATCATCTGGACTTGTTTCCAGTTTACTACCTTTCTCATCATCAGGAAAGGAAAAAGTCTGAAGTTTTATTTCTCTCCTTTTAGTCACTTAATTCAAATGTTTAATAAAACAATATTTGTATTTCAAACACCAAGAAACTGCTTGGCAGTTTCCCCAGACTTCTCATTTCAAGCGATTATTATTCTACATTGTGAAGTCAGGAAAAGCAAAAGCTCTGTCAACCTTACACAAATTACTTCAGAACAGATCAGTATTCCTGCTAGTTCCCCCGCACGCAGACTCTCTGTGACATAATGCTAACCCCCAAGTTCCATATGGCCAGCAGTCAGAAGCAGCAAAACAATCCAGGGCAAGCTAAGTATTAGCAAGATACCCATGTATATTTTATACTTTAAAAGAAATAAAGTGGAAAAAAAACCCCAATGTATTCACTGTTTTCCTGTTGGTAGATTGGAGACAAGATGATCTGAAATTCAAAGACTGGAAAATTAACAGCTAGCTCATTTCTAAAAGATTAACGTGCAGTTCCAGAGGCCCAAAAAACTTCTGCAACAATCACAGCATACTGTAATACAGTAAAATACAATATGGAGAGAGATCCACAGACTTCTTTTCTCCAGGCCACAATTTCCACTGGTGAAACCAGAGACTAATATAAAACTCTGATCTCGGGGAACAGAATTACTGCCGTAAACTCAGTGGTGGCTGTTTCAGAGGTACCTGGCAACTGGTCTGACAGTAACGAAACATAAGACAATGGAAGTCATCTTTTTCCCAGATGAGCTCAAAGCATTTAGGAATTATTTCAGTATCTAGTTAGAAAGGGGCAGGACAATACCAGAGATGTGTTACCGAACCCCCAAAATTTCACTGCAGCAAAGTAAGTTATTTCATTACAAGTATACGACTTAATTGTAGTGAGGATCAAAAAAATAAAATTTATTCTCCTGTTATTACAAACCTTGTTCCTCATCTCTTGGACCTCCTTTGGATTGGTGTTCAATGGAACAAACAGGTTAGGGACAGCAGAGGTGGCAGTTCTATGTCCATCCTCTTTAGTCCACTGTAAGATCAAGAACAGTTGAACAGTCAGAATTGTTGCAGTGGCTACGGACAGTCAGAGCAGCAAATTCACGTAACAGTTGATCATGCATTATACATAGCAGAGAACTGAACCAATGATTGAATTTTTCTATTCATTCCTAAGACTAAGTTGCTTTTTTCTTCAGCAATATAAAATGTACCTTCAGATACAATTCTACATATCAGATTCATTCTGTTCAGTCAAACTAGTAACAACAATAAAAATTAGTGAGTTAACTTGCAAATCGACTTCCATCCCAAATGACGCAATTGCCACAGCTACGTGCAACCCAGGGATCATGGAGACTGAAAGGTTTTTAAGCTGTTTTTCTGTGCACTTGTCCACACTGACAACTGCAGTGTTCCATGTTTCTAAAAACTATCTACTTTTCTCTTTATGAGCAGACATATTAATACAGGAGTAGGAAAACTCCAATTACTTATTTTTAAGGCATTTTTACCAGAAATTTCACGTTTGTTTAAAAAGAACGCTATTCCTTACCCAAACAGAAGTACAGCAAGATCTAAGACACGAGCTCTAAAACCCTGTTACTGCCATTTTCATTTTCTGCACTGGGTGTTTTTACAAAATAGCACAAGAGAGACAGAGAGATCATTGATTCAATCCTCCGATACCCAACAAACATCAAAGCGAACTTAAAGCATAAGATGACAGAAGTATGAAAAGCAATGTGATGTCACTAACCAGGTTTAGTGAATGGTTCTGTATTGTGAAGCAAGAGTGGGCATCACCAAAGTTTTGCATTAAAACAAGCTAGTTCAGCAAAATGTTCTCTTTCCAGAATTAGTTTCTGCACAAATAAACAGCTGTATCAGCACAGCAACCTAGAGGAACAGTTTGGTGATGTCGAATATTTTATAACTCATAGCTCAAAAGGTTACAAAAATATCCCAAACACAAACTTTAAGCGCTTCATGGGTTCTTCATAGAAGGTTGCTTTATTTGATCAGTGCATTTAGTATGGAGCTCTGTTTAATTTGATACATAATTAACTCTTTACCTTGATATGTTTATTATATGCAGTGTCCTAATTTCCAATCACCATTGCATAGAAAATGCACCAAAGAGTAAAGCAAACTTGTTTACAGAGCAAATGCTATGCGGTTTTTTTCCTGAGTAACTTCAAGAAACAATAAGATAGCCAGAAACTGTCAAACTTCAAAAAGCAACAGAATTTTAAATGTTTTGCAACTGTAAAGTAAAAAAATGGAATGAACATGGAGCTGTGAAATACTCACTGATGATTATCTTCTCAGATAAAAACTACTCCAGCTTTTTATTAAAGATAGTTTTTAGTCAAAACATATATAAAAACAACCTGAATATAACAAGCTACTTTTTTCTTTAGGTTAATAACAAGCATTAAAGAAATTTAAATACACAAACCTGTTATACTGTATGAAATTTTCTATTGCTTCAGTATATCATTGAACAAGACTAGTTTCTGAGCAGGAACTTTCCTTCAATCTTTCAGTGATAATTTCAAATATAAAATACTACCTATTTGGTGGGTTAAGGTTGAAAAGCACAAACTGCTCCAAATATATGCATAGCTTTAAGCTTTTTTCCAATCAAGGCAAAACTATAGTTGAGTTTAGTAAAATGTCAATAGCACAAACGATATACATTTATATTAATTTCTTAAACAAAAAGGAACATCACAAAACCACGTGTTTTTTCAGGACTTTCTACATGTTAACACTATATATTTTAGCACACACATTGCCTGAGTAATCATTTCATAAAAGTATTCAAAATAGAGAATTCTGAGTGCATTCAGAGGTGAAGCAGAGTTTTTTAGAGGTAAGAACGAAAAGGTGTTCTGGAAAAAAATACTGTGTATTTCCAAAAGTACTAGTTTTGGTTTTTTCTGAAGACTCATCCGTCATCATACTACTGCTATACATTGTACCACTACTGCAGTACTACTGAACTACTACAGTTCAGCCTGAAGTCAACCGTTACAAGAGCTCGTATACGTGCAAACCCCTGCCTACTGTTTCGATGCTCTGTATATGCCCAAGAAAATACCAAAACCACAGTTACACAGCGACAGCTACGGAGGCCCATTTGAAAGCGTTTGATACTTTTGCTTTTCAATTAACATATCTTTCAGTGCAAAATTTAACTGTAAGCAGCATTGATAAACAAACAAACAAAAAAAATAAAAGCACCGGTTGCAGAATCTATCGATTAGTGCCTGCTGATGGCCTGAGCTGCACTTTAGTCATGCCGCACCCAGCTGATACTTTGGGAAAGACTTTCCATTTATGGCCATCTACTTACATGCAACACTACATGCAGAAGGCAGCTGGTTGTGAACACTCAGAGGCTTTGGGGTAGACAAAAGCAGAGTGAACAAGAGGAGCTGAGACTAGATAAGAAAAACTGCTTAAGGGGAAAAAACCCAAAACCCAGAAACCTGCCCTTAAATACTCCCAAAGTCAATTCTACCCTCTCATACATAGAGAGGGTTGCAAATGGCTTGCAGATTAAGTTGGTACACGTAAAAGAGAGTAGAAACTTGATTATTTTTGTATATACTCACACAAGCATGCATTGAATAGTTCTTCCCAGTTGAAACAAAAATGAAACTCTTTCATGCAGATAGAATTAGTACTTCCCTAACACAGTTGTCCTTAATTAAACCATTTAAATGCAGAACCCATTCAGTCAAAACCATGACTCAGTCTGTTTGGTCATTAGCTTGAAAAGCCAAAAGAAAAACAGGCTCCAAAGTCTTAAGCAGTTTTAAGCATTAACAAGCAAGGGGATTTTAGCAGCTCACATCTAATCAAAGCCAAATTAAGTGGTTAGTAAAACACATTTAGGTTTTTTTTTTCTATAGGAAAGAAGAAAAGAATTAGGAAAGTAATCTTT